>JAJEKV010000454.1:0-190181 GCA_021234155.1 Isoetes taiwanensis
CAGCCGCTTGCCCAATTATATGTCTCAGAGCTGTAGCAATTTTTCTATTCCATAGAGCCCAAACCCGGATAGGAGAGCCATCCGCCCAACCCCTAGAGCTCGAGCCTATGGCCATGGCGGCCAGTGAAGTAGAGCGGATGCTTCTCGAGTACGAGGAGGCAAAGCAGGAGGAAGATGAAGGACGTGGGTCGGGCAGAGAGGACATCAGTGACGTCGACCCGGCACAAGAAAGGCAGCAAGCGGAGCAGGAACTTCAAAGCTTTGAAGAGGGGTCGAGAACCACGCTGCACAACTCCACCACTTGGGCTAGGCATCACAAGCTTAACCCCCGTAATCATCCAAGGAACCGTGCAGGAGCCTGCAGACGACATCAAGAACCCCCTCCTCCCGAGCAGCGAGGGGCGGGGGCTCTGGGATAAAGCGAAAGCTCCTACATCTCCTACGCCAACAATCGGACCTCGATGACTTCATCGAACGAGAAACGGGGAATTTCACATCAAAGATAAGGGAGGCTCGGGCGCATTAAGCGGCGGACATCGACGGACATAGAAGCCTACACCGCATCGAGGCGGATGATGGCACAACAGAGTTACCCACGAGAGGAGTTCATAGCGATCCACGACCTTTGGATGGAAATCGAGGGAAAACAACGAAAAGCGCCCTACCCAAACCTCTCGACAGCAGCACCAGTCGAACAGGATAGAGGTAGTATCAACGTAACATCTCCTAAGTTCATGTTCGGCGACTACAGGGAGATGATAGCATTACCGGTGGACGAATAACCCGGAAGACATAGGGCTGCAATCAGAACCAGAGAGGAGGCGGGGGAGGCAGAGCACGACAAATGACGAAGGAGCCGATCTAGCCAACAACCACAGACCACTCAAACGCAACTCAAAAGAGTGATGGCATGTGCAATGGAGATGACAACAATTCCAGGCATAGGGGAAGCATCTCACAACGAAGATTCAAAGACATGCAACAATGCCCGACTGCAACAACCAAGTGATCGTGACTCAAGCGATCAATGCTACGCGATCTCCAAACGACACTCCACATGGGTAAACACATTAAGGAGGAGCATTTTCAACTCAAGGGTTCACATCGAAGCAACGTTCTCCGCGACTTGGGATAACGACCTCAAATCACACACGAAGGTCAACTACAGTCGCAACACCTCAAGGAACCCCGAGTCAAGTAGAACAAGGAAGATGCAGCAAAACCAAGAATCAAACGTGATTAGAGGAGGGAAAATCCTAAAGAAGTATACACAATTAAGCATATGCTCTTCTATAAATTAGAAAAGTGGATGAAGTAAAATCCCAAAGATAATTATATATATATGTCTATCATAAATATCGAGCTAACACATAGTACAAAAATTAGGATCATGTTTTAGGGTTTAGTGTCCAGATCAAGAAACTCCATCGCTCGACCGCCAAAGGATGAAGTAAAGAACCACATGTATAGCCAAGAGCAAGTGCTCAAATGGAAGAGCAAATATAGAAGAGAGCGACGAGCTCAAGCCAAGCTTCAACTCGGACACCCGAGAAGCGGCCTCAAGTAGAAGATCCATTTCGTCCAAAGACAATGTCAAGATGAGAGATAACGCCGGTCATGTCAAGATCTCTAGCGCCGCACCATCTAGGTTTTGCACGACAACATCTTGGGATGCAACTCTACCTCTTGTAGCAGCAGCAACACTAACCACACGAAAGTGTCCTCAACAAATGTAAGGAGGAACGAACACACATCTTCGAAACTACGATAACGACCTCAAGCCAATAGGCGCCGAGGAATTCCTTGGGACAACTCGACATCAACGAGCCAACTAAGGAGGCAACCTTCGGCCACCATAATTCTACCTTGTATGGTGATGTTTGTAACATGCACACCAGATGGAGATACACTTAAGAAAGGCGCCACAACAATGGGTTATGTCTATGCTCATTCAACAACTAGGTGATGGCTTGGTCAAGTACTCCCGCCAACAATTAGAAGACAAGAAGCCCAACTTATCTCCCACACGAGGGACCTCAACGCCCAAGATAGAAGCATTCGACACCTTAACGACAAGGACAACAACCAAAGCACCTTCGACAAAAGAGAGTTCAAGACATTAGCCAGGCTATTCAAGGACACGAAAGCAGGTCTAGGGCGTAAAGTACTTCAACTCAAGGGTCAATCCATTTAGATATAAGAGTACATCATCCCCGACAAAGAAACCAATCATGGAGAAGAGTCATGAGGCTTTACTCGCCAGGAAGATGCACATGTATTGAGGGACAATGGCCATAAACCGTAAGAGGCGACCACGAGCTCCTTAGATGCAACATGAGGTCCAAAACCGTGGAGCGTGATCAAGTGCAACTAGAAGGCAAACATAGCAACGAAGATCGCGGATAACGTCTAAGCCATCACATTGAGGAGATCAAACAGGTAACTGGCGATGAAGCTCGATGGAGAAGCTTAATAGGAGAACCCGAGCCAAAGAATCGCCGAATCAGCTAGAACCTCACAAAGCTACCTAATAACAACTTGCATGCATATTTCCTTTGTTATTTCCTCTCTCTCAAGATAACAGATCAAAGAAAAGAGATGCGGACAATTGGAAGGCGCGAAGTAGCAACATCCTCAACACTTGTCCACAACACGCATTTCTGAGGACTCGACTCAAGGATGGAGTTGGCACAATAAGATCGGATCTAGAGGCATCTTTAGCCACCAAGATGTTTCTCAACGAAACCACCTGGGCTTTTGGGAAGTAACATAGAAGATTTCAAGTGGTCAACTACGCCATCAAAACCACCAACAATGGGAAGCCTCTACATCGAGGAAAGTTGACCTCTACATCGAGGGAGGAGCTCCGGAGTCTCGAGCAACTCAAGAACGTTACCCCCTCAAGAAGGCAAATGAGTGGATGAGTGAAAGCAAGATTGAGGCTTATGGATGACGACATCCATAATGGGAGTGGAAGGCATTTCTAGATTTTCTCATGAAGGGATTGCCCCAAGTTGAGCTAAGCGTCAACGATTGGGAAGGAAATGCATAGGAGTAACTAAAATTATACATGATTGTTAACAGACATCCAACATATTGAAACCACTTCGTGAGACTGATCACCTCGCTAAGAAGGAATCATTACTAGGATAATTGTTGACCATGTATAAAGCTAGTACCTCCAAGGAATAATCCAATCGAATGAAAAGAAGTAATCTAACAAGTCCGGCCAACTTGTTATGATGACATCAATTCAATTGATAGGAATATTCCAAGAGAGTAAATAACTAAGAAAAGGGGGATATTTAGAATATAAAATTAAATAGCACATGAAAGGCACATCGAGAAATAAGAAACATATTAATCACATAGTCTCTTGAGGCAAAAAAGAATTGTCATGATAATAAAACCTTGCAATTTAGAATTGTTCTAAATAATTCAATAACTCATCGCTAGGGATAGATATGTTAAACATGATGGTTTTGCATCCATCATAGATGATTAAATATGTTAGCTAAGGCTAGTAAATTAATGTGTTAGGTAAGAAGCATATAACCTCTTAAGGTAAATAGAATAGCTAAGATGTTCTGACAACATCAAGTAACGGGATCGGATACATTGAGGTGTAGGACCATTCTCTTATGAAGAGAATGGGGGCTCAATCTTAGGACTGAACCTACCTACATCTTAGGGGTTGAATAGTGTTCGTTCCGCAGGTAGCCAAAGCACATGGAGCGTAAGATGGATAGATGCTTAATGTCTATGTGTCCTTCAGCATGCAAGACTGGCGCGGTAGCCAACTGCACCAAAGCGGGGGAGCGAATCAATGGAAGCAAGGGAACGGCCAAGTCGTCTCCAAATTAGTCGACACCGGCTCAATGGGGAGATGTATTCTAGCCTTAGCGGGTGCGACAACTAAGGTGGGGAGAGGCTTTGCATAAATTTCACGCCATGATCTATTGTTTGCATTAAAGATCTAGGAATGAGCTAGTAGCCTAGCTCTTAATTAAATTATTCAGGGTTGTGAACCCCGTATAATTACATAAATTATATAATCTTAAGTATACTTTTATGCAGGGCATTGATAGCACTCCGTGAGGGCATGTATCATAAGCTTTAATGTCTTGTTGATAAATGATATGTTCATAATAACGCATAGATAGTTTATATCCCAAATATCGAGACAAAGTAAGATAATAATTACATAAAATCTTAGTTAAACCTTCGCAAGGATGTAATTCCTTCCTAAGGCAATTAAGTAACCTTCATAGGGTCCTGACAAATATAATAAGAATTTGTCTATCTTCTCATAAGTATAGCAACTATAAAGTATATACATCTAAGGTTGATACATCAACAACCAAGTAGCGGCGAGAGTCACACGCCAACACTTGGATCCGATGGTATAAAACCTAGCCATATGATAAATAATTAAAATACTTTTCAAAATAAGTATTGTCTCGATAATTGTATGATGACATATCTTAAAGGTCGTAAAGTTATCATATAACAGTAATACCATTGGAAGCAATATATCCAATACTACTATAATGCTAATATAAAAATATTACCGTAAAGGTAATTAATATAATTGCATGCATTAAGGGAAGTCCCAGGATCAGGGGTCCAAGGCGTAATATTTATTTAAAATGTTAACGGATGCTAGCAATGACATGCAACAGCTTGGTGGTGAAGATATCCCTAGCGCAAAGAGGCCCAGAAGAGCATACCGACAAGCCCCCATCGGGCGGGTTATTGAAGCTCAGCATCGAAGGCTCAAGCTACTCGCATCGACGATTACAGCATCGGCATCGATAATTGCTGAAGCTCTGCATCGACAATTGCAAGAAGCTTGCTCCAAGGTGCGCTGGACCATTAAGGATAACCAAAAGAATAGGTAACCAATCCTATAAGTTGGACCCGCCAAAGACACTTGAAGATCCATAGTGTTTTCCAAGTAAGTCTCCTAAAGAAACACACCCTAATCCGCAGGGAAGTATTGGAGACACCAAATTTACTGGAAATGATGGATGATTACCTTGAGATTTGTTTCGCAGGTTCTTCTTGTCGATCCTATAAGAAGACAAGAAGATCTCAATCCTCCAATACCCAAAGGAAAGAGACACTTACAAGTGGAAGACGCCACGCGGGCACTACAAATAGATCTTGAGAAGCAAAGACCCACAACTCATGGAGCAATGCAAAGGTCGCTCGTCAATCGGTAATCGACATCGACACCCAAGAAATCGCTCGTGCACGCCGATTTGGGTTTAGATTAAATTTCATGTGTAGCTAAGATAATCCACGCATGCAGCCTATGCTAGGTATGGGTTGCATGCATCGAAGTTATCGATGATGAGACCACCACGGTGATCTCTAGGACGGGTGTAATGTCATTGTAGGCATGACCGGCTTTGTTTGCACGAAGTTGGGAGGTAGATTAGAAGGTCTACTGGCCCCACCTAAGCAGAGAATAACCTCGAGATAAGAGGTCATTCAGGAATGCATGATAGGAAAAGCACCTCTCAGTCAATGCCTATGGGGAGGGCCCCTTCACGCCCCATATGGGGAAGGACCCCTATCTCCCACGCTGGCCAACCACAGCGTAGGCATGCGTGGCATATAGGCATGATGATAGCTGTTGTCTCCACGGCCATGATGGAAGAAACATAATCTTCCTATGCCTGAGATATGCCTTGCATCCATATAATTGTATTTAATGGGTGGTTCCCAACAACCAATATCTATAATAATTAAATGTATGCTAGCTTAGTGTGGACCCGCAGGCCAATAGGGGAGTTCACGGGAGGAAGGTCACACCGCAAAGACTTGCAACACATAATTTTGTCACGATGTGTTGTAAGGAAACCATGTGGAACCTTAAGTAGGAAATTTTGGAACCATGTTAATAATAATAATGGTGTAAGCTATAAAATTTTGTGAATAATAGATGATAAAGTAAGAGGGTGAAAGACTCCCTTACCATAGTATGATATTAAACAAGGATGTGTTATAGAAATTAAAACTTAAATATTACCTTGGGGTAATTTTGCTATACATCCCATGTGTATTAAATGTGATTGCAGGATACAGGTTTCCAAGGTGGAGACGCGTGGATGAGGACAAAGATCAAGTCAAGGTGGGGAGAATGTGACGCGTCCAACATAATATATACCAACACGTATATTATAATCGCCGACACACGTACATACGTCACGGATGACATGTACTTTGCGAGACGATAGGGTTGCAACCTAGGGGCAACATTGAATGTTGTGCATGTTAAATAAACATACACAATTAATAACCCCATGGATTCCCATTGCCAAAATGGCTAAATCCCATTTGGCCAATATCTAACCTAACCCTAAGGGTTTCTATATAAGGGTTTCCCCTTAAACCCTAAACCCTTCTCTTTGCATTTTAGGGTTTTTCCTAGAGCTCCTTTCCTCTCTCGAGTTCAGGGTCCTCTTGAGCCATTTCGCCAAGTATGGACTTCAATCCGCATTGTTGAAGCCTCGAAAGCCGGATTTGCACAACAGACATCGATTAGCAGCCATCTTCAGCAAGATCGGGGAGCATGGACGCCTTCCGAGGGTCAGGAGCGGGTCAAGGAGCAGGTATCTAGTTGTTCTGTTGTGCAAAGCCGCCTTTGGGCAAGGCAATAGGCTGGTTTAGTATGTTAGATCAATCCTAGAGGCCTTATAGATCCCGAGATCATAAGCCCTAACTAAGGAACCTAACTCGTTGTTTAGGTAGATAGATTAGATGATATTCTCTATTTCAGCCTCAGGATGTTGTATGTATTTCACCCCGTGATTCCATGTATTGGGAAGGGGGTAGAGACCCAAAGTCGTGGTAGCAGATGATCCTAGGTAGCACCACTAGTTCCCAATTATATGCGGGCCCGTGCCACGGGGAGCCCACCGGCCGTGGGTGAAGGGCTAGGCCGGGCTGATAAGGAGGAACTTGTCTCATCACGGACCGACCCCTCGGTAGTAAGGCCTATGGGGGTCTGCAGCTAGGCTTAATGGCTTGTCACCGCTGCGTGTGGGCAAGGCATGAGCTCGACACCGTGGGTGGTGGATATGACCTTCCAAGGAGTTCCGCTCTATCACTGGCGCTGGGTCTCTCAGTCACTTGTGATGAGCATGGATGCCTGCGGAGGAGAGGCAACTCTCTTCCCTGCCTCATCGGGCTGGGGAGATGCAACCAAAGGTAGTAGTAGCCCCTCCGGCTATTCACCCGAAGGTTACGGTCAAGTCCCAACACTTTTCAGCCTACCTCGCAGTGTGCATGGGGGGGATGGAGTGGACTACCTAAGCCATGTTCTATGCTGGCCAAATCCATTGCCATGAATCGCCTGCAATGAACTCGGAGACCCTAGCCATAGTCATCCCCTTGAGTCCGAGGCCGGGTAGGATCTCCCCTTTGTTATTATTTGCTTTGAAGGTATTGTTATCTCGGGTGGATATTGCTATCTCTATGGTGACCGTGATTGTTTACTGTTAGTTGTGCTCACGCTTGTTTATTCACGCCTGCCAGAGATAGGTTCCACCCGATGGAAGACGTGGTGAATGACACATCCATTCTTCCCTTGTCGGGCTCATCCCGATGGGAGGGAGTCGCGGGATGGCCCCTGGCCGCTGTAGCTACGGGGAATGCTCCTCTCAACCGAATCAATGATGTGGGCATCGTATAAGGGGGTAGGGGACGCCACGCATGGCAAGAATCCCATCGAATTTGTTGAGGTAGGCTTTGCGGCATGATGGTTAGCGCCAAAGGTGTAGATCAGCTCAAGGAGATTAAGCCATTATCATCAGTTTGCAAAGGCGTGAGGAGCTTCCAATAGAATGGGCGGGATGGGCACAGATTTGTGCGGATCCGGAATCGCATCTAGGCGGACTTTCATAAAGGAACATTGGTTTAGCTGGTGGTTTTTGGCAGCCGTGGTTGAAGAACCGTTTTTTCAAGCCGCGGACCCGAGTCACCGGTTTGATTGCCGGGAGCCCGTGAAGGTTTGATTGCCGGAGTCCTATGCTATTAGAAGCCCAAGTGCAAAAAGATTTTTCTCAAAAAACGATTAGAGTCATCTAAAAGAAGAAAAAAAATACCTTAGGATTCTTAATATATAGAATAATGAGAAAAATGAATTTGTAAAATATAGCACATTGCCATAAAGCACACCATTTTCTTGTCCAACACAAATTTCAACATAGTTTGTTGGTTGATAGCCTAGATCAGTAAGCTTCCATTTGATGGTGGCTTTGGTACAGACCAAAGGCATAGCAAAATTCGACGACGATGTACCTCTATTATCCTTTTATATATCTATCCATTTCAGAATATATCCATAGCAAAACATATCTATCCATTTCAGAATATATCCATAGCAAAAAACATATCTATCCATTTCTAATATATTGCCCTAATGTATGTTAAGCTCGTGGCAATTTCTTTGGTACCGAAATCAGTTAATCACCTTAAGATCTATGCCATTGCAGAGTTTTGATGGCTCCACTCAAAAAGACCACCAATATCATATTGCTCAGGTGTGTCTTACAAACCATGCTCTCTTTCTAAAAGCGTAAGATCCATATTGTGCATTGAATTGATACTAATTGATACTACACCGATATTCTCTCATCGCATCAATTCTAAAAAGCAAAACCTTTTGTAGTTAGATACCGTCAATGCACCTTCATTGAATCATTCTTAAAAGCCAAATTGCATTGGAAGATCCAGATCATAAACGTATTTTATACTTTGCATTATCACATTCTTTAAAACAATGGTGTTATCAAGATGCATTGTTAGGACCGGTCTTTTAGAATTCTTTGTGAGTTGGATCTACACTAATGGGCATAGTCTTGTCATGATTCCAAAATGACAGAATGTTTTATCAACTAAACAAACTAAACAAAGATGCTACTTATAACATTTGCCATGGTTGGTAAAGGTCCGCCGCAACAAAGCATAAGAGGTTATGCATCAAAGCATTTGTAGGCTAGATGTCGCTTTTAATAGCTGCAACAAAGCATAAGAGATTAAACAAAGCATTGTAAATTATAAAAGAAGATATGCATAAGAGATTAAACAAAGCATTGTAAATTATAAAAGAAGATATGCACAAAACAAATCCACGTGCTGATAGCCAAATTCCCGTGAGTAAGAACCTAAACAATTTTCTATTCAGCCTTCTACTTATCTATATTGGCTTTTACAATAGGATTGAACCGCCCATTTGAAAACCATCCTAATAATCAACAACCCAAAATAGAAAGAAGGAGAAAGGTTTCACCGGTTTCCTTCATTCCCTGGTAGGGACATGCAAAATAACAATGCCCGCCATTATACTGGATTTGTAAGCCCAAACATAATGCAAGAAGTAGAGGAAGAACAATTCATTGCAATGTAATCCTTTGTCGTGACGAAGAGGTTTCTAGCCGAGGCCAATAAAGGCCGCACCTAGCTATCACTCTTATGTTATACCAACAATCGATAATTTGTCATTCATGCCATGCTTCTAAGGAACGCCCCCGACATGATCGCAAAACAGCAAGTATGATACAATAGCATGTGCCCAAAATTGAGGCCGGATCAACCTATTTCAAAATTATGCCGACGCCTTGAGGCATAGTATAATCTTCCTTTTCTTCAATGTCCACATTGTTCCATGTATAATCAATCACAATCACGTACAAGCTACACATAGTTTTAAAGTAATTCAAACAACCGTTGTCAATCGCATCCCGATTAGCACCTTCTAACAATAATTATACCGTGGACTTATTGATGGCCGAAAAAATGACGCTTCCATGCTCCACCAGGCAAAGAAAAGCCAAGCTCTTCATGCCAAAGCTTTGTTGCTATCGCTATGTGTCCAGATCTATATGATGCACTCACCTGCAAATTTTCCAATAAATTTTCATCGCTTAAATTTTGAAAAGTATACATGTCGTGGTTGACATTGCCTCGCCACAAATCTACATTTATCGATTTATGCACATGAAAGTGGAGAGATGCCCATGACATCATTTCTTGGTGAAGTGCATTAACAGTATTCATTAGATTACTATCAGCAAAATAATTAATCAAAAGAGCATATATCCAGCCATCAACTGGAATCTTTCCCTTCATCCTATGTAACATTTCATAAACAATGTAACCTCTTGATTTTATTGGCATCCAAATACATTACATACGGTGATAGCAAGAACATGTCTACGATTTGCTGCCTATTGAAAAACTTTATATGCTTCTTCGGGTCTACCAGCTTTACAGATTCTTTCCCTAAGTATTTCAATATTATTGCAATCAGGTGTACAACCCACTCGCGTTGCATTTGCGATGTGCAGAACATAAATCTTCAATTGATGCCCATGTTAGAGGTGATATCCACGATACAGTTAAAACAGTGCAATAGAAGGCTGAGGCCCAAATTTTCCAGCCTCTCCGAAAAACATGTAGAGCAACTTATACTACCTTTACTAGAAGGTCTTTAATAGGTAAAAAAACATCTTCCAGACACGCCCAAAACTTGCTTGTGCTTTCCACTAATAATCATTGCATCTCACATGGTTTTGTTCCTTCTTTTAAGAGCCGATACATTTTATAGCTAGAAAATCAACCTCCAGCTTTGGATTGGCGATGCCTATTTGAAGAATGTGTTAATTGAGATTGGTAACTGCACTTAAACTTCCAATGCACTTTTAGCCGTTATAGTTTATTGACTAAGATAGAATAGATTGAAATTGAAGATATTCCTTTTGCACTTAGAAAAGTCATTGAGGAAGAAGAGCAAGTCATTTATTCTAGTGAGTAAACCATGCAATCTATATTGGTGGCCATGAAAAGCATAGAAGATAATGCTCGAAGAAAAAGCAGAGAGACAAAAATCCCTATTCTTCTAAATTCAAAAACAACATACATCTAGAGAGCAGATTTTTTGAATTGGTTCTATTGCCATCGTTGTTCATCCTTTGAAGATCAAAATGAAGACGCCCATTTGAGTCCGGGATGTGGTATTCAACTTTCTTGGTGGTATTTCTCGACATCCGTTATTAAATTCAAAAATTTCCCGCCAAAAATCGACAAAACCAACAAATCAAGAGAGGAGAAATCTTTTTTTGAATCGCGGATGGTTTGAAATTCAAAAGCCCCTTCTAATCACTTTAACGTTAGTTTGATCATCAGATAGAGCCGGATTGATCCAAAATGCCCAAAACAGCTTGATTTCGGGCTTGAAATCGGAATTCTAAATACCACAAAAAGGTCCTTTGAATACCACATCCCGGGACTTGTTGTCAAATGACCTTTGATTCTAAATCCACCGTAAATATTCGATTCCTTGTCGAAAGGCAACGCAAGAAAATCCTATATAAACCAAAACAATGGCACGCCTTGAAGTAATCTAATCCAAAACCATGCCACATTCAAATAATCACAAATGAACCGAAGAGGCCGGATATAGAAAATAAATTTGCACCTCTTTTTGCGCTTGCATTTACAAAATTCTCTACTTTTGCCCAAGACCTTGAAGGACGATTTAGTGGCTATGGCCAATCCATCCCTTATTGACATGCTTTCAGATTCGGATTTGCCTACCATTAACAGGGTAGCAGAGTATGAACCTCGCCGGAACTGCTGCATTTTCGCCTTGGCTAGCCTTAGCTCTAATCATTGCATTCACAGCTTGGGCATCGTCATTTTGGCATCAATGCCGCCGCAGACCTTTCGCGAACATCATCATCTTTCACAATGCCATGGCCCGGCTGCCTCTCGCTCGCACTCAACCCATATCGTTATATGTTAATCCCTGTCATTTCTTAGGAAATAAATTCTGGCTGTTGGATCTAGGGCGTGGTTTATGACACACGCTATAATATTATAATATAGGATATGATATGTGCTAGGAGCCGCCGATTTTTTCGGGTTTCCGGCGGAAACCGCGGGCGGAAACCCCGAGCATCGGGTGGCTCCCTCACATAAACCCACCAGGGGCCAAAATTCGGCCACTGGCTGGAATATTATTTTTTTTCCGATAATTTTTTACCTTCTTTTCTCGCCGGCTACGATGGCGGAGTTTCTGAGCTTTCGACGATGGCGCCACGCCGATCCGTCGAGGCTTTTGACGATCTGACCATTTTTGAGTCGCTTGCATCCGGCGCTTCCCCTTTAGGTCGATTGTTTTCGGTGCTTTTTTTTTTGAAGATCAAGTGTTGTTTTCTTTCTTCCGGGCAAGTTTTAGGCTAGGGAACCTCCCGCTTTATGTTATTGCTTTGCTATTTGGTTGTTACTAACAAATTTTTATGTTTCTTGTAGGAGATTGTGAAGTATTACCCCCGAAAGTGTCGACTTTCTTGCTTGATTTGTCGAAGTTTTCTCGTATCTTTGGTCGAAGTTTCGTTCGCCATTGGTCGAAGTTTGTGCCTCATTTGCAAGGTTGCGATGAGGGTTGCAGTTCCGATTTCGTCATGGATCGTTTCCTAGGTTGGAGTTCGCCTCTAAATTTTTGTGGAGGTTTCCTAGGGTTGGAGTTCTTGGAGCCTCTGAAGAACCGTGCATTTGTGTAAGGTAATATTTCTATGTTTTTGCATGCATGTGTGTTTTTTAAGTTGCATGTATGTTCTGTGAGCTGCATGCAGTAGATTAACAGATTTAATATGTTATTACAGGAGCTAATGGCGATGGAGGAAGCCAGGTGGTTGTTAATTTGTCTTTGTTTTGGAGTAGCCCTTGCTTATGCTGCTGTAAGTATCAGTCCTTCTTTTTCCTTGGATTTGGGGCCTGAGATGAACATTCTGAACGACAATATGCTTGAGGATGAGACGGTTGCTGCGGAGAGGTTAATTCAGAGCACGAAAGCTTCAGAGGTGGAGAGTTTGTTGAAGGATTTGGAGAATGAGCCATGGTTTCATCAGGAGTTTATTGAGCCCCCAGTTGAAGGGAAAGGAAAGTCGAAAGAGTTTGCTGACTTAGATGAGCAAATGTTGGGGGAAGTGGATAAGGGTGGAAGGGACAGGTCACAGAAGCAAACCAATTGGGCTAGGAGGAAATTTGATGCATGGAGATCCTTTGTGAAGGATGATCCTAAGATTACTGTTCACCCGTCTGTACCAATTGAAGAAATACCACATTTAGAACTGAATGAGATGGTGGTTAGGTTTCTGTTGCAGGTGAGGAAGAAAGACGGATCGATGTTTCCTTCTGGCAGGTAAATGACTTTTAATTTATGCTTTTTTTTTTCTATTGAAACTTATGCATAGTTTATATGTGCTGGTTGCAGTTTAAATTGTCTTCTGAAAGCGATTGGTAAGATTGTTCGTAAGCGACAGGAATCGAAAATGGCTACCACTGGTATTAGAGTAGAGGCATTTAATATCATGAGGGATCCTTTGTTTGTTAGAGCTAGATTGGCATTTGTTGCTGCATCCGATCAATCTAGGAAGGCTGATGTTGGAGTTTCACGGAAGAAGGCATCTGCAATCCCTTATAACTCAAAGAAGGATCTTCTTGCTGCCTTAGATTATTGCATTAGTACACCAAAGGGTGTACAAAAGAGGCTGTGCTTTTACCTTTGCTCTAGGTTTTGGCGCATCGGTATTTGGTGAGTTATATGAAGTGAAGGATGTAGACTTGTCTCTGGAGTCTGATGGGAAGAATGAATATCTGGTTTATAATGAGAGGATAAGCAAGACTTGGGGAACCAAAGGATTTGGCATGATCCAAGCCACTTTCGACCGCAACTGGAGTTACTGAAGATGATTTTGTTTTGACATATAAATAGCTTGTTGGTCATCCGCCACCAAAGGAGAAGTGCGCCAAGGCCCTTTGTTCTTTTGTGCTATTTCAAATTATCGGCGGATGTAAGTTTTTTTTTTTTTTTTTAGTTTGTTTTTTGTATTCTTTCTTTGCTCATTTCTTTATTTTGTTATAGGCATGGTTTTCAAAAGGTTGTGTTGGCGAATAATATTTCAAAGTGGATAAAAGCAATGGGGGTTTATTTCTGTTGATATCCGCAACAAGAGTGGCGGGTGTCTTACGTCACACGCATGTCTATGGTGAGGTGTTCGGCAGAAATAGGGAAACTTATCATAGGAACACCGAGTCATATGAAAAGTAAGTTTATTTTTATTTTATTTGTTTTCATTGTTTATTCAATTTATTTACATTTGTTTATGTTGTGTGGCGATATGATCGTAGTAAAGAAGACATTCAGGTTAATTGCTATGAGCATCACCAACAAAAACCATTATCGCGATGATGGTAATCTTAGACTTTATCCAAATGTTCTTAGTGAAATGATCAAGGCAAGCAAAAATGATATACTGGGTAGTCATTCGTCGAAGGCCCTGTCTGCAGGTATATTGTCGTTTTTTTGTTCCATTGTTTAGTTTTTTTTCTCTATTTTTTTATATTAAGAATTTCAAGCATTTGCACGTGGTTCTGAGGAGGCTGGAGGACATCATGTGGATGATAAACCACCTCCAATTGAATCTGTCAGAGTTGATAGCAGATTGGACGTAGCAGTTAAACATGATAGCAGTGCTGTTGTAGGTGGTGATACTGTTGTGGCAGCGAGCACTAATGTTATGGCAGGAACTAATACTGGTTTGGTTAATCCGAGTTCTACTGTTGGAGTTTTTGATGAAGACGATAAGGATCTTATATATTATTGGGCGTTCGATAATTTTGTGAAGGCCAATCCAAATCTCCACAAATATTTTCCTCCAAATATCTCTATGAAGAACGTTGGTAAGTTTTTTACATTGTTTTTTGTATTTTAGTTTTAAGTTTTCACTTCTAGACTTTTCTCTGATTGTTTGATTCTTGTAGGTGGTCATTCCTTTGTGGGAGCAACATTTAATAACTGTACCTTTGTTCTACCTGATTCAAATGGCGCAGTGAACTTCATGGAGAAATCAAATAGTAGCAAGTGATAAGACTTTGATCACTATCAGTTTTTTGTAATCAGTGATGAATTTTGTAAGCAGTGATGGATTTTGATAAACTTTGATCACAGTTTTTGTAATCAGTTTTTGAATTATCACTATTAGATTTTGTAATTTGTTGAATGATCACTATCAGATTTTTGTAATGATGGATTTTATGATCACTGAGTCATTGATTTTGTAATGTCTTGTTTTAAACTACAGCCCAAAAAATACCTGTTTTAAACAATCAAGGGAAAATCCAGGAATTTTGGCTCCCTGGTGGTTTACGTATTGTTCAACTCTTCGTGATTGTTATAATTTTTATAAGTTTTAATTATAAAGGTTTATCTTTAAATTAAATCTTAAAGATTATCAAAGCAGAAACTTGCTTTACAAACTAATTTTCATTTGAATCTATTTAAAAATAATAATTTCAAGACTATAAAATTTTATTTTTCAATGATTTAGCAAATTTTAAAGTTGGCAATGATGCTAATTTATAAACGAAATTTGATGGTTTGATAAGCGATGACTTAAAACTATTATGAGAATTTCACAATTTATAAACTTTTACACCTTTTAAAAAAATTCAATAAAATTTTCAAATTGAAATTAATTAAGTGATAAAGTTAATGTCTTAATTATAACTATTGAATAATTTATTATTGATGAAATAAAATGTACTAAAAATTAATCAGTAATAAACAATTCATTTTTTTAATTAAAACATAAACATATTAATTTAATTTATTTCAATCGAAAACTTTCTTTAAATATTTAAAACAAATAACATTTGAACTATAAAAGTTTATCTTAGATGAAAATTTAATTTTAAATAGATTAAAGTGAAATGAATTTAGAAAGCAATTATATACTTTAGTGTTGGTCTAAAGATAAACAGAACAAATTATTAGAATCAATAAGAGTTAAAATACATATAATCTTATCATTGCATCCTTTAGGCTTGAATAAGTCCAAGTTTTGTTAAATATGACATATATGCTTCTTGATCTAAAGGTCCAAAACAAGTTATGTTGCCATAGTTGCTCAAGTTTATATCGTGTTTTCGTAGTATAACCATTTTAAAACACTAATACGATGACCTTGCAATTTGTTTGAAAAGAAAAGAGGTCAAATCTAAGACATATGACCATAAACTTAGTCTTTAAATAAAGGATTTTGTGCTCATCAAAATACGTATTCTTTTATATAAATTACATATCTTTATAGATTAGTTCATGTTCTCATGAAAGGCGTTGAAAACCCAAAGCGAAGTATCTAAGAATCATCATTATAAAATGCAAAGGAGCTCTTGAATTTCAAACTCAGACCACACATTGCTTATCAATTGAAACAACCACAAACAATGGCCAAACAAAACCTCCTTACATGCAATTTAAGCTCCCTATATGGTTAAAACAGAACAAAACTTCATCACATACAAGTATAAACTCGCCTATATGGTTAAAACCGAATTCCCTCTTTGCCAAAATCATCCGCCATAGCGATGTCTATATCGGCGGCTAGATGTCGTTGAGCGATGATGCGGCGTCGTTAAATGACCTCTATAGCGATGTCGTGACATCCTTAAAGGGCGTCCAGTCGTTGATACTCGTCGCAATCGTGTCATCGTTAAACGTCCAAAAGTCGTCGTTTAACAACTTCACGTACATATGGTGTCGGGTATGCGGCTGGGCGGGTACCTAATGTGCCATGTAGGCGCCTGACAACGCCACTTATTTGTTGGCGTCGTTTGCTTACGTGGCGGTGCCGCGCGATATAGCAGCTAAACCCGCGTCTTTGCCCCGTTTGACTACGTCATGTCCGCGTGTAACGTCGTTCAACGACATCACCTTTATTTTTGTCTATATGGCATGGACGTGTAGACACTTAAGGAACGTAGTTAAACGATATATAATGTATTTAAAAAAAAAGAAAAGAAAAGAAAAGAAAAAGCAACATAAATTAGCAAAATTAATATATGTTAATACGATTGCTTATGAAAAAAATTAAACTAATCAATAAGCAAATATAGGAATAATATTACAAATTTAAATTAATCATAAAAAATCATCTAATAATTGAAAAATTCCAAACATTTACATTTATCATATGAAATTACAGAAATTTAAAATTAAGTATAAGAAATTTAAATAATCATAAGAAATTCAGGTAATCTTGGATCCCAAACACCTATTCCCCTCCACTCAAGGTGGAATCAACTACGCCCTGTCCCAATGTCCCCAAATTTTCTTTAACCTAAATAAAGCATGAAGACTTAAATGCTTACCTTGAATATGTACAATTATCAAAGTTGTTTTGCAAGAGCAAAACATTTTGTTAGGAATGTACATGCAAAACAATATATTCAATGATTAGAAAATATTAGCATAAATAAAGTGAGAGAAAGAAAAAACTTTAAAACGTCGAATTGGGCGGTTGGGGTTCTGACGGCGAAACTTTGATCGGCGATTATCTCTCTTATCTAGTGTCAGATTTTGGCGTGCTTGGGCTCTTGGAAAGCTTGCTCAGGAGCTCTTTCGAAGGTGTATAGCATAAGCTATTTTGCATGTGTCTTGTTGCCATAAATAGCCGATTTCGGACCGGGTTCTGGATGTCATGGCTCGCGAGAGCATGTGATGATGGGGGATCGATTGAGCCTCATGGCTTGGGGCTGAAGCCAAGGGAGATGGCGAGGAGGAAGAATCCTCCAGTAAAGGGGAAGGGCGCGGGTCTCGGCATGCATGAAGAGGCGCGGGCTGTAGGAAGTGGCATGCAATTGGTGGCAGAGATGAGGGAGCTCTTGGAATCCCCTTCGGTTGAGAGGTATGTGGATTGCTCTTCCTCTTAATATAATTCTGAGATCCCAATAGATTGTATTTTGGAGACTCCGGTCTTGATTCCATCAAGCATGCCCCCTTTGGAAACTGGATCTGTGATGCCCTCTTCCCTTGTGCTTGGGAAGGGATCACTTGCTGGTGATCGCCCTCTTCTAGGGTGCACGTAGTCGATATTGCCTCCTGGGGTGCCCCTAGATACCTCTCGTGGTGGTGCCAGCGGCAGCCCCAACTCTGTCTTGCCCGGCTTTGGCGGAACAATGACACTTGTTGCTTGCATCACTTTCGGCGGGGTTTTCAGATTGGATCAAGCGCCAAGGCTCTCAGGAGTGTAGGACTGCCCGTGTTCAAGAGGCTCTGAAATTTGTGGAGGATCATCACTCTGTTGACCTGCGCAGTGACTCTTCCAGAGACTCCATGGATAGATATTGATCATACCAGGCATGTTCAGACCATTGAGAATCTAGTTTCATTTGCGGTATTGGGCTACTTCACGGGTTACATATTGGACCACGAGGAGGTTTAGCTCTTGGCTTCTTCGGACATCGAGGCGGATTGATTTGCCAGTGTATCGTCTCTAAAATTCCTACCAAATAATTTCTTCATAATCATGTTTGAGGTCGAAGTCTTCCGTGCGGCAATTGGTTAGTCGGGGGTGGATACTTTGGGTGAATCTTATGTGTTGTATCGATATTATACTCAAAGAATGTCCACCAGTTCTTTGTGGTTAAAATCCGTGTTGGTTCAGATTCGGGATCTTCCTCGATCGATGGTGCCCTGATTTCTTGGTTTCTATGGCTAATGGCCTGGGTGTATATTTGGCTCATTCTATTGTGCAGGTCCCCAAGATCTGTGTTGCTCTACCTGCTTTGCAGCCTGTGCCCACTTCTCTTCCAGTGCGTAGTGGTCCCTGGCATTTTCTCTTCCGATTGAAGCTTTTGAATGGCTCTGAGATCCGGCGGATGTTTCCATCTACTGTGCTACCATCTGACCCTGTTGGTGATCCTCCTGGTGCTTGTAATGTGGTAGGGGTTACGGGTGCTTATGCAGGGGCTCAGGATTCCTCTGTTCCTGAGGCAACAGGCAGAGGACTCTGTGGTGCAGTGAATGGAGTTGGACGAGGTGGTGTGGTTCGGAGAGGTGGTGTGGGACGAGGCCGGGGGCAGGCTTGCTGCTGGCCGCCCATTGGATGGCGGGGCTAGGGGACGTGGTGGCTCAGGGGAGCGCTCAGATGATTTGGTTATGGCTAGGTCTGAGGACAGGGCTGTGGGAGGGACTGGTGATCCTGTTGGGGATGTCCCGGTAGCGGTATGTGCTGAGCATGAGGTGGCTGGAGCAGCCCGGTTGGAGGTAGAGACTAGTGTGGCCCATGACTCTATGGAGGTGCCTGGGGGACTTCCAACATGTGTTGGAAGTGGATTGTCGCGTAGAGCGGTTGTGAGTCACATTGCTGTGATTAATCCTCTGGATCTAGATGATGACTCTGTGGAGTGGGCTGATGGCCTGGTGGGTAGGCATGTGGGGATGGACACTTCTCCTCCGGGATGAATAGGTCGATCCTTAGTTGGAAATGCGAAGTGCGGTCCTCTAGTAGTAAAAGGGCCGTGTTTCTTTGGCACCGGCGAAGGCGTCGATATTGTTTCCATTCAGGAGCATAAGTGTCCTGAGAGGGTGATATGTCCAGCTCATGAATATGGTTGGTAGGCGGTTTGCCTCTATTGCTTCGATCTTAAGGGGAGACTAGTGGGGGTACTCTTATTGCTTGGAGGATGGATGTGCGAGATCCATTACTCTTGCATGAGCGAGGTTTGGTCGGTGGGCAATAATTAAGTGGTTGGAGGGAGGGCAAGAGTGGGGGATTGTTAATGTTTATGCCCCTAATCGGCCTTCTCGGTGAGGATGCTTTATGGGCCACAGTCCGGAATAAGTTCTGGAGCCCTTGGTGGGTTAGGGGTCGCTTGGTTGTTGTTAGGGGACTTCAATATGGTAGAGCAAGTAGAGAGGATCGCTCTGGTTCCGGAACCCAGGTTGTGCATGGGTTTGAGAGGGACCGATGGTCTCGTCGTCTGTTGGCCTGGTTGAGGGTCCACGGGGATTTTGGCCTTGGTTGAGGTCCACAGGGGACTTGTCTTTCACCTAATTGTAATAGGCGGAAAAAAATCTTCGGTCGAAACCGGGCGAGCATATGCTAGGCATGGCCGCCAAATGATGCTGAAATAGCGTCTTCCCCATGTTCGCGGATGGTGGTGCCCTCTTTGTGCGGTTGTAACGAAAAATTTTGTTTTCAAGGTGAGTTCTGAAGGCCTCCATTTTACGATATAGTTTATTACCCTCTCGGGAATTGTTTTTTTGTCGGTCAAAATTTGGCCAGATCATACAATTCATAGATAAAAAGCGTCACGGTTGCCTATCCACGCCCTCTAGGGCCGGTGTTCCATTTGAACCCTCGGGGTTTTGACCGAGTGGTGCGGTTGCCTCTACGCCCTCTAGGGCGGTTTCGTTTGAACACGGAAGCCGGGCCAATGACCCAATGCTAGGAGTTGTGGCTTGATACCTTTTC
The DNA here is from genome assembly GCA_021234155.1 of Isoetes taiwanensis. Classification (NCBI taxonomy): domain Eukaryota; kingdom Viridiplantae; phylum Streptophyta; class Lycopodiopsida; order Isoetales; family Isoetaceae; genus Isoetes; species Isoetes taiwanensis. Next base: position 20,334 of record JAJEKV010000454.1, read on the forward strand.
ATCTCACGAAGGGTATGCACGGTATGGTATTTGCATTGGCCGGGGTGAAAGCGTTTTTGCCTGGGGTCTTTGGTGGCGGCGTGTTTGCATGGTCTCTATCGGGGAGTTGGATGATGGCATTAGGGAGAATCACGGTGTTGCGGCATATTGTTGCTCTCGGAGCAGGTTAAAAGTGCAGAGGGCGTGTGAAGGCGGCCTTACCTGGTTGAAGGAGGGGGACACAAGTTCGTCGGTATTCTTCGGGCGACTAAAGGCGTGGCGATATCAAAGCATCTATGGCATCCCTTACTTTGCCCGATGGCGGACTTTGGAGGATCAGCTGATTTTGCAGAGGTATGTGCATGCTCATTTCTCCGAGTTTTTAGCATGGCGCACTCTTCCCTATGGCGGGGAGATGCATGAGCTTATTTTGAAATTTGTTAAGCCATCTATTACCTCACCGGCGTGGCGCTTGGGAGCGAGCTCTCGAGGAGAGGATTTAAGCGGAGGCATGTATGTGCATGGCCAAGGATAAATGTCACAGGCTGGATGGCATCCACGTGGAGTTCTTTCGGACTTATTGGGAGTGGGCTGGTGAGTCGTGTACAGTGTATCTTGAGTTCTTTGCGGTCTTCTCAAATGGATAGGATCTTGAATACCGCATGCATTTCCTTGATTCCTAAGGTTAAGCGACCTTCTACTATTAATGATTGGAGGCCTATCTCCTTGTTGTCCTCTGTGTATAAGATTATTGCGAAAGCCCTGGCAGAGAAGTTGAAGCCGGTGTTGACTTCTTCCATTAGTAAGGTGCAGTCCGGGTTTGTCCACAGGAGGAACATTTTGACTAATGTTGCCGCAGACTTATGAGGGCCTTTATTGGGCCAGGAGAACAGTCAAGGCATTGCCTATCTTAAGCTTGACTTTGCCAAAGCTTATGATAGTGTCCGTTAAGGAGTTCTTATCCGCCATGATGTTAGCGTCGGGCTGTGGTCCACGCTTTTAGAGACGATCCATGAAGTCGCATAGGTCAGCACGGGCTACGGTGGTGTGTCAGGGGTGAACCCTAGCCTTTTTTTTCTCCTTAGGCAGAGGGGTGCGTCAGGGGTGATTGTGGCGGAGGCACTGTCTCAGTTGTTTTTATCTGCAGTGGAGGAGGGGGTGGTGGATGGGCTTCGGATGCGGGATGGTAGCCAAAGAGATTATTAACGGTTTGCCGATGACACTTTCCTCTTCTTGGTGGCGTAAGAGAGGAATTTGCGAAATGTGAAGGGTTTGCTGGATACTTTCTCCTTGGCCTCGGGCATTCTTGAATTGGGGGTAAGTGCTCGCATTATGGGTCCAACCGACTCCGCCTCCCCTTGTTTGGCTCTATTCCCTTGGAAGGTGCTTCGGGTAATGTGTGTACTAAGTCGTTGGGTATTCCCTTTGGAGGGGATGTTTCCATGGGGAGGGGTGTGGGATGAGATTTTGCGGGGTTGCGTAAAACACCTCAATTGGTGGAAGGGTAGCAAGTTGTCCATGGCGGTAGGATCATTATTGCCAAGTCAGGTTTGTAGCACTCATGTGTATACAAAGATCTGCGATGTTAGCTCCCGAGGGTAAGATACGGGCTTTGGATAAGATTGTTCGAAATTTTGTGTGGGGAGGGGATGATGAAGGGGCGGTTGTTAAAAATGGCTTGGTGGAAGTGTCTCCGCCCGGGAGGATGGGGGGCTTGGCCATTCGGATTTGGCACTGCATAGTAAGGTGTTGGTCTCAAGTTTGTTTGGAGCATTTGCAAGATGGAGCATCTTCTCTGGTCTTGTTGTTGTTGCGATCTCTTAGCCATTGTGTGGCATTTGGGAAGCCCGTCGTGCATGTGGAGTTGCCCCGGGAACGCTGTTGTATGGTCTCGGCCTTTCCACATGCATCCCCTTTTCTCCGCAGGGGTGTTGCGGGCTTGGGATCGTAATGCGTGTGCTCTTCCGGCTAGATTTTGTCTCAGTTTATCACCACTCTTCTCCTTTCTTGTGGGTTCCTTTACCCCCTGCGCACTTGCCCTTGGTCGCCGCAGGTGCATGCTGGGGCCTTGAGCCCGTTGGAGGCGACTCTTTGTGCTCCAGCGTGGAGGATTGGTATTGGGGTGGTCAGCTAGCCGTGGGAGTGCTTTTCGGCTCGCTTTTCGCTTTGAGGCGATGGCAGGGCTATCACGGGAACAAGTGGCGGGGGTATTAGCTACACATACCTATAGTCCTTCCGGGGATGATGTGGTGGTGCGGGTTTGGAAGGTTCATCGGGATGTTGTGTCTTCTTGTTTTGTGCGGTCTTGTTAGGGTCGGCTATTCATGACACACCGCCCCCTTGAGGCAAGTGGTCTCTGCGGCTAGGGTTCTCGATGGTGCTTTCGGTTTGGGCGTGGACATGGAGCTCACTTCCCCCAGAAGGTTAGGGTTATACGTGGCAGGTGGTGCATTTGTATCATGGTGAATGCCCTTGTGAGTCGGTTTAGGCGGGTGTGAGCCCTCTACGCCCTTGTTGTGGCCTTCATCTTGAGGCGTGGAGCATTATGCGGTTTTATGCCCTCACTTGCGGCTGCACGGGATTGGGTTAGGGCTCGTTTGGTGAGATTGACTAGCCGGCGATTCTTTGCTTCATGTGTATCCGGGTGCTTGGGGCTCTTCTGGCGAAAAGCCTTGCATCCGCAGGCGTGGGCTTGGTTGGTGTAGCGGCGGCGGTTGTGGATCTTCGGGGGATTCGGCGACTGCGGCCCCTCGATTCCTCGACTTCGGTACAAGCTATTTCAAAGCTTTTACGGTGTTCGGGGATTAGTAGAAGCGGAAGTTTGCCATTTGGCCGGGACTTCTTGGGTGTTGTAGATGGTGATGGTGGGGTTTGTACATGGGTAGAGTTGCAATTTTTACGTGAGTTTGTTGTGGAATGTCGAGGTATCATTTGTCTCTTTGGGGCGATTCTCCTTCCTCCTCACTTGCTTTGTAACATTACCATTCTTTTAATATATTGATGACACAGTTCTTCAAAAAAAAAAAAAAAAAAATTTAAAACGTCGTTGAAAGACATTCACATAAATAAGCCACAATGTTCAATACGGTGAGCTTGGGACCGAAACACCTAGTCCCATCCACTCAAGATGGAATCAACTATAACTTGCCCAAATCTCCCCGAATATATATGTAACCTAAATAAAGCATTAAAAAATTATTAGTGTATGAAAACTTAAATGTTTATATGGAATATGTACGAGGTGCCAAAGTCATTTTGCATGAGCAATGCATTTTGCTAGGAGCATACATGCAAAACAATACATTAAATCATTTATAAAATATTAGCATAAATAAAGTGAAAGAAAGAAAAACTTTAAAACGTCATTGAAGGACATTGACATAATTAGCAGTAGGACAGGCTTGGGGCGTGGGTTAAGTGGGGTGTGTTTTGGGAAATTCATATCAACTATTCAAATTTGTGATGTGTCTGTTTAGAAAATATATCTATTTAGAATTATTTGATGGTCTTCACGCTTAAAACAGCTGTTAAAAGCGCTCAAGTGCCTCTCCCCCTTGCTTATTCTGGGCGTATGATGTAATAATGGCAGTCTAAGAAATCAAATTAGAAATGGACATTTTATTAAATATGACCCTGACATCCAATATGCTTCCACATTTACCATATACACTAATGAAAGCATTTTGTACATAAGTTTCTAGTTTATTACTATGAATTATACAAGCGCACATATTCATACGAGGGGTGACTTCGGGCATCGGGAGCTGTCGGATGGGTATATTCATGAGGTATGCTTCATTTTACGCCATAGATAGCGTTCCTCATTTGTGGGATGTGCTTCCACAAATGATGTATACCGTATAGGGTCTAAGCACAATATTGGGGGGCAATTTTTTTGTCGCCGACATAGGGTGCTGGAAGGGTGCTTTATGCCTATTTTTCTAATTTTAGAGTCCATTAACGAAGAATAGCCTTGAGCACGAAAAAACTCGAGCAAATTAAGGAGAGATCGGTAGCCCGCCAAGAATCTCTTCCCAAAATGTGGCTATCCCTCCAAATTCGGTTGTATTTCTTTGCATTTTTTTTTTTTTTCAAAAATGATGGATTTGGTTGAGCGGTATGCTGCCGAATTTCAAGCAAAGTTTGGGGATGCAGATCCGGAACTTAAGCAAAAGAGTTGGGATTCGATCTTGAAGCTGATATACCATAAATCTTGGTACCAGAAATTGAGGCATCGAGTGTTATGGTTGCAAAAGAATTATCAATTTTAGGAACCTTCAATTTTTCCTTGTGATAATGTAGTTTCCCCTATAATTGAAAAAGAGAGTCCTGCTGGCCATAACTGTTGTCCATGTATTCAAGTAAAATGCAAATGTATCTCACCAAATACAGCTTGCAGGAGAATAATGTTTGCCAAAATAAGGATGCAGAGGAAGAGAAGAGCAGAAAGATTAGCACTTGAATCTGCATCCAGTCCTCACAGACTGGCCACTCGAACCAAATAAATTGGCAAAAGGTATTTTGGATAATATTCGTAGTGTATGCAAGAATTTATTTCAAGATGATAGGGATGAAATCTTGGCAAGAACAGGTCAGGGATTGCCAGAAATTGGCATCATGGCACACAAGGAATTGTTTGCAGTTAGGCAAGTTGTTGATAATGTGAAGAGCAGACTTCAAACTAACAAACTAAGAAGGAACCAGGATATGACACAAGCAAGATCATCTACTCTTATAATGGCTGTTAATAATGCTAGCAACAAGTCTCAAGTTGCAAAGACTTTAAACATAAAGAGAAGGACTGTGTATGCTGCTTTGGACAAGAGGAAAGCAGCTGCAATTGGTGGGCCCTGGTCCATGTTTAAGAGACGGGATAGAAGTGATAAGCTCTCTTTTAAAGATCGAGAGAAGATATATAGTTACTGGGTTTCTAACACAAGAGTATCTCCCAACAAGAAACAAGTTGTGAAGCTTAGGAGAACCAATGAAGGAGTCAAGATTTTGAAGCCATATAGGTTGCATCCCATCCACTTTTTGGAAGAATCTCATGTTAGTGAAGTTTGAAAATATTTTAGTTTTGAAATTCTTAGTAGTGTCAATTTACTGCTACATATGAAGATTTGAAGTGTAAATGTTCTGGTTGTTGAATATGCTTTTATATTATGGCTACAATTTGTGTGGCTTGACCTGCAAGTTGTCTTCTACAAAAAGTTTTAGAAACAGAATCCTGACATCAAAATAGATTTGAGAAGGTTTGAGTGCTTGAAACCTTTGTTTGTTAGGAGACTAAAAGATCGTGAAACTTGCATGTGCATTTATCACATGAAGATGGAATTTGTGAGATAGACATTGAATAGAATTAGAAGAGACATAAACACACATGGAACAAATTGTAAGTGCAAGTGTTCAATTTATGGTGCTGGAGACCTTTGTGAAGCAAAGGAGAAGACTTTTAATAGTGTTAGTGAACTATGGAGGTCACTGGTATGTTCTAAGGCAGATGAGGATCTTTGGCACAAAGCAAATTATCTAGAACTTGATTGTAGCTCATGTGGAATAAGAAAATTCAAAAGATGTCCAAGGAGAAGAGCTCTTGGGACAATCGATTGGAAGAACTTTGAGAAGGTATGTACATGTTTAATTCATTGTGTTTGCATTTGTATTCAATATTTGAAAAACATGCAACCTGATTCAAATAAAATCAAACTAACAAACTGAAACCGTATTTTGTTACCGCAAGTTAAGGAGACAATAAAAGGAATGTGGGAAAGGATGGTTCCATCAAAGAGAAGACCAAGGATATCATGAGGCAGGTCTACAAAACAACAACATTGAAAGAGTTCATGTCTCATGCTGAATGCATTATGAAAGCAGTTCATTCCACATAATTACACAGTTAGGGTGGCAAGCCCGCAGAACAATTAAGAACTGTCTTCAAACATTTCCAAAAGGTAATCGTGGTTTTATTAAGTATAGATTTTGCCGAGAATTTCTCCTTCAAAGTTCAACAAGAAATCCAAAGCATGCATTGGCATAATGACCAATGTTCCATCCTAGTTCATATCACTTACAGACATGCCAAAGATTCTGAAATCCCACACAGTATCAAGATTGGTGACAGAAAAAATGTCAAAGAGACACATTTCTATATATCAGACGACAAAAAACATGACAATTTATTTGTCCAGCATTGTTTGCAAAAACATCACGAGTTTTTGTTGAGCAAGGGAGTTAATTTGTCAAAACATGTGTTTTGGTCTGATGGATGTGCCTCCCAGTTCAAATCTTCTAGAGCTTTCTACTTCTTAGGCGATTCTACAAGTGAAGGGATTAAGATGGTGGAACTTTTTGCCACATCACATGGTAAAGGGAACATGGCGGGGTTGGAGGTTTGTCATCAAAAGAATATTGACGAAAGTGAAATGCTTAAAAGGGACAGCACACCCTTGAGGAATGCTGAAGATGTTGTCAACTTTCTTATTTCTTATTTCAGTTGCAAACAAACTTCAAAGGAAAGCAACACACAAAGGTATTAGTTTTATTCCATAGTGTTGAGTAATTTTATACTGAAATTCTTTCTTACACCCAAAACCGTTTATTTTAGGTCTGGCTTGTTAAGTTGGGTGATGTGAAGCGGGGAGATTTGCCATATGAATGTGATACTTTAGTTGTGCACAAAAAGATTCGCATAATCAGGCCTTTATCGCCAAGATAGGCCAACCTGAAATGGCACATAGGCATCTCTCATGCTTTTTCTTGATTTTGTTGGAGAGAATTATGGTCTAAATGTAGACATGCATCTCGGCTTGGAGATTATTCATTGTCAACCCTGATTCCTATGGTCTTCGAGTAGGAGTCTCTTGTCCACCATGTGCAGTATGAGGGGGACAATCAATGGAAAGCAGAAATGGTTGAAGTAGGTGATAACTTTGTTGTGAATGCAGAGGAAGGAAATGATGAGAATGTGGATTTCTGGATAATCAAGTGCATTGAACCTAAACATATTGTGCAGCATGCATTCAAGGACTATTGGGGGTCTAAGTTCAACAGGCAGCAGGTTGTCTTGTCAGGTAAATATTAAAAGTTCATCGGAGATGGTAAGTATGAGCTGTTAGACAATATGCCTGATGTAACTTGCTATACACACCTTGTAGTTTGTGCAAAGGTTGAATTGGGGTGTCGCACATGGTGAAAAGGGTGTGTTCTCGCGCTCTCGTGACGATGCGCATGAGCAGATTATTGAATATTTGCCTCCTCCTTCATCCGAGGCACTCGCTGCCAGCCCTAGTACAGAGGAGGATTGATGCAGTGAAGTATGCTCAAATGTTGCAGATTGCATATATGTTATCATTGTATGCATATACATTGTAAACTTGGACAAATCAGATATATCATTTCAGATATATATTGTAAACTTGGGCAACTGTTTCTTCTATCAAAATAGTGAACTCTGTATGTGAATAGGTTGCTGGTAACAAAACCATATGGTTCATGTGTAATATTGATCAAGTGTCTTCCTTTTTCTTGCTTTTCTTGTTGGGTGCCTGGATTGTCAATCATCAGAAGGAACTAGTGTATGGAACAAGTGTTTAAATAATGAAGTGAATAAGTGTTTAAGTAATGAAGTTCTACAAGTAAACAAGTCCATTATTTCCTATCATCCTAGATCAGTCATTGTATAATGTTTAAGTTTGTTGATAAATAATGTTTAAGTGTCTTGATTATTTCATCAAGTGATGTTGTTTAAATATTTCGAGTTCAATAACTTGTGTATCTATTGTTTAAATTTGGTTTTTCTGGCACCCCAAAAACTTTTGATTTTTACTTTAACTTGATTTCCTAAGATTTCGAGGGTTTTGGCGGTCGGAAAACAATTCCAATTTGCCAAAAATCAGGAAAATGTTCTCAACTTTGATTTGGGGTTTCAATTTTCCCCCTTTCTGATTTCGGCCCTTCTAATCCGGCATGCATGTGCGATGATGAAGGGCATGGAGGACGGGTGGCGTAGCTAGGAGCTTTTTAATGTCTCTGTTTTAGGCTCTACACTCTGTCTCCTTCTCCGATTCCAGCTGGATGCCATGATCCGTATCCAAGCTCAGAGGGAAAGTTTTTCTGATGATTTTAATCGTCTTAGGAGGAGACAAAATTCAGCCTTTCTTAAATTTGGCCATTGGCCGGATCCCCGGGGGGTTCACCTAGATTATGGGGTATGAAACATGTGAGTGCATCAAATGGGTTTTTTTATTGCCTCTCTGGTACCGTATACTTAAGAAAAATATAAGGTTTTTATAGTTTGAATGCCGTAGGATACCAGAGGGAGTGTGGTGGCGCCAGTGTTCGATTCGTATTCATACTATAAGAGTCTGTCATTTTTGGTGAGCTTCTACTGTTTTGGCTGCTTCATTTCACATTATAAGATTGATTATAGGCTAGCTTATGAAGAGCTAAGACATCCAGACATAGTGAATTTTATGTTTTAATTTTAAACAACTAAGTTAACATCGAGTTTACTTATTAAAATCACAATATAATGAATCAACTTCAACTCATACTAATCACATTACATTTTGGTACAGATAATATACTTCAAGTTAATAATATAGAAGATATCGTATATATATGGAAGGAGTTATCAAGTAAAAGTGTTTTGGGCAAGTAATTATATGATATGGGCTGCATTCTTTTACAAATAATGTAGTCGTATACAAAGGGGTTTTCATATCAAACTGTCGTATACAATGGTTTTTTTGGCAACCTAAGGAACGCACATGGCATATATACCTATAATAGAGGTGAATTCCCCGGGGCCGGATCATTTTAGGGCAGCATAGAAGGTGTATTGTCTTACCCTCATGTTCTTTTTGTTAACCTTGGTTTGTCCGAGGTTGCATGAGCAGAGGGATTTTGCAAACCGCTTTCGCAAAAATAAGAGGATTTTGAGCATTTTTCAGCAAGTTTTTTTCCTCGTGATCGCCCTCGCATCAACTCTCTATCTAATTGTAGAAAACAGGCATGGCCTTTTACAAGATTAAAACAGCCTCCCGCTAATTTCCTGAGTAAGCATTTGATTTGATTTTCCCGGATTTATTTTGTATTCCCTCGCATCTAATCCCTCGAATTTTATATTAATAGGTGTTTTGTTTATATATTCGACGTTAGAAGGACAAAAATTGTGTTTGCTTTGATGGTTTTAATCCGAGCTCTCCCAGCTTAAGTACACAAGAGGAAACCAGATATTTCTTTTTTTTGTGGTGCAAAATAGGTTTGTCATTTGCTCCCTTTTTATATGTTTATCTAGAGTTTCTAAGGTAAATGTTGGTACTATGATGCTTTATGTCATGCATAATCCCTCTCACCTCAAATTTTATGGCCCTTACTTGGTCCCCGCTAGATGCTATGTTGTAGCGATACCCTATTTGAACTTACACCTATCTCTGCCGACAGTTGCTTTTGCTCAAAGATCTTTGACCGGTAACCGCAATGGATCGGGCGCTGGCCTTCCACCCGCAAGAGCACTTGTAGGCGGGAAAACCGTGGGGGCGGATCTAGTGTGGTGGACTATGTGTTGGTGCTCGAAAGGTGATATGCATGTCATCAAGCACTTTCGTGTGGGAACAACTCGGGGGATGAAGAGATCGACTCGCACCACTTACCACTTTACTTGAAGTTGGCTTGGCGGGGTTGTGCGAACCCCCGGTTGCAACAACTCCTCACATGCCTCACCGCGATTGGATTATGAACATGCAGGGCTTATGCCCGATGCTTATAGATGACCGCGAAATTTTGCAATATCCTACACTAGAGCAAATGACATGTGCCTACCGACCGATGTGCTTTTAGGATCAAGAGAGGTGCTTTTGGGATAAGCCGCCCGCGATGCACCTCCAAGAACACAACCTTCCCACGTAATCAATGGTTTGATGCAGAGTGCAAGGAACACAAACGCTGGCTCCGGCCAAGTCACGCACTCGCTTTTACGCCCACATGTAAAATGACGAGCATCGCGATCTTCCTTAAAGCTAAGAAAGCTGTACATTGCAACAGCATCAAAGGGAAATGTTTTACCTCCCCGAACGTCACCCCGTGACCTTCTTGGTAAGGGTTCTTAGAAAGCCGATTACAGCCCACGGGGAATATCACTCCCGAAGCGTTGGAGGCAATACTTGCAACAGCCTATAACGACCGTGGTGCACATGCAAAGATTACCCTTGCAAGAAGGCCCGGTGGCCGAAATCACAGATTGGACGTGAAACAAGGCTTACAACGTCTTGCCAATGGGAAAGCCCTGAACTTGGATGGTATACGCGTAATTGCTTATAAGGTGGCCGCCCATAATACATATCGGCGCCTTTGTTCAACAAGGCATTACAAGAAGGCTTCCCTCACGCAGGTGGACCAATAGCGAGTTGTTCCCATCTATAAGGCGGGGTGACCCTAATCGCCCCACCACCACCGAACAATCATGGTCGGGTTCGATGTTTGCAAAACCGCTTTTGGGATTCTCGAAAGGAGTTGACGGGATCGGAGGGTAGGCGGCAGAGAGGGCCCTCACCCGTAGGGATTCGCAACCTAAGACTCAACCATTGACCACATCTTCACGCTGCGAACTCTTATTGAAGACAGCAGAACCGCCGATTTATATTGTTGCTTTGTGGATTTTTGGCGAAGGCGCTTTGACAATCGCATGCCTCGGGGAAAAACTATGGGCAAGACCGCGGTACCGGGGTTCTAGAGATTTGCGTAATGCAAAGCAGGGCGTGCTATATGAAAGATGCTCGGGTTTGGGTTCGCAGACAAGCCAACCTTTTGATAGTAGTATCGGGTTCGCCGGGGATGCCCTCTCTCCCCAACATTGTTTGGGCTTTATATTGATCAATTGAGAGCCGGGTTTTACGATAATGGGGCTTATGGAGCTCACCTTTCTATCGATCATCTTACGCTTAATATATGCCGATGATGTGGACCTCCTAGCTTACACACCAGCCAGACATGCAACGACATCTCGATGCCCTTGACACATTCCTCGCCAAGCGATCGATATGCCTGGCCAACCCTCGCCAAGACTAAGGTGGTTTTCATATCATCTTCACGCCACCGAGGGTCCCTCCTTCGCTATTTAAGGCCGTAATGTGGAAGTTGCATCCACATACAAGTATTTGGGAGTGGAGTTTCCTTCTACTATGCACCGGGACACATCACGAGTGACGGCAGTAGCCGGAAGGCACTATATGCAATGCAAAACAATAGTCATAGAGCTGGAGTTGTATGATTGGGCCCATCGGTCCACACCTCGCTCAAGGTCTTAGTAGAGCCCGCCCTTTTATACGGGTGGAAGTATGGGGCCCAGAAAGCAGTCCAGAAGCCTTCTTAGTACGAAAGCACTAGGGTGAAGTCCACAGTCCCATATCAAATTCTACTGCGCAGAGACAAGATTCTTGCCTCTTCGTGAGGGCTGCCCTTGATCGCCACATTGTCTATCTTAGAAGGTGGTCAATATGGACGATGCTCGCCTCCCCTAAACTAGCTTATATCATGGTAATGGGGCGCAGCCTCAAGGCCCGCCGGAGGGAAAAGAGAGCTCAATGGTTGGCTAGATGGAATGTGCAGAGCACAAGTGCATACATATGCAAACAGAGGCGTGTCGCCATAGCTTGAGGCAATATCTTGACGCTTGCTTCCTCAAAGAAGCTTTGGGATGCCAATGCCCTTGAACATGTCAAGACAAAGACACCATCAGCACCACATAAATCCCACATTGGAACGAGGCCCGCAATGCTACCCGCACATGAAAAGGCGCAGACTCATTGCCTCCATTCGCACAGGGGCACATCATCTTCGAATTGAGACGGGCAGATGGATTGGTGAGCCACGCCAGACAGGCTCACAATGCCGCCAAATGGGAGTCATTGAGGATGAATCTCATACCCTTTAAAGTTGCCCAAAGATATGATCACCCGGACGCTTATGCCGAAGTTGGTCGCCCGCCAGCCATTACATGTGACATTGAGCACAAAGATCCGTGACGGTGCTTTGGGATCATACCTTCAGGAGGTTATGGACATGCGAGATCAGCTATGTCCTCAGGCACACACTTGACATGTATATATACATTGATGTATACTTGTACAGTTTGACAGCATTCTTATTACTGCCACGGTTTTTCCCTCGAAAACCCTTCGGGGCGGGGGTTTTTTAACCCGGACAGTAATAAGTTTGTTGCGCTCCTTGTGGGTCCCATAGGCCGATTGGCCTCAGTGGACGATAAAAAATCATTCTCATTCTCATTCTATCGCATTTGTTAACATGGCCATGTGAACTATCATCATATGGTTACCATAGTTTAGAAGAAGATGGAGGGTTCTGACATTGCTTACATCTTTTAAAGATTTCTGATGTGCAGAGCTTGAAAGGCCTTCATGCAGCAAAATATGAAGGAAGTTAAAGTGGTTTCCATCAAATTTGTTTGGTTTTTCTATACCTATTGCATATGAGATTGAGGCCATCAACACCCTTAACTTAGACATGGACATGACAGGGACAAAGAGCTAAGCTCTGATAACCAACTTGACTTAATGGTGGTTCTATATTCTTGGTTGCAAAAAAAAATGAATATCGGGTCCGCCTTTCTACCTTTCTGATCCCAATCATACAGTCTATGTAAATGTGATTGGTTGATACATCTATTCAATCTGATAATGTCCTAGATTTCTACATCTATTTCATTGCATGCCCATCAATTTGACAATGTCATAGACTTGTACATTTATTTCATTGCACGCCGTGGTCTTGGGCAAAAATTTTCTTTAATTTGTTGGTTGCGTGTTCAAGAAAAGCAAGGAGCATACTTTTTGTATGTATGCCTAGAATCATTAGTACATAATAAGGTGACCAAGAACTCTACCATGCCTATCAAGGTGCTATATTTTGGAAATTCAAAAGGAACCTCTCACTATTTTGAGTTTGTTACTTACAATGAAATGAATTCTAAAGTTCTCTACCCTTTCTTATTTCTTTGCATAGATGAGGTGGTCTTTGTAGGAGCAAGTCCTCTGCTTGAATCCTTATGTATGGACCAGGTCAATCTTTCTTATTCTTTGATCTCTTCAGAGCGTAAAACATCTAAGAAGGGTCGAGAAATGGGGAACATGCTTTTAAGCATTGAGGTGTCGCTGGTACGCATGCATGTAAATATATAGCAAAGATAGGGAGAATTAAATTGCTTGCAGAGGCCCACATAAGAAATGCATATCCATCGATTTAAGAATTCAAAATATTTTGATGCGGTGAGATATTCATCTAAAATTGTCATGTTATAGCTCTAATACACAATATACATGGCCTAGGATGGTTCCAACTTCACCAACTCCTTTTTGCTTGAAGTATGAGGATTTGTAATATTTATACCTCTTCACATTTCAGTGGAATTAAATGCGCATGATGCATGCTTTATCCATCGAACAACGTGAGCTCCCCGACATGATTCTCGCAAACCTCACCATCTCAACATGTGTGGTATGTCATTCTTTAGAATTAGCTAATATTTTGATTTGATGGTCGCTTAATCTTCTACCTCATCCGGTATGAGATAGCACAAAGCTCGAATTCTTGGGCCCAAATGGGCCCCTATTCCCTATAATGACGAAATGATTGTACAATTCTTAGGCTCTAAATGGGTGCCTATTCCTTATAATGATTGAGCGATCAGTAGAAGCAGATTGCCAAGAACAAAGATACCATCAATGAAATCACAGATCAGACTGTTATGCCAACATGCATGTGGCACTACTACAAGTTATTTATTGTTTGGCACCATATGGCTCGCATGTGGATGGTTCAATGACTTTAGGCACATGGCATTTAGATTTGGAGTCTTATGATTTAATTTGCTGATATGTGTTATATGTTTTAAGCAATAGCACAACAAAAATGTGAAATTCAAAAGATACATCGGACCTAATGAAGGTGGTAATAAGCAGCAAAGGTGGTTAACATTTACATGTTTGTGCTTTTTTGGCTTTCTAGAATTTCCATCGACCACCTAATGAAGGTGCTGATAAGCTGGAAACGTGGTTAATAGCATTTTCAAGTATGTCATTTTCTGGCAGGACCAATCCCCTTATCTAAATTTTATATGAGTTTCTTCACAATAGTTCATAACATATTTTCAAAGAGCAACATTTGATTACAACTTATGATGAATCTCCGTCCTAAAATGACCATATGCTGCTATTTGGAGTTCAGAACAAAAGTGCATGTATGAGCAATGGTGGCTAAAAGCAAAAACAAATATGGCTAAAAGAAATGCTAAATCTCTAATTGCTCCCAATTGATATACCAACTTATAGATGTCTAAATTTCACATGACATCAAGACAGTGTGCCGTATACCTTTTAGCAAACATAGAGGAGAATGAGAGACTCACACACTTATCTGGAGAATTGGGAAACAAAATTGATGTTCATAATAATAAAATAAAATTGTGCTTTAAGTTTGCGCAGGGTATAATATGTAGATTACTCTAACATGCTTTAAGATGATAAACAAATGCTAGATCCAAATTCAAACTATTTATTCCAACATATGCAATCTAATAAGCAGTGATATGGCACATGTGTTGTGATGTGGTATCTGTAACTATAAAATGATTTTTCTTTGCAAGAATAGTTTTGAGCGATTGAAATTAATACATTCCATGTACTATTATTGTCGTCATTGATCGACGCCCTCCAACTCAATTATGGTGAATGCATTAGAGTCAATTAAACTTTTTGTGTTGTGATGGACATCCATACCTATCAACATATACCACAACTATTACAATTCACATTCTATACAACTTTTAATTTTCTTAACATTCAGTTTTAACATCATATTGCCAAACCAATCTGATATCACCAGGTTTCTTGCATTTCTCTCTTTGCCATCTTTCAAATTTGGCAAGGTATTATAGAATGCCTTGAATTGGGTAATATACTCGAGAAAAACAGTCAAAATGTATGAGCAAACATCAACCTATGCGTCACAAAGCAAAATCGGTCCCATATATACTTTGCAATATCATGCCCCTGAAGGAGTAACTCATCATTAAAATGTCTACTATTAAAGAACTAAATTGCACCTTTAATGCCAACAAAACATATGCTTTATGTTACAACCACACAATTCACGCAATTCACGTAATATGCCAACATTAACTAAATACAAAATTCAAACCCTTACAACTTGGCTTAAAGTTTTACATAACAATCATCGCTAAACGACTCTATATCAACCTTGACTTATATGTGGAATCTTAGCTCGACTCTATATCAACCTTGAGTTATGCGTGGAATCTTAGCCATAATTTTGCATATGACGAACAAACCGATTAAGCAAACATTTCTTTGGGTATTTTTACATCCTTGCCTACTAACATGTAGCTAAACGCCGCCTGTAGGCAATTGTTGCAAAAATCACAACATACAAATATACAAGGCATGAAAGGTATTCATGTTTTCTTATACACGACAAGGGGGGGTTCACAGTTTTGGGCGTATAACCCATCTGCATGCACGGGAAGGGGGTTTTTTGGACCCATTTTCGTACATATACGGTCGGCAGGGGGTCCTTTTTCTGGTATTTTTTGCACTATCCTAGGTAATTTTTATTCGAAAGGGGTCAAAATTTGCTTTTAAAGATCCGTATACAGGAGGGTTTTTTGCCACGTCATGCACGCAGATGGCATATCCCCCTTATACATGAGTGAATCCCCCTTGATACACGATGTAGCAAGTCATTTGGTCATAACTATGTAGAACTACTTTTTAAAGTTCGCTATATAAAGGCAAAGCTTCTCTCTAATAGGTATTAGGTAGTATCATCTGGCAATTTCCTACTTCAACCACATCATATACATCTCAATATCTAATTTGTTCACCTTCTCTAAAATCACCAATCCATCCAACCAATGTTTCACATTAACTTATATTGGTACCTATGCCTGGCAACGCCGGGCACCCGTTACTAGTTTGTATTGTCTTGTTTGTGTTTGTAATTTAAACAGTTCAAAACTTGTGTACTTGTATTTAATATTCAGTGTTTGATTGCATGTTCAAAGTGTTCAATTCAGTATTTGTAGTGTTTGTCTCGTGTTGCGTGTTTATTTGTGTTTACATTCCAAATTGCTAAAAGCTCAAGTATTCCATTGTAAACAAGTATTCAAGTAAACAAGGCCAACACTCAAAATTTCAACACATTAAACCAGTTGCAAACCACATATTAATGAAGAAGACTGCTCGCAAATTTGAAAACCATAAATATTGCATTCATTTACAAGGCATTTACATTGTAAAAGGTTCAAGCTTTCTGCCTTTACAAAATAGGCAATACAAAATCATTGACATAGTGTCAATGGATTGACATTCATGCTGTACAAAAAGAACATTGAAGTTTATGTGCATTCCAAAAGGGATCTTCACTCTGCATATTTGAAATATGAAACTGAATTAACATATACATAGCTGTAGTTGCAAGATCAATAAGTTACAAACTTGGTAAGTGTAAAGAGATATTCTTCTATTCAACAAACTGTTCCAGTGTCATGGCTTCTCCATCACTCTCATCATCACGAGCATCAACAACTTTGGCAGCAACAGATGGAATTGAAGGTACTGCAACTTGGACAGGAACAGGAACAGATGGAATTGAAGGTGCTTGAACTGAAGGGGCTTCAACTAACGGTATTACAACTTCAAGAGGAACATGAGGAGATGCAAGTGAAGGAGCTTGCAATAAAGGTACAATGGCTTCCACCTGTGCTTGAACTAAAGGTGCTGGAACTAGAGGTAATGCAATTGCTGTGGGCATTGAAGGTTTGGAAATGAAGGTGCAAAGAAAGAATTGAAGGTTGTATAGCAAAGAATTGTAGATGATGTTGTTTCAAACCACAAATTTGCAATCTAGCTAGAGTTGAAGGACTCAGCTTGGTTGCTTGAAGTATCATCTAACAACAAAAAATGAGAATCAATATCTGCAAATTAATAGCACATAACTATTTGAAATGAAATATAGCACATGTATACCGGGGAGCATCCCGTTGTAGGTTCTTCTTAGAATCCTTTGGCACTTCTTTTTGTGTATTCTCGCCCACAATTTTTTTGGTAACCACCCGCACGCACTTTTTGGTCCAGCCTTCTTTGTATTCTTTTGGCTTATCCTCAGAAGGTAACTAAGTTAGAAATACATTATTTTATAGCTATCACACTCACCAGAAATTGCAGATACATGCTCACGTGCATTCCATTTACTAGGTCTACCTTTACGAACATTAGGGAGTTTCTTTTGTCCAACTTCTTCTACAATTGGTAAGGATTCTATTACTATTGGTGTAGGTTCAGCCTCAGAAATCCCTGGACCTGTTTGATTCTTAGCAGCTATAAGATTAGCATGTTCTTCTCCCTTCCTTTTCCTCTTAGCAGCAACTGCAAAAAACACAAGGCTGTAAGGTTTTTAAACTGCAATTAATATACACATTTATCAACATATTAACCTTTCTTGGGTGATGTCATAGACCTTGTTACACGTCTCTTAACCTTCACATGTTCAGGTTCAGGTAGTTGTTCATCCTCTATGTCTTCATCCTCTTCTTCCTGACCAAGAGGTTCTTCCTTACTCTTGTTGCTAGGTAAGGAATCCAGGTAGCCAAGCTCAACATATAATTTTGTAGGCACTTCACTCTTGCAAACTATTCAAAGAAGGTTCTCCATACAAACTTGGAAACAGAACAAGTGATACTTGTGTGCACAATTCAATTCAACACGTAATGTATAATTTGGATTGAAATCAAAACCACATACTTGACAACCAGAAAGAAGATTAATCACTGTCAACTTACCAGAACTCGGTCTAATAATGATTCTGCTAGCATAGTGCTCACGAAGGTGCTGCAAATTTTTAGCCTTTTCTTTGTATTCAGAAAGAACTAAAATTTTGGCCTGCAAGGCATTGTTCAATTCTGTTAACTTCTCCTCCATTGCTTTACTGTTGTCAGCCTGTTTTTTCCTTTTCAGAATTGTGAGCAAAGACAAACCAAGCTTAGATTCATCATCACAAAGCTTAGCAATAGCATTATCCTCCTCTGGAAAGTCTTCAACCAAAAGCTCAATATCAAGTTTAACATTTTTAATAGACTTTGAGACAGAGGTTGCAGCCTCATCAAAACTTGCAAGCAAGCCCTGATTTCTAGTTTTCTCAACTTCAACCTCTTTGATTTGCTGCTAATGGAATCTTCAAAAGCTAAATAGTCAGTTTCTAAATAAGAAACACCTATATTAATATTCTCCAAAGTAGTGTCTACTTGATCTATTTTATGCCTTTTGTTCCTGTTTGAAATCTCAATTCTTTCAAAAGCAAAGGTCGCCCAATCCAACAAATACTTACTTGGGTTCGATTCAGCTCTTCTAGTGTGCTGCCAAGCAAATGCACGGGCAAAAATAGTTCTGGCCTCATTGTTTTCAAACCATCTTGATAAACCCTGTTAATCAAATCCTTTAGACGATGTTCAAACTCTGGCCTAATTGCTGATACTTTTATCTTGTTGTCTTTCTTCACTTCCCCAGTCCAAACTGTCAAAAAATCACCCCTGGTGCAATCTGCCCAAGTTGTAGTGCTTGGATCCTTGCCCTCATTGCACAAGCCACGATATTCTACAAACTGTTGGACTGTGTAAGCTTTCTTCATCTGCAAAGCAAGCATCAGAAAAGTTAAGCGATTCAACTTAGCAGAACACACAGACATGGATTTTTACCTCTTCTTTGGTAGGCGGCTTGCTTGGTTCTTTGCCGAGACACCGATCTTCAACTAAATCCTCTTCAGGGTTTGTACCCAGCGGCAACATCATAGCAGACATGGCAATTATAAGAAAGTAACAGCGATTCATTGGCAGCAAAAATTCATAGCTCTGACCTCAAATCATAGCATGAAATCGTAGCTCCGTCTTCACGCAGAAAATGTGCGCCATTAGGATTTTCGGGTAAAGCAAGAACGCAATGAACAAGAACGTATGAGTCTGGTCATCTCATGTCATGAGAAGCATTTAGAACAAGGTTCTTGTTGTACAGATGGGACAGAGTAATCTGGAATCATATTGCTGCATTGTTGCCACAGGATTCTGGTCCACAGATTGAGGTAGTCGTATGGGGTTGCCATCAGGATATCCAGCTAGGGTAGTTTGTGTCTTCTGTGGATAAATTGCTTTTGCATTCTGAAATCTTGCCTCCATCTAATAGGTGGCATCTTCAGGTCCCTCATCCACAATGGAAAAGTGTTTGGATATGGGTATGGGATAAGCTACTTCATCCCAAAGTAGTAGTTTTGTGGTGGCAAGTGATTCATAGATGCCTCAGAGTCAACAGGTTAGTCCATAAAATAGATAATCGGATTTCAGAGCTCTGTCCTTTATGCCAGCAAAGGGTTGAGAGTATTGAGCACTATTTTTTCTTCTGTGAGCGGCTTCGGCAAGCATGGTCTTGGTTGTTGACACTATTTGGCACGTCTCGATCTAGCCAGCAAATTTTGCTGGTTGAGAGTATTGAGCATTGTTTTTTCTTGTGTGAGCGGCTCAAGCATGGTCTTGGTTGTTGACCCTATTTGGCACGTCTCGATCTAGCCAGCAAATTTTGCTTGCTATCTATCCTGATGCTTGGCCCAAACTACGGAAACGAGCTTTTCATCTCGCATGTGGCTGGCTTTTATAGTCAATTTGGAAGAGAAGGAGGTTGTTTATCTTTAAGGGCGTAGATACTGCAGATGAGATTGTTCTTCAAAGGCGAAAATAAAATTGTTATATGGCAGATAATTGTTCTTCTCTTGATCAAGAGAAGAAAGTACTGATTTGGCATACTTACCTTCAGATTCATTCTTTTGCATAGGCAACTGGTTGTGCTCAGTTGGATCGGTTTGTCCACTGGGGTTATAATCCTGTCTTTGCATTTTATGTTGCTCTAGTTTTTAGTTGGTGAATAAAGCTTGCCATCCTTCAAAAAAAAAAAAAAAAACTAGTCAAAAGCACGTTTGATTACTTTGCATAGCAAATTGTAGGATCTGGTGAGGGTCCTATCTTTTGGGGACCTTAATGTTAAGATGTCCTTTTACTCTTGATCCTCATCAATCGTTTTTTTCTTTTCATTTTATAATCTATTTTATTTAGTCACCCGAAGGCAATGCATTTGTCTTGCCCACAAACACAAACACTAACATTGACTACCAAGATGCACTCCATGTCCTTTTTGGAATGATTTTATTAACTAATCACTTTAACATGGGATGTTCAATAGATCTAACATGCAGGCATTGAATGTGATTTCAATAGTCTATTATTCTCACAGATAGATGAAGAACATAACACAGGGTTAACTAGGAGTACAAGTTTTTGGTTACAATAATTTACAGAAATTGCTACAGATATACCTATACCTTTACAGCTATTTTTCCCCATCACCTCAATAAGAAGCAAATTTTGCAACGATGGTGTAGCCCTACCATTACCTTGGTTAGATACTTCCAAGGTTTGATCATTCTGCTTCTCAGGAAAAGTGGAGCCCCTATTACTATGATGGAGTGACTGAGCTTGCTCTACAAATGAAATAAATGATCTAACAAAGCTAGCACCTTTAGACAGATTAGACATGCTTGGTGCAAGAGATTCTCGTAGCCCAAAACGCCTAAAACGAGAATATGAACGTTGTACATGTTATCAGGAATAGACTCTAAAATGTACTAAGGCTAAGCTCACTCGACTCTACTTCTACATTTTGTGTACTGCACCCATAACCATTAAGCCAGGCATCATGAACTCTTTGCAGCTCTCCATTCTCGGCAAGCGTGAATATTGCTGTTGAAATATCAATGACCAGTTGTGAACCTTTTGGACAATCAGACCCAAGTAATAGAAAAGTTTAAGATGAGAGTAAGCAAACTTACAAATCCCCAGCCACTTTTTGTAAAGGCCTGGCCAGTCATTGTAAACTTGCATTTGGAAGATAGGAACAGCTGCACATAAGGAAGCTCATCAACAATTGCCCCAACCCCTCCATTCTTTGTGAAAGTGGCCATGCAATGTAAAGTTTGGGAAGGACCCACTTCAGCAATGTAAAGAGGACCCATCTGGGTGTGTTGTAAAAGTGTCACATGTCCGGAGAGGTGCCGCGTTAAAATCTTCTTCTTCTTCTTCTTCTTCTTCTTTGGACTCTTTTTAAAGGCATAAGTCTATGAATCCTAAAGGCAAGTCTATCCCTGGGCAACATTCAACTATAAAAGATACTTTTTAACAAATGATCCCGTCCGGTAGCCTATAGGTATGTTACTAGCTATCAATCCTGCTATGTTTTGAACCAAGGGTGTCGATTCTTTGAATCATCAATATTGATGTCAAACTAGCCGTGTAGCTAGAAGTAATAATTAACACAACAAACAATCAAATGACTAAGACTGCTCTCCCAAGTGTGCTTTTATATCCTCCCATGTTAAACACAATATATGACTTCAGCATGCAAACAATAAGAAGCAGCAGAGCTTTTCAATATGGTGCTGACATGATAATGGAGTTAAGGTGAGAAAAAAGGGTTGAGAAGCTAAACCCGCATGAGCAGGAGATGTAATAGTGATCGAGATATCTATTTTTCTTGCATATAAAGCCAATTATACTTTTACGCACAAAATTGTGCGGGACAAAATGTTACCATAAAGTAGTCACAATTTGTTTCTTCTCGCCTACGAAATTCCTTCACGGTTCTTTTTATGCTCCAATGACCAAATGACAATTGCAAGTGAAAATAAAAAAGCATCCAGTTGTAAGCCACATTGCGCCAGTAAATGGTCGCATAAAAGCCCATGCATGACCACCGCCGGATGTCCTTAATGGTACAACCACCACCATTCCGGATGTTGTATAAGGTTGTGTAATGTCCACCATCCCGGATGTTGTGTTAAGGTTGTGTATAAGCTACACTTCTTTGTAGCTTGTCCCCATTGGAATCCTACCTCCCGACATAAAGTTGACAATATATTTGTTATGGAAATTCATCCCGCGGAGAAAGAGGTTCTCACTGGCATGCCATGTAATTCCTTCATCCCAAGTGTTCGAACGATATGGGCAAAAGATTCGATGCTTTAATCCCTCCCAATCAAAAGATTTATTAAGCATAAGTTGGACTTGCAAGCTCTTCTTTATACACATCAAGTACCTCTTTGGAATAATAATCATCTTGCCGCTTGTGCAACTTATTATCTGTTTCTAAGAATGGTAATGCTTCCAAATGATGGCTTTTGCCCAGATGTTAACAGACGGGAAACTCAAGCTCCATCAAATCCTACAAAGCACAAAAGGAAATAATTCAAAA
This sequence comes from Isoetes taiwanensis, assembly GCA_021234155.1. Taxonomy (NCBI): domain Eukaryota; kingdom Viridiplantae; phylum Streptophyta; class Lycopodiopsida; order Isoetales; family Isoetaceae; genus Isoetes; species Isoetes taiwanensis. Next base: position 42,689 of record JAJEKV010000454.1, read on the forward strand.
AACAGAGGAAAAGGTTCCCATTAATTGTGCAATATACAAGCTCAAGTTGCAATCGAAATATTATTAGATAAATTTCTCCTCAAAAACCACAAGAGTCTGTGAATATCTATCCGGAGTAAAATTCATTTTATCTAAGTGGTACTTTTTAAAGTTTAACTGTTTGGCTAGTGAAAATTTTGGAGTATACCAATGGCCCCATCAAAAATTATAACTCATTTAAAAGAAGTTACCTCTAAGGCATTGAGAGGATCTCTTGCATCATCAAATGCCTGTGGAAGGTGATGCTTAAATTTCATTCTTTGCATGCCTCTATGATCGTTTCTCATCAGAGATAGTTGCTATCGTTCGCCTTCAGGTAAAAAAAAAAAATCTGAAGTTCAAACACTATGTTGATTCAAAAGTAAACACACAAACAATATACTTGAATGAAGAGACAATTAAAATAGACAAGACAATTTGCATGTCCACGTTTCCATCCAAGGTCGAGCTCCAAACGCAATGCCTTGCACTCCCATTTACCAACCATCTTCACATCTTCCAATATTACCTACATGAGCTTTTGCCATTTAGCCTATTCAAATGCCACTTATTCAAAGCACAAAGCTAACACCTACATCAATGTCTCAAGTAATGTAGCGTAAATCTCCACCTCTAGGCACGATCAAGCGTGGATTGAATTCGGACGGGCATCCTTTACGCTTTGATCACCGCAAATCACATCCTAAATGCTAAAGAAAAAGGCTGACTCGAGAAAACATGGAGGGTTATGTCAGATTTTAGCCATAGCTAGGGGTTAGTCCGTATCCGAAAGTTTAGAGCATAGTTCAAGCCGGCCAGCTCCGCCTACAAAAGGGAGATAGATGAGGATGAAAATTATAGAAAATGTAATGCTCGGAATCATTGTTAAGAAAATGGGAAAAAAAATGAAACGGGAGGATGAAGGTGTTTGTCGAGGCACAAGGCCGGGAACACTTCCATAAGATATCCCAGTAGCGACCATAAGCGCGCCTCGACTTTGGAATTTTCATGAATTTTAAGCGAAGTAGATGAAATCAACGAATGAACAATGGCCACACTGCACAAAAATCCCACTGGCAGCAACGTGGACACTCTAGAATTGCTTCAAAGTGTCCACTTGCGTTTCTGGTACAAACATGCTAAATTTAAAAGAACGCAATGAAAAAAAAAGGGGGGAGGGGGGGCGGAAGAGAAAACAAATAGAATAGAATAGAATAGAATAGATTTTTTAGCGTCCATGGAGACCGATTGGCCTATGGGACCTAAACAAAAAGAGAGCAGCAAGCGTATTACTGACATGTTTAAAAAACCCCCGCCCCGAAGGGTTTTCGAGGGAAAAACCTTAGTAGGAATAAGTATGCTGGCACGCTGTACAATTGTATAGGACAGTTCAATACCGTCCCGGAGGACATAACTGAGTCTGTGCATCCATAACCTCCTAGAGGTATGATCCCAACAAACCCACTGACGCCGTATTCAATAACTCATGCAATGATTGGCCAGGCACTAGTAATCGAACAACATCTTGCTTTGATATGGGCAAACGCTTGGGGCAGATCTGGAGGGCATGACATTCATCCTCAATGGCACTCGGGTGGCAACATCGCAAAGCCTTTGCTCGTGTTTCGAGCCCAACGCCCCGGCTCCCACGCGGCTTATGTGCACCGTAATGGAAGCTATAAGTCCGGCAGCTTCTTCATGGGCAACCTGGGTGTATAAGTACCGGTGTGGGGCCTCCTATGAGCCTAGGATTGACTTGATGCCGATAGTGTGCGCCTTAACGTTCGCCGGGGAAAGCATGCGATCCCGAGCTTGGCGTATGGGAGAGTAGCATCTAGGTACGGCCTTAAGTGCCTTGTGATCTTTCTTTGTCTTTACATGTATGCATCTATTTTTGCTTTGTACACCCTAGCATGAGAACCATCGTAGCTTCTTTGTCCTTCCGGGGAAGGGCCAGCGCTGGGGGACCCATCGCCATGGCCAAAGCAAGGTTGGGCAAACGTGTATCACCCATAGCCACCACCTTCCGGAAGTAAAATAATATGGCGTTAAATGCGGATTGAGGGGTAGAAAACTTGTCTCCCTGAGTAGGATTTGGTATGGAACTGTGGACTTTCCCCAAGGGCTCGTGCCAAGAAGGATTTATGCACCCGGAGGTCATTTGGGGTGTTGAGGATATCAAAAAGGAGGAAAAAAGCTTTTCTTTTTTTTTGGGTTTGCTTGCCATGATTTTTTGCCCCCAATATTGTGCTTTCACCCTATAGCAAGATCATCAAGATGCTATAAGGTTTGAAACATATATACAAAAAATAGTGTTAATTCAATACGTGTTCTGTACAATTAATACAGAGGGAAGAAGATGCTCTCGTTGTCTTGCATCATCCCTCATATAGATATGCGCCCAAACGAAATGTTTATGTAATGATTTATGTTGTGGAGAGAAAAAAGTTGGCCCCTTCTAGGCCTTGAGAAATATGGTGTGCCCATAACAACAGGTCACACTGTATTTATTGTGTTTAATATCTTCTTATATTATAATGTTATACGTAAGTCTTGGATTGGATCAAGCTCTAATTTGAATGGTTGAGATCATCTGGGTGCATCCAAAGGCCGAGATTTATTGCACGGCTTACCACCACCGTGATTGTTCATGCTTTGATCTCTTAAGGGAAAAGGGTAAAGGAAAAGGGGGGAAAAGGAAAAGAGAAGAGGAAAGAGAGAATGGGAAGGGCAAAAGGCATGGGAAAAAGGGAAAAAAGAAAAGGGTGGGGATAAAAGAAGGTGGAAAAAGGAAAAGGGAAAGAAGAACGAAAAAGGGAGGGGGAAAGGAACCTTGGAAAAGGGCACGAGGGAAAGGTGAAGAGGTAAAGTGGAAAAGGGAAGGGGAAAGAGCACGGAGAAAAAAAGAAGAGGGAAAGGTCGAAGAAAGGGGAAAAGGAAGGAGGAAAAAAACATGGGAAAAAGGAGGAGAAAAAAAGCAAAGGAAAAGGGAGAAAAAGAGAAGCGTTGAGGAAAGAGGAAAAAGGAAGGGAAAGGGCATGGGAAAAGGAAAAGGGAAAAGAAAAAAAAAAGAGGAAAAGGGAAGGGAAAAAGTGCATCGGGAAAAGGGGAAAAGTGAAAAGTTGGAAAAATGAGGAAAAGGGAAGGGACAAGGGGGAACAAGAAAAGGATGGGGAGAAAGGAAGGGAAAAAGGGCATAGAAAAAAGAAAAGTGAAAAGAAAGAAAAAAGAAAGGGAAAAAGGAGGAAAGGGAACCTGACAAAAAGGTCACGAGGAAAGAATTGGCAAAGGAGGAAAAAAACAGAAGAAAAAAAATCCATCGGGAAAGGGAACAAAAAAAAGGAAAAGGGAAAGGGAAGGGAAGCATGGGAGTGAGGGAGGGAGGGAAGGGGAAAAGACATGGGAAAAGTAAAAACAAAAGAAAAAGAAGGGGAGAAAAAAGAAAATAGAACTCAAGACGGAAAAAGGGGAAGAGAAAAAGGTGGGAAAGGGAGGAAAAGGGAAGCATGAGAAAATGGAAAAGGAAAAATGGAAGGCATGGAAAAAGGGTAGGGAAAAGAGAATGCATGGAAAAAGGGAAAGGGAAAGAGAAAAGGGCGTAGAAAAAAGAGAAAAGGGAAAAGGTGGAGAAATGAGCAAAAGGGAAGGGAAATAGATTATCAGGAAAAGGGAAGGAGGAAAGGAAGGAAAGGGATGCGGAAACAAGAAAATATATGCGAAAAACGAGAGAAAAAAGGAAAAAAAATATATAGAGAAAATAAGAAAAAGTGAAATGCGAGATAGAGCAAAAAGGAAAGGGAAAGAGAAAGGGAAAGGGAAGGGGAAAGGGAAGGAGATAGGGTTTTTCTCACTACAGCCCAAAGTATTTATAGGCTCTCAACTTACGCCCAGCAATGCGGCACAATTATTAGTATGGTTATATTGTTGAATAAGCATTGGATTGAGGGAATTAGTTTCTCTAGAAATAAGTTATAGAGATGCAATATGTAGCACAAATTAATAATATGAAGTGTAATGGAAGCAAACATAATAGTAGACAAAATGTTGGACAAACATCTCAATAAAGGAAAAACAACAATGTTAAAAATGGCTGGGAAATAGAATAGAATAGAATATGATTTTATGATCCACTGAGACCAACCGCCTATGGGACCCAAGTACAAAGAGAGACTTGCCAGCGTGATACTACGAGGATTAAAAACCCCTACCAAGGGTTTCTGGGAAAAACCTTAGTAATGGCAATAAGGATCGACCTCTATATGATTATATACATAATCCTAAGTACTGGTGAGGTTAATAATCTGACGGGGGGCATAATCGAAATCAAGGTATCCATTACCTCCACGGAGGTGCGATCCCAACAAGCCCTGCTGCAGGCCTTGCTCATTAGCTCATGCAAGACTTCCCTATTTGGGCACAACTACCGAAAGCAACATCGAGCCCGATATGCTCGTAGACGCCGGACAGGCCTCGAGGGCATGACTTTCATCCTCAATGGCCTGCTGGGCGGCATTGACGTATCCTCACCCTCACGCGGCTCGAATCCATCTCCCTCGTCTCACGCGGAGGTGGTGTGCACTCGCGTCTTGAATGGAAGCAATCATCCTGGCGCTTTTCATGGGTAGATGGATGCAATGCCGGTAGTGGTGTGGGCCCCTCGTGAGCATGGGATTAACCCGTCATCGATAATTTGCCACCTTGACATGTGATTGCAGGGCCTCTACGCATCCCAAAGCTTAGCCATGAAGCAAGCATCCAAATCTTGCTTCAAGGCTGCCGCTGGCGTCCTTCCGGTGTATGCACGGTCGTCCACATCACATTATGCCTGCAGCATTCCATAGCGAGAACGGGCTTGCTTGTCTTTCGGCCAGGCTTTGAGTCGCCATGGGCCCATCGCCACTGCCAAAGCAAGGTTGGGCAGCCGGGCTTCATCCATAGCCACCACCTTCCGAAGTAAATAATGCGGACGTTCCCGCGACCCTCCGTAATGGAAGGAAGCCCATCTCCTGGGCAAGATCGATATGGGACCGTGGATTTCACTCCTCGCGTGCCGGGCCAAGAAGGCCTTCTGTACCTGCTCTAGATCATTCCAAGTGGTGAGGGATATCACTGGCCCCACACTTGAGGACTAACTTGGATACACCTAGCAACTAACAGCGTGTCGATGTTCATATAAATAAAACTGAAGATATGTCTCTTTATTTAACCTGTGCACTGTAAAACCTAAGATATATCTCTTTATTTAACCTCTGTGTTTTTTTCTCCTGCGGTCTTGCAAGCCAAGAGGCTACTTAAAATTAATTAATCAAGAGCCTTCTTAAAGATTAAGCACAACTTCACATGTTGATGCTCCAATTAAAGCTATGCAAAAATGGTCCTTAAGCCAAGCTCAAGCTCACTCTCTCTTTAAATATATTTGGAATTCTTATTGCTCTTAGCTTCTTTATTTGGCTGATAGCACATAAGAGTCTAACTAATTTGGTCTCCTTGTCTAAAAGATGCAATGTCTCAACTCTCTGCCATTCTGGTTGCCTCCAAGACGAGACTATGGAGCATATTTTTCATCATGGGGAAGGAAAGCCTGACATCTCTACTCGTGCAGAATGACTTTGGTCAAAGCATATACACTCATGGATCGACAACAAAGTTTTACAAGCAATACAATGAGTGGTTTGATGAAAACCTCAAAAACCAAAATTAATCCCATCTTCTTGCTCTTTAGCCTTCCAAATTGTCCCACATTTCCTGAATTTTGTCTTCCAAACAAGATCATTATCCTGATTTCCATCATTCAGCTATTAAAGATCATGGTTGGTTTTCTATTTATTTTTACAGGATCTTGAAGACTCTAGTTTTGGAGAGCTGTATTGAAAGCACTTGTCATTGAAGAACTCAGGACCTATCATCTTATTTAAGCAAAGCAAACTATGAGATACTCTTCTCAATTTTGATGTCATATTCGATACTCAACTTTCATGAGTGTCTTATTCCTTTACCCTGCTTTTTAGCAGATTGGTACTTGGATTGTATGGCTTTATCTAAGTAATGAAAAAAATCTACCCTTACTCTCTCTCTCTCTCTCTCAAAAAAAAAAAAAAAAAAAAAAAAAAAAAAAAAAAGGGGGTTATATAACGTTCAACTTATACATTCAACATCATAAAATAAGTCATCTAATGCATCCTCTGATAGTAATGCATTAGTCTCTCTTACCTCTAACTCATCTGCTTTTAAGGTTGTTAGAACATTTTCCCTACGCTCTAAAATATCAATGATACATCCCCCAATACGTGATCCTAAAAAATCAAAGAAAGCCATCAACGTGTCACACATACATCATTACTTCTCTCGAATATCTTTAATGCGACAGGCGGCGAGAAGTACATGATCCTCATCTTCAAGTATCCCATCCTTTACACAATCTAAGCTTGTAAGAATGTCATTCCACCTGCCTAGTTCAACACCAAGCTGGTGTGAGCTCAGCCTCATCCTGCAGATGGCATGCCTATGCTTCATAGAAGTCCACATCTGCCAAATACTTTTGCCTCTTGCAATGTAGGATTAATATGGCCCTATAAAACTCCTTTTGACTACCCCATCTCCATGTTCTTTGAAGAACATTCATTTTGACCCATGCTAGGATATCATCTTTATGCAAAGATAAATCATGAATATTCATCCCCCCATCGTGCCATCCACTAAGTGGCATCAGCAAACCAACCCTTAACGGTATCTCCTCCAAAGAGGTAAACTTTCTTCAAGCATGTGCCTTTGCCTCGGTGAGGCGTCCCACATTACGCTAACATCATATCATAGGAGTTTGCATTTTGTTCCAAGTTGGGACCAAATTTTTTTGAACTTACTTCACATCCATACAAAACCATGGATTGGACAGTGTTATATAAAGCATTCTTTTCAAGCTAAAGTTCCATATCTACTGCTTTTTGGCACTATCTTTGCATTACATCTGCCAAAGTGCTTTGAGGCCACCATTTACTTTTTGCTCCTTTGCTTAGTTTTAATTTAAACTTTATCCACTCATATCTTGCGATTGCTTGTAGCTATTGGTAATTTCTACAAGTTCACCTTGATAATAGAACTTTAAATGATGATCTTGTTTGCCCCAAACACAATCACTTTGGTCTTACTCATATTGACTTGCATGCCTTTTACATCACAAAATAATGAAAAGCGCATCTAAATCTTTGTTGCAACCCCTGTATGCTCCTAGATTGCAATACCATATCATCAACATATAAAAGTAGCATAAGAACATACCCATTTATAAGCTTTCCATCTCCACCATGGTCCTGCATCTAGCATTCAAGTTGGTTTATAAAAGACCAAATAATGTAGGCAATAGAGGACACCTCTGTTTTACTCCCATGCTCTCCATAAATTCATTACAATAATTTACATATGGAAAGGACAATTGAATGGTACCTTTTCACGTAGCTAACCAATTTGCTTGTCTATATTCGGTGAGGAATGCTTAAATCATCCATTCTTTTCCATAGATTTTTTACGCTCACTATCAAGGAGTCTCGGCCGAGAGTAAGGCAATGAATTTTTTGTAAAGCATGGTCTTGGATGTTAAAACTAAAGTCACTTTCTTGGTGTATTTTGGACGGTGGTTTTTCCAACATAAAACCTTTGACCAACATGCAATGGCATCACCATGAGCAAGAAAATAGAGTACCATAGCCTCTTGGCACGACCTTAGGCCTGGTCTGTCCGTCGGTATGGCACAATAAAAGGCCAACAGGTTTTCAAATGACCCTCTCTTCATTCTGTAAAACTAATGCCACATATCATCTTGAATGAGGTAATTCAAGCATGATTGTCAATGTTATCCCATTAATTAGTCTGTCTCGACGGACAAACCAGGAATCTTCTCGGCGGTCTTCGTAATCGAGATGTTGCAGCCAAAGTAAGATGGAAGATGCACATGGAAAATTAGTGTTGTCTTCTTGAAAAAAATTAACTTCATTCACTATTGCCATAGGATCCTCGAGCTCGTTTTCTTGAATGAGATCAAGCAAAATTCTGCATTGCTAAACCTAGCACAATAGCCCTAAAACATTGCAATCATACCTAAAATGACGGATCCATGCTTGAATGTCATTTATAAATTGATGATTTCCTACCTCAATGGCAGAAATCAACTTGAATGGGATGCGGGAAGTGCGGTGGGATTAACTCGAAATATCACATATCCTTCACTTTAAAAAGATACTAAGAGCTGATGGGTGGCAAGTAAATCATATTTTTTCACTTTGAAGATTGAATGAAGAATTATCCCATATGGGATGGCTAGTGAATCAAAGTGGAGGGAAAAAATCGGGGAGGAAGAAAAGCCACATATCCTCGAGAAGCTCACTCTTCTCTGAAGATATTTTGTCTCTACCGTGAGCAATGGGAGACAAACAACAAAATGGCCGACCAAGAGAGATTTTCACTAAGTTTCAGACCTAGATTAAATCTCGTAGTTTGTGATGTGTTGAATGTTCAAAAGATCGCTCATAAAATGGGGCACCAGAGTTGCTGGAACTATGGGGGGAAATGGCTAGAAGAATCAAAAAGAAATGCAAGCAAAAAAATACACCCCTCCCTCCCCGCGCGGGCATTCCATTTATGCAGATAAATGTTCCTTTAGGAACATTGTTCCTTTATTTTCTATTATAAAGGTTCAATGATGATATTTTGCACATATTTTTATGCTTATTTTCACGGGATGTTAAACACGTATTCGAAGTCATCTCATGTTTGTGCAAGCAATTTAGCGGGACGGATACTATGATATAGAATACTTTATCCATTATTTATTGACCTTTCAAGATTTCACGAGGGTCTAATGCCCTCTTCTTGCCCCGGCTATCATCATACAAGGATAATATCCCTATTAACATGCAACTTAGAGTTATAAAAATTCTAAAATAATGCGATCAAGTTGACCAAGTGAGAGCAAAGAAAAAATTGGCCCCTTTAACCCCACGTAATGTTTCCCTTTATCTCCCTTAAATCCGTGTAATGTTCCAATATATCCTTTTGAAACTAGGTTTGGTTCGAAATTTCCAAAAAATCTAACCTAAGAACTACGACATGGTTCTTGAAAATACCTCGGACGGTTGGCCTCCCCTTAAACCCTTAGGGTTTTAATGGAAACCCTTCCGGGCTTTCCATGGAAACCCTTTCTGGCTTTCCATGGAAACCCTTCTGGAATTTTAGTGGAAACCCTTCGGTTTTCAATAAAACGGAAGGTTCCATGGAAACCTTCCGCTTTTTGTGAATTTGAAACCCGAAGGGTTTCCACTAAAACCGGAAGGGTTTCCATGGAAAACCCGGAAGGGTTTCCATGTTGGAAAGCAGGAAGGGTTTCCATTCAAAAACCGGAAGGGTTTCCACAAAATTATTTTTTTCAAAATATCTACACACACGTGAGCCTTTATGGCTCACGCTTTTCCACACGGACGCCCATCGAAATATCGCCACTCAAAATTCAAATTTTAGTGGAAACCACTCCGCATTTCCTTGCATGATGGAAATTGGGTAGGTTTGCTGTGAGGAGTGAAAATAGGAAGGGTTTCCCGGGGAGGAGGGAGGAAAGCGAGGTTAGGTTTCCACATGAGGGAGGAAAATAGGTTAGGTTTCCCATGCAAGTTAGAAACTCCATGGTGTAAGATTAACTAAGAATTGAGACCCAGGCTTTAATCTCAAAAAAATTGAGACCATATACCATTCAACGGAATAATGGTACAACGCTCACATTTTCTCACGCCTTGGGAATCAAAGCACAACTAGGATGTTTGCATCCTCGATGTCCCCAAAGACGCGGTGTCTATTGTTGGGCCATATTGAGTTCAACCCAATATTACACCCTTTGTTAAAAGATATGTTTGTCGGTGCCACACCCTTTATAAGTGTGTTAAATGATATGCTTAACAACATGAAGAACCTTGGTTGCAGATCATTCGTGTAAATGACAAAAGAAACCATTAAGCCTAGTTCAAAGAGTGCAATTCAAAATCAGATAAAGCTTTTGCTATTTTATGTGCTTACCCAATCTCATTGCTAATAGGCCTTTGCCCATGCCGGGTCCGCCAGCCACCTCCTCCACGAAACAAATCCATGATTAAAGTTACAATTCATGTCTAAAATCAGAGTTACAATCCATTCTTCATTGTGTTTACACATCTAGGAAGATAATGCTTGCTGTATATCACATACAAAGCACGACGTAATCCAGAATAATATAAGAATTCGAAACTTTTACTTATGACCTCGAATTCTTTAAAACCCAAATTTTGGAAAGATAATATCAAATGTAGGGGCTTGCGCACCTCTCATTTGGCTTAGTAAACATATGGGCCAGTTCAAAATGCTAGGCAATCGGTTAAAAGCACTGCAAGTTTGATCACCAAAGGAGCATGCGGATGAAGTATCCTTGAAGCAAAGGGCCCGGCTAAACTAAAACGAATTACCTCTCCGAAACAAAAGACCGTTAAATCAAAAGCACGGTGCACTCGTGACATACGTAAGTTTCCGCCGATCATCAAAATAAAGAAAACATGGCAAACAAAAAAACCATGGTGCCAAGCATGGACTCTACAAGAAGGCGCGGTCTTTCGTAGGTCATTGCCCGACCATGTGAAATTTTATTTCGTGCCGCCACGGATGTCTAGCTTATACACATATAATTAAATGTGCCTACATCCTCGTTAAAAAGCCATCTTTCATGGTTTAGATCTGCATTGGGCATAAAAATTTTTGGTCATGGTCAACCTTAGGTAAGACCACGAGCCTCACGTGAACAAAGGTGTGATTGAGAGGTCTCACCATGTCGACATTAGCATACGAGGAAGCATAAAAGAAATATTATATGTACATTCCCTGCTTTGCCAACAAAGAATCCGGAAAGGTCATCCCCTTGCTATACAAAGAATCCCACCGTAGTGCTATTTGTCATCCACATGCATATGACGCAGGCTTTAAAATGATCACATGTTTACAAAACGTCCATGCCGGATCCACCATCGGTTTAGTCGATAAGATCCGGATCATTTCACCATGGCCCAAACCCATGCAGAAAAGAAAACACCAGTTCTAATGCCAACATGAGCTTTAATGTGGGTGGTCGGGGAAGAGTTTGATCGTAAAATGCATTGAAACTTTTTAAACTTTTAAACCTTAATTGGCCCATGCCATCAGATAGCCACAAACACTTTCTTAGTCCTCATAGAATAAGATCCTGAGGGTACTTTCCCCAATACAAGGAGCTAAGCATGGAAAAGCTTTACAACCCATACATTTCTAAAATGGCGGGTGGGAAAAACGTTATTTAGTAGCTACAAACCCAAAAATTCCAGTTTTCGATTACAAACCCTTAGGGATTAATCGGTGAAACCCTTGGGGGTCGAGGAAAGGTTTCCGTGCTTGATCCGGTAATAACCACCAAAAGTGTGACGTTGAAACTAGGGGATAATTTTTTAATTTCTCTCTCAAATGGAACTAGGGATTCGAAAACGCGATTTCTCTTCACTTTCACTTGGTCAACTTGATCGCAACGTTCTAGAGACATGCTAAGGATGTTGACCTAGCTTCTAGGGCAAGATGAGGGGGCAGACCTCGTCAAATCTTGAAAGGTCAATCTGGAGTTTATGGCCCCTAATTACCTAATTATAAAAAAAACAGTAAAGGTAAGGTAACGTCATGGCAGTTAAAGCATTGATTCTTGAAGACTGCTTCAGGTGGATTGGAACTAGGAAGATGCGGGCTTGAGCTCCGGTGAGTAGATTTTATCTGTAGATTGTGCGAGGTTTTCGATTTCCATGTGTTTTATGCCCCGAATTTGGTGATTTCATGTTCCAAGTACAATGTCTGGCCTTCCATCCACCAGCTAGTAATTTCACCAGCTAGTATCTTTTTTGCTTTTCTTTCATTGAAGGACTGCCAGTAAGTTACCTATAACTTTACCACTTCGTAATCCACTCGTCATCCCTGCAGTCGGAACACCACAATTTGCAGCACCGACACTGACTCAAAAGGAAGAAATGAAAAGAGCACTTAATGTCAGGTTGGTCTTTTCTCTACGATTTGCACCACAAGTTATTTTTCCTTGTGATAAAACGGGTTAAGAAATTTTGCTATAAATACACATACCCTTGGGAGTAGTAGTGATAATCCTGATTGGGCGTCGTGCTTTTCTTAGTAAATGGGAAAACCTTGTGAAGCTTCTTGTCACCTGTCAGGCCTGTTGAACATGAAGAACATTATATTCTTATTTCTTAATTTCTCACTCACTGCCCTGGTGCTTTATCATATTATTGATTTAAAATTTGGTTTTCATATGGATGGCATTAACGGTAGGAAAGTGTCACGAAATCTCTTCCGTCAGTAGGAGTTAGAATGAGGAAGCTAGAAATGTAATTTTTAGAGTGTCAATCAAGTATCAAGTTCCTTATCAGAGTTTCTTCTACAGTTTCCGCTGTTCCCAGGACCATGATAGAATAAGAAGCACGCTATAACAGATTTGTACTCAAAGAACAATAAAATTGCAAAATTCAACATCACCACCAGTATAGGTGGGCTTTTCATCCTCACTGTAACTTGAAAATGAATACCATTCAGGAGTGAGCTTTGTTATCTAATTAATAGTCATTATATATATCTTTAGGTGAAATCCACTCGGGAAGAAGGATATGCCAAAGACGCCATTTAAGATTATATCTTTGTGTATTTACAAAATACAGCTTGCGGGGATGTGATGAAGAGGCCAGAACCATAAATAAAACTCCATTGAAATAACTTGGTTCTTGACAGTGTTGTCATTGTCAAATTAGTTTTGTTTAAGAGTTTGCACTTTGCAAGCAGACAGTGCTCCATTGCTCATTAAAAAATGTTAATCTCTAAAATCAGATTTCAAAAGCTGCTAAAGCTGGGAAAATATAGTCATCAGACTACAAAACCCCCGTCAATGCTTCATGTCTCTGATTTCTTTCCCACAATGGCGCCCAATTCTTCTACAATCAATGACATCCCTTCGCGCCATTAATTGTGCTTAACCAGCAATTGCCTCGCCTCACCCGCACCTTTGGAACAAAGGTGAGTTCTCTTCTCATTCTTCATTTTCTAAGGCATCAGTGTAGTTGGTAATAAGGTGACAAGGAAAAATCTATTAATATTGATGCCTTGTTACTACTGTACAGCTCGACTCCGAATTTGTGCTGATGGAGGAGCCAATAGGCTTTTTAATGAGCTAGCTGCTGCTGAGAACAGATGATGAAGAAGGGCGTCCGGCAAAGGCAAGGGTTTATCTTTATTATCTTTTAACATTAATTTTTGTTCTCTCTATGAAGTTCCTTCCTGTGTACATAAGTCCTCTTTGCTATAAACCTTATAAAAAGTAATTCCCTGCAGTTTTGACAATTTGGAAAACACTGAACTGCAGAAATGTTATCAGCATTGAAGAACTAAAAGTCCTCTATTGCTAGTGCCTGAGACAACATTATAAAATTTTAGAGATACAACACAATATAATGTGGGATATCATAGATAGCAATGCAAAATCACTGGTAGCTCATTTGGTAGAGCTATTTTTCAATGGCTTAAAAGTTGATACAACGCAAAAGAACTGATGGCTCAATTGGAAAAGTATTTTTGAATAACTTTATGTTGGTCTTTCATTTCCTAAAGCTGATGGAAAAAATGCCATATAACTTCTGATGATGACCATTGAGTTGGTATTCAGGATCTAAACACTTACAACAAATAGATCAAACCAAACACTTTCAAGCCATAGATCAAAGCATGAAGCTGAATACCAGACGTCTTGTTCCCTATGACTTAAGAAGGAAATGCATGTTATAGCAACCCTTTAAGGGTCTGTTTATCATATGGTCATTTCTTCACAAACTCCATTGCCTTGACGAGCAATTTGTTATTTATTTGAGTAGATATATTCCAGAGTATATAGTTGGAGACTTGGATTCCGTTGATAAAGATGTCAAGAAATTCTATTCTCTTAAGGTATTATAACGATTCTTGTCTTGCTATTAATGTATTTCCTACACGGTTTTACTGTGAGAATGTTGGTCTATCAGAATGCTTCTGCTTGGGTTGGTTTTGCTGTTTTCATGAGTCATAAGGGAGATACCTGCCAATGCAGACTAAGCTTGCTTGGGCCTTAAGATTTTGTTAAAGATCTACGAGATTGGTGATCATGGAGAAAGGCAGTGCTAATGTATTTCACATGGTTTTCCTGTGAGAATGTTGGTCTATCAGAATGCTTCTGCTTGGGTTGGTTTTGCTGTTTCCATGAGTCATAAGGCAGATACTTGCCAATGCAGACTAAGCTCGCGTGGGCCTTAAATATTTGTTAAATATCTACACCAGACTGGTGATTATGGAGAAAGGCAGTGCTTGTATTTGTAATTGTTTTGACAAGGTTTTCGTTTACGTTTTGGATGGAACAGCAAAGAACTGCACAAGATTTAGCAGTGCCCAAGTAGTAGCTATGGATAGATCTTATTTGTAACTATGGTGCAACTTCTAATCCTTTAGAATTATGCAGGACACGGTCATAGTCAACAAGTCAAGTGATCAAGATACCACAGACTTTCACAAGTGTGTTTCTTATATCAAGGATAACCGGGAAAGAAAAGGTCAGTGTAGGTGGGCTCGTATCAGGTCGATGGTCTAATACCAAAACATAGAAATGTTTGCAGCTCAAAGTAATTGTTTTAGGAGCATTTGGTGGAAGATTTGCTCACGAGATAGCAAACCTCAACGTATTGCACTCTTTTCCCAATATTCGTATGGTGCTTGTGAATGATAAGAATCTGGCTCTTCTGCTTCCTAGGCACCATAGTCATGAAATAGTTATAAATTCTGTCTTTGAAGGTCCACATTGTGGAATTATCCCTATTCATGGGCCTTCAACGAGTACCACAACGACAGGACTTCGTTGGAATTTAAGTAAGACTTTTGTTTGTTTGCATGACATGTCTATGTGCTGCTACATTTCGCTAGTTTGCATGTTATGACAGGTAAAACTGCCCTGGCATTTGGATCCCCTGATTAGCACATCTAATATGTTGGAGGGAGAAAGGGTAACAATAACTTCTGATGCGGACTTACTTTGGACAACAGAACTGAAGGGTTTTGAGATGTGAAGGTTGCCCTTAAATATCGCATGTACTATTTGTCATTATTTTGCGACAAACAGGAACCACCAAAGGAGGCTTCATGGAAACATTAGTGTTGGTGGCCTCACCAACATAACAACATCATGTAAAATCAGTGAGACAATAATGAAATAACACAAAAAGATGACTTGGCATCATAGAAAGGGCAAAAATCTGTCACTTAAATGAATGCGTTCACAACTCTAGGCGGGGGTTGAATTTGAAGGCTGCAAGCCTTGCAAGACCCCAAAAACCATGCAAAATAAAGTCCAAAAAAAAGTAGACCTTCAAAAACAAGTCTACATTCCGTAGCCTTGCAAAATGAAAGTCAAAAAAAAATTTGCCATGCAACAAAAAGTCTACTTTTGGCATAGCCATGCATTTATACCCTATTTTTATTTTAAATATATATGTATTATATAATGTATTATGTATCAACCAACCATTGTACTATTACGATAGATACCATATATACTAGAGAAATAAAATTGGTATATATAAATAGTAACAAATTCATCATTTACATTATAGCATTATAATTATGGTTTGGCATGGCGGCAAGTAATATTGCCAAAGAAATTTGGATTCTAAAAATTTTCATTTGCTTGCTTTATGATATTGGGGGAAAATTTTTTCCTCTTTTCTTTCATTGATACTTCTAACGTCGATGTTGTATGGCTCTAAATTGTGTCCCGGAATCATTAGATCATGCCTCGAATCCGTCAAATCATGCCCGAATCAACGGGGATTGGATCAAGCTGAATCCATTTGAGCGACCAAAATGCATGAAACAAACTCGAATACGAGAAACTTTGAATCGATTTGGGCAGAGAATACAAGACAATGCTTCTTCTTTGAAGAAGCGAAATTCGAGAACTATAAGTTGAGTCAGGAAGAGCTGAAAATTTATTGATGTTCATACAATCTTTATGTGTTAAATATTGCGAGTGCATTGTTACGTTTAAGTATTTTAAGAAGAAAAAAAAAAAATTAAGGCCGCGCATTGTTACTTTTATGCTAACAATGCAAATGAAGTCTAATTTATATTATGCCATGCAATTTGAAAGTCCACTTTTTGGGGTGACCTTCAAAAAAAGTAAGACAGCCCTTCAATTTCCAACCCTGCTCTAGTGCCTCATTTGTCTACCAATCTTTTAAACGAAGGGATATTAAAAATAATTACCCGATCTTCTAGTACTTATGTATGCTGATGATGCTTCACTTATGGCACATACGGCTGCTAGTATGTAGCATTATTTACATGCTCTGCATACTTTTTGTGAGAACACAAATCTGCGCGTTTCAAAAGACCGAGCTCTTACTAATTTAGTCTTCTCAGCTATCATTCCAACCTTGGCAATAATAGCCACGAAGTTGAAGTTGTCGATAGATGTAGCGGTGTAGAATTCGCTTAAAGAACACACTCGGTATCACCAAACGCGGACTACTTGTTGAAGACCACTCTATGCATTCCATGAGAGGTTCATGGTTGGTCACGGAGATCCCACTGTTTCGGGCTTTGGTAGAACCCGTTTCTTTGTATGGTTACAAGCGTGGGGCACGCCATTAGTGCTAGTGCTTGGGAGAGCTTAGAACAAGTGCGAAAACCCTTTTGGCACTTTGACTTATGAGTGAAACTACGACGATGAAGTGCCATATTCACTATATAAAAAAGGTGCATCACATGAGCGATGATAAGAACCCCTATTCTAGCTGATCCCTTTCTTTCAAGATCTACACTGGGAAATAAAAAATTCGGCAAAAAATAGGCAACGAGATAGAGAAGGTCACTTGCCAATTTGTTAGATACGGAAAAAAACCCCGTGAGATCGATCCTTTCATAGTAAACAAGGCCTCCCCTTCCTTTCGTTTTAGTTTTCATTTCGTTGGCTATGGCAATGGTCAAGTCCTCATCCTCCCTTATCTATTAAAGACTATATATGAGCTTTTTCCAGCATCTCGTGCTCTACCATAGACAGAAGCTCCACGCCAAAGCTTCTTTCAAGGAAAAAAAAAAGGGGGGGGGGGGATCCTCCGTTTTCATTTCTTGCCCTTTTTTCCATTCTCCTTCCTTTGTTTTTTCTTCGCATAGATATGGTGGCTATGTTAGGGGCAAACGATCTGGATTGGATGGCGCTTGACCCTGGGAATCTTATTGTGGGCTTAAATCGGGAAATAAATGTTCCTATTTCTTGCTCTTGCATCGACGACATTTGGCACAAAGAGAAATCTTTGTTATGTCTGAGTGAAGGTCGGAGTTACTCTGCATAGTATTTGCACTGGCAAATGAGATGCATGATGGAAGCCTGATTAACATTTGCCCTATGGTTGTCATTATTCCATCAGCACCACCTCCATCTCCATTGTTCTTCTCACCCATATTGTCAAGCCTGCAGATACGACTCTTCACATTGCCAATGATTATGAAACAACTCTGTAACAATTTCTCGCCCTCAACAACATGAATAATGCCTGTTTGAGCAGATTTTGATCCAGTGTAGTAGATGCAGACATGGTGTTGCCAGTGGAAGGCATATCCTTACAAAGGATCACTTTGTGCATTGTAGTTGTAGCAGTCCAAGCGACTAGTAAGCATCCATCTCTACAACACAATTCTTGCACTGCGACTCGCATGAAACCAACAAAGCGCCCGATAGATAGGCTTCTCATTCATCTCAGCAGATTTCTACAATGGTGGACAGTGGATAGCCGCACACATGCGAACTACCCACGAAAAATAAAGGGAAAATCCAATTATATCATTTGGACCCCAAAAACAAATACAATGTTAATAGATGAGTGGGCTGATGTACTGCCGAAAAGCTTATCAGGGATTAAAAAACCCGCCCTTTCGGGTTTTAGGAAAACCCTAGTGATAAGCCTTTGGCGAAGGGGCTTAGACAAATGTAAGGCATAGAAACGCCCCCAAAACCCCCGCATGGAGAAGTCAAAATGGATGGCGCCGCCACCGCACATCACCAACACAACAAAGCGAAACATACCGAGAGAATAGCATCACCGGTGGGTGAAAAAAGCATCACCACCGGGTGGAAAACATGATAAAAGTAACTTGTACAAAATATAATAAACAAAGAAGGGGAGGGTGGGTTCAAAGAGAATAAGGTACCTGGAGAGAAGAGGAAGGCCGAGGAAACGTCGATGAAGAACTCCGCAATAAGTAGAAAACGCCCAACCTGAAGAACGCCCAAAACGCATGAGATGCATGCATGCGACGCGCATGAGATGCATGCATCTTTCGTCTTGAGCAAGAATGCCGATCAAGCTTCTGCGAATCGACGACATTCTTGCACCATGCGACTGCGCATGAAACCAACAAAGCCGAATACCAAAGGACTTCCTTAACAAACGAGGATCGGGGACCGAAGGTCACGGGATGAAGGCTAAAGGCCGAAAAGGACAGCAGAAAAGCAACAAATTAATTAATAAACCAAAGCGGAAGAAGCCCTCCACGCACCGGAAACAAATCAAAGAGAATAAGGTACTGCTTGAGAGAAGAGGAAGGTAAGAAACGTCGATGAAGAACTCCGCAATAAGTAGTAAACGCCCAACTCGAAGAACGGCCCAAAACGCATGCGATGCATGCACGGCGCGTACAATGCATGCATGCTCGTCTTGAGCAAGAATGCCGATTATTCACGCGAATCGGCGACATAGTCTAGTCTAGTCGGACTCTAAATTTCTTACCCATTTTTAAGGAATATATTGTACATCCGCAATATATTTTGAGGCTTCATATTTATAGGTTCCCTATCGAATTTTCGATTTTTATGATGCATGGTGCCTTGGAAACAACATCGGGGCTTGTAGGTGCATTTTTTAAATCTGGAAAGCCACATTTAAAGTATCTACATTTATCAAAGGCTTGTTCTTTAACATCCATGCATAAAAGGGTCGGATAAATGGATCCTATAAATGGATCGGATTATATTATCTGAAGATGCACTTCTTTGAGCAATAAATGGTATGGTATTACGATATCCGTTCTAGATATTACTTCTATGGAATGTAAACTGGCACACAGAGCTATCAAATCAATGTGAAAGCAGGACATAGATGTACCTGAAGGTGCATATTTAGTTTGTCCAGCGATTTCTTTTTTGTCTGTCTCATCTTCTCCTTAGGTTGAACTAAACAAACAAGCTTGATAGTTTGAACAAACATTGCTTTAGAAATATAACAATGGAGGCACTAAACCATGTTACACAAGAAGATATGGCATATTTAAAGCATGAAGAGGTAGGAGTGCTGAAATCATGGAGTATTTGTTTTGATTGTAGCCATTTCTAGGTGCCTGCTTAATTTTTTGTCTATGATTAAGCATTGCAAAATTTTATTCTTCTCGAGAGTGCATTCGCAAACATCTTGCGAAGAATGGAATTGAATTGAGTGTTTTTATCGTCTATGTAGAGCAATCGGTCTATGGGACTCAATACAAAAGCACAACAGGCATATTACTGCACGAATTAAAAAGTCCCCACCCCGAAGGGTTTTTGAGGGAAAAACCATGGCAACAATATGACTGATGATAAGCTGTAAAAATATACATGATGAAGTATATATATACGTTAAGTGTTCGTCTGAGGGCATATCTGAGCCCTCATATCCATTACCTCCTGAATGTATGATCCCAGTGATCGCATTGAAGCCTGCTCAGTATCATGTGTAGCGGCTCCTTGGGCATCACCAACAGAGCGTAGCGTGTCCGAATCTGATTATACGCCGGGCAACTCTGGAAGGCGTAAGGTTCATTCTCAATGGCTCCTATCTGATAGCACTAACAAAGCCCGTCCTGGCATGGCTCCCGAGAGCCACCTTCCTGAAGTTCATGTCGTCTAAGGTAGAATTTTGTGTTTTCTATTTCAAGTTCATAATCCACCCTTTCTTGTTTGGGCATCAAGCTGAGGCTTCGTAGACAAATATTACGCTGGTTGTCACATATGACACATAATCCATCTAAGACATTTTTCGAAACTTAATACAACTCAGTCAAATCTTATGAGATGGAAAAAAAGATTCACATATATCTGCAAAGAAGATGCAAACTCAAATATCTTTCTTTATATCGCCCACTATAGTAATATACGAGAATACTGAAAAAACTTACAATTAACCTGCCACATTCCTCATTGTGTGCTTGTTCCAAATCTTGTCACTGGGGTAAAGAATCTCTTACCCTTTTATTTTATTTTTTACTTCCAATTGTGGCTTGTGTCAACCTTTAGAAGGCCATGCATTAATTCTTTCGTTGGATGAATTCTTTATCTATGCACATTGGAACACTGAAACCATGCCCAACAGAATGTGCGTATGTGTGTGTGTGTGTGTGTTTTTTTTTTCATACGGATGCTATAATGGTTCAAACAAAGTGTTATTTTTTATACATGCTAATGCCTAGCTTATGCATGTCTTGCTGTTAACCAATTCCATGTGGTTGTATTTGACTAAAGTATATTCTCTAGCACTAACATAAGCATTGTTTAATTGTCCTGCACTAGCATGGACACTTCTCTTTTATAGGAGGAGGTGCAGAGGAGATGCAGGACTTATGATTGAGTATATAATTGCAGCTCCATAATGAATTAACAAGTTGTTTGCTTGGTGATATGAGATCCGAGCTTTTGGATATAAACATTTTGTTTTTTGTGGCAGATCGGTTTGGTGTAAGGTTGGATGGTGTAATTATTTCATAAGGTGAATGAATTAATTCCTAGTAAATATCTGCTGCTATGTGTTATGTAGATGTCAATATGATAAGATAAGTGTTATGTAGCATATCAGACATATTTGATCTTTACTGTAAAGGACATTTGAAAAAAAATGTGGTTGCATAATGTTTTGCGTAAGGTTTAGTAGCTTCCACTCCAGCAAACGACAGTTAGGAGAATGTGGATTTGTAATAGACATACATCTTCTGACTATAGCAATGCTAAGTGTAGCCTCTCGCAAGGCTCTCCTTTTTTTTTTTAACCGGAATGGGCATTTTTCACACTATTAAATACCGCGTGATGAGGGCACCATTGCCCTTCATTTAAACGAATTGTGTGTTTGCCCTAAAAATGGCAGTTCGCCATGCTCGGGCCTGGCTGCATCGCCATCGCCAATGTTCTTCCAAAACTAATGGATATCTAACGGCAACGGAGCAAGTGCCTAGGGTTGGCATTGGCGTGCTCATTTTGAGGCGCGAAGTTCACCGGAATGTAAAAGTTCTTGTTGGCAGACGCTTATCTTCTCTGGGGCACGGTACTTATGGGCTTCCAGGAGGACATCTTGATTTCGGTAATTATTATTCTTTACATACTGATTATAACTTGCAGCATTATGCATTGATGTTTTATTAATGAGGAATGCGTGTTGATTGCAAACAGTCTTGACGAATGATCTAAGATGATGTCTTTCCTGGTGTGCTTCCCCTGTATAATATTTCAGATGCAACATTTAGGTTTTGAGAATTAACATATTTTATAGCAAACTATGCCAAGTTCTCATCCTTTCGATTACATATGCCTTATTGCTACAAAAAGCCATCTCTCCTGAACTTAAAATAATATCTATCTATCCTGAACTCAAGTATCTGCACCTTTAGAAGTCTTTCCTTATTCATTTCCTATGCAACATTCTGTTAATTATTTGCAGGGGAAACATGGGAGGATTGTGCAGCTCGTGAGGTAAAGGAAGAGACAGGTTTGTCTCTTGTAAACATCCGTTTTGCTTCTGTCACTAACGCAATCTTTTCTAATGGAAAGCTACCATCACACTATGTGACAATATTCATGGAGGCTGAGCAATCAGATCCTTGCGCAGAGCCGCAGAATCTGGAGCCTGAAAAATGTGCTGGATGGGAATGGGTATTGTGGCCAAATATACCAAAGCCAAGGTTCATGTCCTTGGAAAATCTCATAGAAACTGGATACGCCCCCGATGTTTCATAGAAATTGGGCATCCAATGTTGAGACTCAAGTAATGATGGCGTAAGGAGATTTTAGGAATCTGCAATATTAGTGTTCCAGCTTGAGAGGTCAGAAATTCAATAGTTCCCAAGGTAGCTTTTATCTCTTCACGTTAAGCAGTGTTTCTATCTTTCAGCATATTAGCTGGCCTATCCGTTCATTTTCTGAATTCTTTTTCCTTTCTGAAGTACGCTTGGGAGAATTGGAGCATGGCTCTTTAGCAAATTTAGATATGGAACACTCTAATTTTTAAATGCCAACCAATCACCTCAAACAAGATCTACTCAAGGAAATGCCGAAGCCTTTTGAAAAGGTATTTAGGTTTTCCAACTATCCTTTGATTTTTGTAAGCTCTCAATTTTTTCTTGAAAAATATGTTGGCGATGCTGGGAGTTTTGCCTAGGGTCTCAAGGCGCGTTCCCATTAGGGAGATTTGAAGCCTTGTTGCTTTGTGGCAGTAGCAACTAAATTTGTTTTGTCTTATTCAACCAAGGTTCACCTTCCGTGGCAAAGGCACCTTTCCTTTCTTCATAAGTCTCCGGTGGACTTCTGAATTAGCCAAGTTCGGCCTTGGGTTTGTCTACTAGCGAGCCTGATTTATAATGTAGCAGTTGATCTTTGTCTTATAGTTCATTTCCGCTTTGTCATGTAGCTCAATGCAATCAGTCAAGAAACATGTGACGAGCTTGCCGAGTTAACTCTCACGTTCTTGCTTGCTAATGGTGGTGAAGAATTGAATCTTCCTTTTGCACAATCGAAACTTAAACCATTACTAGAAATCCATTCTCACTGAGATACAATATAATTACCACTGTCCATCAAGGATACAAATTCAAAGGATGTACTATCCACAATACTCTCAATATATATCTGAAATCTTTGCTAAGCAAGCTAAACAAAAGCTTTTTAACTCCAGATCATAACCATGATCCCCAGCTACATTGCTGCCATCCGCACAACCACTGCCTTGCTTGTTCACTGCACATGCACTCACTGAGGTTAGTCCTCGTGACTAAGTGGGGATCCCTGGCTGCCTCTGCATGCATGAAAATACTCTAGAATCTTAGATACAAAGACATAAGCACAAGCAAACAAAAGATTCTAGGTGGTACTAGACAATGACAACATAATCCAAGAAAATACCAAACTCTCGGCGACAAAAGCAAAGAACATAGCCAAAATAACAAAACATCAAAACATAGCTCGGGACAATGGGAAGCTCGGCCCGACCTACATGCGCGGCCCATTAGTTAGGAGAAATGCCCGGCCGACTCACATTCCAGGAGGCAGGATTGGCGGAGTTGGTGGGGTAAACCTCATATGCACATACCCTCCCGCCCCACGTCTGGGCTGGAGGACCTCTTACCATGGAGTCACGGGGAGTTGGCCCGTACAACCTCAACCTCGGGGGAGCTTCGCGTGAGGAGGCCACGCCCGGTGTCCGTGAGCATAGATACAAAGAACACAAATGACATGAGAATGTCGAAACTACCGAACCACAAGAACACGGAAGTCCGGAGGCCGGGAGGATTCAATAGACATCAAGTTACCAAAACAACATGCAAAGACTATGACATGTGATGTGATGTTCATTAGAATATTTACTAAAACACGGTAACTAGATCATACTCGCCCCTTCTTCGAGGTTGCCCATATATATTGAAGTAGCTTATCCAATGCTCCATGTTTACCTTCATGTAATTCCCTTGCCAAAGTTACTCATACATCCTAAACTATGTTGAAGTAGCAACTCCACGATGAAGACCTTGATAGCAATCCAACCATCGATGTTGAACCCTGCCCTTTTTGCAACAGATCTATGACCTTATCAACATATCAAGAGCGCTATGATCACAATACAAACATGTCGAGGAAGTCACAAGCATGGTTGTCATATTGATGTGAATCCAACACCTATGTACTTCATCGTTTACGCCAACACTGCTCCATGTCATAGCCATTCTCAAAAGCCCTCATAAGCTTCCTATGACTCTCTTGGCCAAACTATTCAATCCCAGATCATGCCTTACCTTCAAAGTTCCATCTCAATAGCTATAATTCAATCATGAGCTATGGTTTTAATACATTTTATTATAAGCCTACTTTCCATAACTAACGGATTATCTCAAAACCCAACACTTTCACTTAAGAATCAATGTAACATGATGATCGCAACTGCATGTAATCCTTGCCACATTATCCTGAATCATAGCTCCAACTTTAGGAGCCAAAACAACACAGATGGCACAATTCTTGAGCTTCATGCTCAATTCACAGATTAGCTACCCAGATGCTCATATTCTCCGTTACTTCTATCAAGGAGGATCTACTTAAGAGCCATCTCATAGGTCAATCTGTCAGGTTCTTTACCATTTTAGAGTTATCAACCTTTATATTTCATACTAATTCAATTAGAACAGTCATTCAAAGTAATAGATTTCTTTACTGTTACTATTCTTGTGACTATTCTGAGCAATCTGTGGCAGTCTTCACTGGTTCCATCCACATACAAGGCAACTGAGCCCCATCCAAAAGGTTTATTTCTTAATTTAACTCCTTAGACTAGCAACAAATACTAAACCAAAGCAACATAGAGAAAAGTAAATACATATAAACAACAGAAAATGAAACATGACTGGTTAGTTCCAAACTTGTAGATGTCCAGCAAAAAAGATTCAGGACATGCCAAATCTGTTGATTCACGCCCACATTGGCACTTCGCAAGCATTTTCAGATCTTCTTGCCTCTGAATCAGCCCTTGTAGATATGTTTCTACTCACTTATCTTAGTAGCCTTATGAGCCTCCAACAAATTCATAAATATTCGCATGCAAAAATCACATCTGAGACTAATCATGGCAACTCATTGCATCTCAATTGATCAATAGCAAAACCCCACACGATAATTTCTTCATTCATAGACCTCCGGACCCCTTTGCAATTGATTGCCTCCAAAGATCGTCTTCTAACTCCAAGAATCAAGCTATGAGAAGAACATACATAGTCTTGATCAATCTATTTCTGTCATAACTTTTGCATACGGATGAGTTTCGGCCTGATCAGACCTATTCCGGAAAGCTTATTTGAGGATCTTTCCAGAAAAATAAAAATCACCTGAAAAGGATCTCGGGTTGCCGAGATATGATGCTTCAAACGTCGGGCTCCAAAACTGCTGAATTTGCTCCCCTGCCTTCATGCTCAGAACAATCCTTTTGGCCAAACAGACAAAACCCTGAACTCATGCTGGATACATGTTATACATGTGTACAAGCGTACATAAGTACATATACTGACCCATCAAGTGCCCTGGTCTGTTACAGAACAAGAAGCTCAGCCACCGTAGTGATAGTGGGAATGATATGCGCCTTATAGATTAAAGGAACCTAGTTCTGATGACATGGCAAACTTAGTTTTATTTTTATAATGGGGATGCGACCCTTTCTTGGGCTTCAATTTTGTTGCCAAAAAATAATCAAAATGTTGGCTATCGACATTTCTAATTTTAATTCATTGCTCCATAATTGTTGTCTTCTAGTTATTAACATCTGTTGTCTGTTAATTGCATCATGCTTTAGGTTTGGACCTGTCATGCTTTGCTTGATAAATGTCGTCGAACTCAAAAGAATCGTCGCAGCAATCGTTTATACCATTTTGTTATGTCTCGTAAAACATCCTTTCTTTTGCAAGGTCATTGCATTTCAGACCGCTCCTGCATTCCATATTGGCTGGCATTGGCTGTAATCCCTTCCTCTTGCAGAGGCTGTAATCCTAGAAAACATCGCCATAGCGATGTTGCTGAGCACTATAATGTAGTGCTCAACAAAATCGTGATGGCGATATTGGTTGAGCACTTTGTATGTGTGATAGGGAATTTGAGTATGATTACGAGAATCGCCGCCGCTGTCCCTGACGAGCACTTCTCTCGCAGAATGGAAGACATAGTGGAACTTCACATGCTAGGTATCAAGGTAGCACAAGGAAGAGCACACACCTTCATGCACCATCACAATGTTCGGTGTGCCGAAGTTTCGGTGGTCATCTCGCTTCATGAAGTCTTTGATGGGCAGTTGCCACTCCCATATCCAGAAACAGAGATAGGGACGCTTGCTGAGGCTGTGGGTACTTTTATTCTCTAGCACAAAAAAGATATCAAAGGCTAAGCATGGCATAGAGCATATGGCATTCCCCTACTTTTTACAAATGGAGGAAGCTCTTTATGGAGGGGCATAGAATTGCAGAACATGGAAATTGTGGCTCTAAGAAGCGGAGGTCACATACACTGGTTGGTAACACTGTCCTATCGATGTATATAGATGAAAATGCAGAGACAATGCCACACCGTTCAAAAATTACAAGTGAGGGCATTAGACCAAATATGAAGAGGCTACCTTCTGTATTGACTAAAAAGGATATACACCAGAGATCAATATTACAGTCATGGAGATGACCAGGAAGCAAGTCTCTCCCTCATCCTTTCCATATGGATATAAAGAGAACCATTCAGAGGTTGGAATTGCCAAGAGAATAACATTTTCTAAGTGCAATAGTTGTATTATGATAAAGGAAAAGCTTGCTAAGACAAGAGATCCAAATAAAAGAAGAAAGCTTGCGATTGAAAGAAAGGCACATATATGACTCGGATCTCGTAGTAGGTCTTTCTTGGTCCCGAGAGTCTCATCTCTCACTGCTCTCCAGAGCATGCCTTAACCATTACACATGATAAAATGGATCAGAACAAGACCATGGTCCCCCGTCTAGAAAAGCTAGCAAAGTCTTTGTGGAGAGGAGAACGCTTGAAGGTCAGCCTAACGGGACCATTGATACATGGACACGACATCGGTGCATTCGGTCACTTTTCTTTGGACCTATGGTGCGACGATAGTAACTTTCATATGGGATCACTAAATCATGTGTTGAAGACTCTCGAGGATGTATCTAATGACAATTGGGGCCATTTGAGAGATACAGATCGACATGAATGTGGTTGGGCATTATCGGTTCTAAACACCAAGGCTTTGAGGACAAAGATGTCGAATGGCACTAGAAGTGATTTCTCGCCTCCTCCAAAGAGGCTTAAAGAATCAAAGAAGCTACTGAGGAGGCTCTACTTGCAGCTTGATAATTGCTCGGGTCAGAACAAGAATAGGTACTTGTTCTCATACTTGTCTTACCTAGTTTGGTTTGATGTTTTTGATCAGGTTCAACTTGGATTCATGATGGTTGGACATACCCATGATGACATAGATGCTCTCTTTGGAAATTACTCGACTCTGATGAGAAGATCAGATGCGTTGACTATTCCAGAGCTTATGCAACTCTTCAGGGAGTGTAGTTCCAAATCTTCTTCACCTTACCTTGTGACTGAGGTTCCTAACTGGAAGGAATTCGTGAAAGGTTTCATCCCTGATAAAAAAAAGACTAGTTATATGGTCATTTAGAACCTCTCCTCTTCAAGTTCTGCATGAAAGATGGATGGCCATTAATGTTCTACAAGATGAAGCCCGGGCATAGGGAGTGGCTACTTGAAAAAGGAATCAGGATGTGGAAGGAGGATGACAACGGTCTGCCTATGATTCCGAAGGGGTCACCCAAGGTCGTGCAACCATATGGGAGTCTGAAAGATATAGGTGCATTGAGAGCATCTATTGCCAAGTAGTTATCTCTAGAGCAGGCGATAACTCATGGTCCAACACATATATGAATGAGGTAATTGACTATTGGTCCACTCTTTTGCGTGTGCTTGGGGATGTGCAGCCCAGTATGGAGATCATTCAAGATTTCTGGCCCAGCACTAGGCAACAATTATTGGAAGAAATCGAGGATGTGTTGGTAGATAACACATTGAACAAGCTCCTTACATAGGGCCATATTCAGGTCATCCTAAGAATGCAGTCGAAATTTTTGACCCATATCAAGATGTTAAGAAAGGTATGGTCTTGCTCATCAGACCACATGATAACTGCCCAAGGTGGATGGCTTATGTCGAGGAGGACCCAATACAGGATCCTAGTCTCCCCCATTATGAGGAGGTATTTGTCTCTTGGTGGGAGCCAGTTGCTAAGAAGAGCACCTCATACGCAATGCAATACAGGGATTGCTGGAGTAAGAAGTGGAGGCCAAATCCCAATGACCCGTCACGATATCAACATTTGAAAACAATAGACTACGGCTCGGTTGTAGAAACAAAGCCATTGTTAGTGGTGATCCTTAATTGTGTGGGGATCCAGCTACAAGAATTATTGGCTAAAGAGGCAACTGAAGGCAATGAGGACACTTGAACAAGTTATCCAGGTTCGATAAATCAGATACTATTCATTATGCTTATACATCCATACATCTTTAATAGGTGCTTATACATCCTTACATCTTTAATAGGTGCACATATTATTGATGACAGATAGTCAATGATTCACTCATCAACACCTGCTAAGGTGATCCCATTCAGGTCGTAAGTATCGCGCTCAGGAAGCCAAATAAGGTGGACCACAACACGAAGAAGCCCAAGGCAATCAAACTCACGACCATTAGCTTTGGATTGCAGGTAGCAACCAACAAGATTATTGTAGCCCATGGAGCAAGTAATGGTCTCGGTGTGATCTGGACGAGTAAGCAAATAGGCCACGGCAGATGAATGACTTCTACCACCGAATGGAGCTGCTCTTATAGTCGTAAAATTATTGATGTGAATTATTGGTGTACATTGTAGCACCATTATTGGGCATGTACAAGTATCATGTACACGTACAAGTCTCATGTATAATTTGTATGGATATATGTATCATGCATAATCATGTATCTTGGACTTAAGAAGTAGGTGAAAGTATTTGTGCTTGAGCAAATTAGCTATGCTTGAAATTCTAAAAATTGTGTTATTCTCTCCAATTAATTAAATCATGCTTTAATAATTGACCACCTTCCAAATCTGTAAACTATGGAGGTGGTTACTTCCACTGTGTTCTTTACCAGCACTAGAGCTTTCTTTCACTGAAGTAATTTCAACGTACTCATTGCCTAGAATTTTCAACAATGTACTGTGTTCTTGTAGACAGACAATATCTGAATTCATTCTGCTTATAGCTATTGCAAGTCTATTGCATTTAAATTCTGAGGATTTTTCCAGCTTGTGTATTGGCGCACAAAAATTGATCCCCTATATTCTTGAGTCTAACTCCCCATTAGCTGCTGCAGCTCAGTGTCATACAAACTGCGAGGGGAAGGAAGTGTGGCCTTTTTCCTTTTCATTACATTCATACTGCCTAGATCCACAATGATATCCATCTTGTTCTTTTTTCCTATTAGAGCAAAAGGATTTTCTGGCATCTCCACACCTTCAGACATTTCAGAGTCTGGCCACTTAGTGTCGTCCTCCTGAAGCACTAGACCTCTTTCTGGGTTCATCTGTTCCCTTATGCCTCTTTCTATCATATCTAATTGTATCCTCATTTATACCTGTAGTCACCTCTGTTATGTAAGTAGACAATATCGAGGTTGATAGAGGATCACCCTCTGTATTTTCTAATGCATGTTTGTAATGCCTTTTTTCCTAGCAATATTTCTGGACCTTGCTCTATGTTTAGATGGCACCATCTGCCAAGGAGCCTCCTGATTTTGTGGACCTTCAATAAGGGCTGCTCCTTCCGATAGAACTGTTTATTGAAGTGGTGTGAAAGGAGGGATTATGGTAAAGAGGTCCATAAACCGCCTGCGAAGAATCCTACAATTGAACGCGATATCAAGTTTTCTATGTTTTTCTTGTGCAGTTCATGGTTGATTTTTGCTACTGTGAAGTTTTCTTCCATGTCTCGTATCTCTATTAAACCCATTTTCTTTAACAAAGTACCATTGTCTTGGATGACATATTCATATCTTGATCTTTTTAAGTGCCTCGCTTCCTCAAGTATTTGATTTTGTATCCATTCTGAGAACCTTGGCCTACTCACTATTATCACTGAATCTGTGGCCCTTTCCATGGAGTTCCTCTTAGATGGACATCTCCTGATCCACCTGGCCTTGCTTGTTTTGGACCATTACTATATATGTTTACCTCCGTTCTCATTACAAAACTTTGGCCTTGTGATAGAGATTTAATGCCTCCATCCTCGTTTTCCATAAAAGATTATGTTATCTACCTTTATCTAAATTAGAAGAGGAAGAAATCTTACCTACATTGGTGTCCTTTTGATTTGCTTGATTCATAGATGCCAAGGCTTGCTTTTGGCTACCATGGTTTGATCCTTCACCAAACTTATGTCTTGATATTGCTCGCCGCTCTGGCCATTTATTCCTAACACATTTATTTTCAGCTTTTTTAGTGCCGATTTTGCACTTGAATGGATAGAAGCGAATCCATTCTGCTTTGGGATTGCACTTGCTTTTCCACATTGGACTTGATCTCTCTGTTTCCCTTGACTATGGCTTCCACTAAAGCAGATGGTCTTTGCTTCATCTATACTAGCTTATCTATTACTTCCCCTCCTTCCCCAGTACCAACTTGTGTTCCTCATTTCTTTGTGCCAAAACTAAAGTTACAAATTGCATCTTCATAAATTGGGGCTTTCGCTCCAAATGCCCTTGGTGATATTTGTTGCACTCTATAAGCCAGCTTGGAGCCGCCAAATGGTTTTCCACGATTTTGTTCTGCCATCGTTGCTGCCTCAGAGACTGCCATGCCCATATTCTGTGCTTCCAGATTTGTAGCTATTGGGGGCGCCCCCTTCCCCAAATTCTCTCTTAGATCCCTTTCCCTCTGGTCTCCTATATTTTCACCTGTCGCAAGAATGACTACCCTGGTCGACGACATCTCTCTTCCTGAACAAACCAATTGTATGTAACATTTGATGTGAATAGAAATATATCTTCCAAAAAAAACTAGCAAAAGGCACACCAGAAGGCTTTAGCAAGGTAAGACTTGCTAAGTTTTTATTTAGGCTTGGTATCACTAGACTGCGATTGTTGACTAATCTTTTCCCTTTGTATCTAAAGTCAAAGTGAAAGCCATTTAGAAGGTCAAAGTTGTTAGGCATTTAGATTGGTTGTTAAAAAAAATAAAAATACCAAGTTAGGCATTTAGATTGGTATTACCAAAAAAAAAATCTAGCATTATAACAGGGGGTTTCTTTTGTATTTTTATACGTTTTTCAATATGGTTTTGCTATGATTTTGTTGCGTATTCAAATCGATGTACTAATGCGTACATCTAGAGTGCACGCCGTATTCACATATTTTGATATCACATTCTCCATGGTTTAACCCACTATCTTTTGTCCCATATTATTTTTTGCCCTTTTTTTAAATATGCATGCAAGCAACGAGTCCTTATACTCTAGGGTTTTCTTTCATGAGCTGCTTGTGAAGGAAAGAAGCACATCTCGAGCGAGCATCCAAGGGAGCATTTCGGCGAGGCCATGGGATGATAAGCTTGAGATTTATATGATTTGGGGAACCCATCATATCAGGGGTTTTTCATTCTTTGCAAACAGAACCCAGACTGAGGCAAGAAGGGAGGCTTACTCTGGACATGATATGAAAGAGCAGATGCTCTGGAGGAAGGTAGCTTCATACAGTTGGATATTACAGTTAGATGCAGTTCTGCCATATTTCTTTATCAGCCAACAAAAAAGATAGTAGGTGCCAAAGGGGCTTTCGACCTTTGCTTTAGTGCAAATTCGAGAATTCGGCATGTAGCAATTGAATGGAGAAACGCCTGAGGCAGAAACAATCCAGGTTATTTTCTTACAAATCAGTGTTTTCTTATCCCATTCTCTCTTATCATACTGGCAGTTCTTATCATACCTTTCAGTTTATTTCCTTGGCCATCTCCAAGTTCGGAATCACCAAGGTTCTGCTTCAATTTAGGCGGCTTCTTGCAGTTCGCCATCTGCTATTTAGGGTTGCTTGTTGTATTTTGGGTCATCCAAAATCGGCTTCTCTCATTCTGGCTATTGCATTTTTTTCTTGTGACTTCTGTTTTCCCTGCGACCATCTGCTTTTCCGAGATATTTATGTATGGGTGTCGTTTTGGCCAGACCCATTTGTCAGCTGACAGGTGCACGATGGATATGCTGTTTTGGTTGGCCGAATTGCAATCAAAGATCTAGAGATGGCAATATATTTTTCGGCCCTGCTTGTTGGTCTGGAGGTTTCTGGTCTGGAGGTTTCGGCCATGTGTTTCTGTTGGGTTTTTTTTTTCTGGCTAATTGTGGCAGTGAACCAAATCGAACATAAGAAGCTCGCTATCTTTCTTCATCCTTTTCCAGTTGTTCGCTCTTTGTTCCAATCCGCAGGGTTTCTTTGTTGACCATTTGCCATCTGAGACAATTTCAAAGGCTTATTTTGTTTGGAAGCAGTGATGCTAATGTTAGTTAGTAATGCTGGCGGGGTAGTGGGTTCCCAAATTTTGCATGAGGCTTCAAGATCAGTTAACCCAAACTCATAATTAGGTATGTTCATGCTGCCATTGATCCATTATTTCCTCAGTTTGCCATTACGCTTCTGGCTATCTTGTGCAATAGAAAGATCTTAACACATAAACATAGATAGATCTTGTGGAAGGTAGAGTTTACCTGGAATAAATGCAACAACTGGAATAAATGCAACAACTCGCAGACAGATGACCAACTGAAATAGGTAGAATGTATTCTTTTTGTTGCATCAGTTTTTGAACATGGACCCATCTGAATGTATACTTTTCTTTCATGCACTTTATTCACCCCTTGTGCTGCCTTAAATTTCAACCTTTGTTGCTTGCATTCCACATCAAACCATGCATTGCAAGGTAACCCCTTTCACTGGCGATAAGAAATGAAACGACTGTTAGCAGATTGAGTCAAAATCGTAGTCATTGCATCACTCATTTCCTGTACTGTATTAGGCCAAACAAGGGAGGCAACTTTTTGCGCACACATTTTGCTATATTCTTCTGCCTTATCATATTTCAAGTATATCCGTTTACCTTTAGTCGAGGCACTCTGTTATCTATATTGACACTGCACGCTGATTTCTATGGATAATGGCACATGATCAGAATTCTCGTTTTCATCTCCAATTATCAAGCTAACAATATGTTCAGTAAAAGACGGTCTAGCAATGATGTAATCTACAACACTTGCATTTTTACAAGTTCGTTTTCTAGAACCTGGATATCTAGCTGCGCCATTGAAAATCACCATCTCAAAACCACCACACAGATGCAAGACATGACGCCCTTGTGGAGAGAGAGCAGAGAGAAAGAGGGCTAGAGAGAGAGTGTGGAGAGAGAAGGCTAGAGAGAGAGTGTGGAGAGCAAGGCGCTAGAGAGAGAGTGTAGGCAAGGCGCTAGAGAGAGAGGACGCGCTTGAAATGAAGTCCA
The DNA here is from genome assembly GCA_021234155.1 of Isoetes taiwanensis. NCBI lineage: Eukaryota > Viridiplantae > Streptophyta > Lycopodiopsida > Isoetales > Isoetaceae > Isoetes > Isoetes taiwanensis. The sequence continues at coordinate 76,200 of JAJEKV010000454.1, forward strand.
ACTCACCTTAACATGCATTGCAGCAAGTCTCTGCTATTTTTTCACAATGAAAAACTGTGTTAACAATTTTTCTATCATTGCTTTGTGCATTTTTTGGCTTCTGCCTTTGGTTAGTATACTTTTACATTTTCTACCACATTCTTTTGCTTATCCCTTGGTTAATATACATGTACCTTGACCAAATCTCATCTTCATGACATTGATACTTCAGACTTTTTAGATGACCATCATGATGTCTGGTTTAATGAAGAAGAAGAAATATGATCTATATGGCCTTTTCAAACATTTCAGATACATCAAGATTTAGTTTTCATATGCACATGGTTTGAGGCAGGAAAGCTACTGACAAGGAAGGCTACTGACAATGTTTTGATATGCTTATTAATTTAGATTTCATTATCTTGCATCATATAAGCTTCTGCAGATGCCCAATAATTACTCAGAAGTTAGGATCATTGGGTAAAGATTTTCCATGCTATGAAATTATGCAGCATACTTATTTGGATTGTTGTTGGATACGTTCAACCAACTACTCTCACAATTTTTCCATGAAAAATAAAAGCTTATGCTCAAATATCATGGAGTGTTAAGAGCAACATCTATTTTTCCACAAAACATTTGATTGTTTTATTTCAAAAGCATTACATGTAGCCTTTTAAGGAAAGGATTTGCTACCAAATGTAAAATATTATGAATTTTAAAAGTTCTATTGTTCTACCTTATGCTTTTTTTTGTTGCATATTGGTATTGTCATAAGAACCTTTTCCAAAAGGTTTGTGTTGCAACTTTTTAGACTTTTCACATCCATGTTTTTAAGTTGTCTGTCAATTTTGTTAGACAAACAAATTATGAATGGCTTGCATAGAAATGCTTTTAAACAGATCAAGGCATGCAAACCCATGACCCCACAATCATGAGAAGGTTTCTTTAATGTATCCAACTCCCATGCCTTAGAACTTTGAGTTTAGGTTACATACTATAATCCAAACTCCAATTGCTAATGCATAGAAGACATTTGTATTTTATTTATGAAATGAATTCTTTTGCGCCATTTCTTTTCTAAATCCTTTCCCCATTTAAAGGCCTAGCAATCTTTGGGCATTTTTCTAGTTTTGGCATAAAATGTTCCATTTTGATTTTTGATTTTTTTAGCACACTAGCCCAACCAAGCCTACAGCCTTTCTTGCAATTCTAGCCTATCCACGTGTCTCTTCCATGCCATCAAAATCTAATGTGGCAGAAATACAACCGTTAGATCTCTAATTTTGTAGATCAATGGCCATGTAAAATAGAAAAGACCATTAAAATAAATACGGAGATGGCAAGCGTTGTAGAGGCTGCTTGACCTATGATGTCTTGCCCCACTATAGTTTGCAAAATGTTTCTTTAAGTGCAAGAATTTTCTCTGTCTGACCCTCTGCAGGAGTGTCTTAAGTTATTTTTCTTAGATCGAAATGTTGGGTCGATGCCTATTTGAGTATGTTTCATTTCCGGAGTTTAAGCTTTATATTCCTCAAAGGGATACTTGGAAGCCCCAGTTTTGGTACGACCCACCATTTCTGTTCGAGAATCAGGGTTAACAGGGCTTAGCTAAGCTGTCGCTATTGTGGCCACGGGTTCATCTTCTATGCCTGGAATTGCTGGTATAATTAGCTTTGTGCCAAATTGCATTTCATTCTCAGTTTAGCAGCGGACTATAGCACCAGATTTGCACGGATTTTACACTTATTGCACCTCGAAATCAATTGCTTCAATTAGGGTACGTTTTTTTTATTAGTCTGCATTCTTTATTTCTTCCAGAAATTTAGCCGATGACAAAGTGGTTAACCCGGACAAAAGTGTGGTTAACTCGGACATGACAGTGGTTAACCCGGACATGTGTCCGGGTTTACCACTTCCCGGAGTAGGAATACGACGCTCCATGATTCCTTCTGTGTTCCTTTTCTTGCAGTTTCGAAATTAATCCAGGCTAGTTTAAAATATGTTTAGTTCGGGCTATAATGTGATTTTGGCTTTACTGTTAGAGGTATTGTTGTTTTTTTAACCTTGTCGCAATAGCAATACAAAAGCTAGAATGCATGTTCTATGTAACTTTGCTTCGTAAATTGATTAATTCAATAACATTCGAGTAGCAGTACTATGGGCATGGGCTCCTGAAGATATATATTAATATCAGTATGTCACACACATCCGAAGGTTTCATTCTGGCGAGCGTTTGTTCTTATATCAGGAATGCACGAGGCAGAAAGGGACCAGAAAGGAACATCCTAGAAATAACCAAATTATAATTGGTTGAGCACTTGCTCTTTTTCACCCCAATGTGACAACATGCTTTTCCATTCTTTGTAAATCTTTATAACAAATCTCTAACCTGGGGCCCTTGATCTTGATTTTCCAATGTCCATCTTGATAGGCAGCCAATAGAATTGTGAGATCTCCTTTTGTCCCCATAAGAATCCTCCAATAGAATGAACACTCTACATCAAAATTAATGGCATGGGCATTAACAACTTTATTATTGTCATTTTTTCCCTATAACTTTTGATCTACTCATGAAAAATGTCTTGGCGCTTGTTGCACGAAAGATGGAATGAAAGGAACATCCTGAAATAATGATGTATTTCAATACAAGCCATATGTGTTTAACTTTTTAAAAATATAGTTTGAGCACTTTGCTTATATATTTTCCCAAAAGATATAACCCAATGTGACAGATCTTGAGGAGATTTTCCATTGCCAGAAATAGTTTATAACAAATCTCTAACACGGGGCCCATTGATCTTGAATAAAATTTTCTTATTGGACAGTTTAAAAGCTGATGTGGCTTTTTCCATCCCTTAATGGGACAAAATGAGATCTCAAATTACCTCTAATGATTTTCACCTGGCGTCTCATATTCCCTAGATGCCTTTGCCCTGCTGCCCAGTAAACAGAACTTCTGAAGATGATCAGGGATCAGGTCATGTACTTTCCACTATTGAAAACGTGCAGCATCACTTGCATATATATGCATTTCTTCTCTATTTCAGTTGCAGTCATAATCTCTGAAGCAGTGCCATGGTTTGATCCCTAAAAAATGCGCGGGATACAGAACTGGTGGATCTGCTGCAAATAAGTCTAAGGCGTAGTTCATACGTTTCAGAAAGTTCATGTGCTTAGGCAGCCTATGCCACCAAGTGAACACTTCATTTAGAAACCCCTGATCACCACCATTATAAGAATAAATTATATCTATGTTTTCAGCTCAAATGTACAATTTGAAGGTTCGATCACCAGTATCCCCCAATTGAAAAGACTTCCATTGTTGATAGTTACAAAAATTTTAGGCATCTTAAACAGGAAATTCAGAATTTTTAAAACTAGTAAGTTTGCATCAAGAAAGATTATTTTATCATACTGTACAAGTTGCCAAAGGCCAAACTTGCTATAAATCCACTCATTATACAATTCGGGCTCTGCATTTGGATTCCTTATTCTTTCTATCGAATACACTTTCTATCCAGCTGCTTCTAGACCCTATCTGTGCTCTGGACTGATGTTCTTGTCTAGAAAGATGACCATGTCTCCAGTGGAATCAGATAGCCGGATGCTTTGAGCTAGTGTAATTGCCCCACAAACATAAGGTTCAACGGATGAAGAATAGTTACATATGCTTTTTTTACGCATTCAATTCATCAAACATGTGGACTGCAAAGATGTAAACTAGTTGAGGAGTTATCCTGCAGTTTTTTAAAACAACTCCCTGTAGTGAAGGCTGATTTATTTTCAATGAGTTATAAGATTTCATTCAGGCAATATCTTAACTATTTGTATCGAGAATTTAATAGTGACACATAACAATGTGTTACCTGGTAATCAATTTCAAGACCTTCTAGCATCATTGATACAGAAAGTTTACAAGCCCCAACTGGCAAAGCCAAGCTCTTCTGCATCTTCCTCAAATCAACTTTGTAAAGTCAGAGATTGTCATGATGATCAATAAGCTCCTTATATGTGAAGAGGTTCAGAAAAGGTTTGCAACGACCACATAAGACCACATACATATTTTGATCTCCAGTCCGCACATCAACTTTTGCAGCAGATAGGAGTACCTGAAGATGTTCTGTGTCCCTTTCCCAGTTAGATCCAGTGCACGACATTCTTGCAATTATCAGGTCAAGCTTAGCATCTTTTGGTACAGATGGCAAGGGAAGCAAAGGGCAGCTTGATTTCTCCTCTTCATCAATCCCCGCCCTGAAACACAAACTTGTATCATTAAAAACTATGTGGAGCCGCCATAATTGCATCACTCTTTTGATATCATTCTGGTTCTCACCGATTTGGATTGTGCTTAATTTACAAAGGATTATGCTTAATTTACAAAGTCACATGTATGGAGCCAAAGCTCATAGAGAAATGATTGCGTGCAGGTTTAATACATCCAAACTCCTTGCCAACTTTTTTGTGTCTAATATGTGTGGCTTAATGCATGATTTTAGCAATTGTTCACGAGAAATGCATAAAAATTTATCATTTTATGTTCTATGTGTAGGTGCAAAATTACACACATAAAAGACAAAAGAAAATAAAACGGAATACCATGTATTACGTAAAGCAAAAAACAGATCTCTCCCTTCTTTTATGACATGGAAATCACCATGATTACAAGCGTGTGACATTCAATCAATTCACTCACAAACTTAGCTAAAGAAACGACCGGTAGTCTCCCTCCCCCCCCACACTCAAGTGCTTCTCAATAATATTCCAACCCCTCATGAGCATTTATATCTCTCGACTTTATTTATACATGCAAACCAACAATAGTGTATACAATAACCTCAAGGCAACATTGAACAAGACCAAAAAATATATATATATTGGTCTCCAAGTACTTTTTTTTCAGCACATCAGCCTTCCCAAGCCTACACCCTTTCCAACTACCATTAACATTATTAACACAAACCATTGGATTTAACACATTTGAATTAAAATCCCCCTTAAACCCCCTTTGGTTTGGGTGCATATTCACACGGAGTGTTACTTCGGGCAACGAGAGCTGTCGGATGGGCATATTTGCCCTTTATTCCAAGATCTGGACCGTACATAGCGATCCTCGTTTGTGGGGTATGCATGTACAAGTTTTTTTATACTATATATTAAGGTTTGCAAAATACTATAAGGTTTGAGAGAATGTACTTAATGGTGTTAATTTTTGTACATGTATTGTAAATATATTTTGGAGCTTTTGAATGTTCTACGTAACCCCCCGTGAATATGCACCCAAATCAAAGGGGTTTAAGGGGATTTTAATTCAAATGTGTTAAATCCAATGGTTTGTGTTAATAATATTAATGGTAGTTGTGTGTTGATTGTTATATTAAAAAAAAATTTACAAAATACTTGCTAGGGTCTAATCTAGCAAATACTATACTTCAAGAACTAAACCTAGTTAGAAATTGAGAATTTGTCTATCCTGGTTTAAACCAGGCCCACGCCCTTCATCTGGCACACACATATGGTGAGGTATTACCCCTAGCATTGAGAGGTTGTCTGCCCTGGTAATATCCAGGCACATATCTTAAAACTGGCCACTACTCAAGTCAAGCTTAGTTACTGTTCAATAAATGGTGTGCAAGGTAGGAAGCTGAACTATCAAACCCCAAAACCTTGTTGTCACCATCTAAAGACCAAAGTAAATATTATAAGGATAACAAGGATTCAACTACAAACCACAATGGTGCCACAAACAAGGAGGCTGAAAAATCATCCCCCAAAGCATATGTTCGCATGTGGAGTTAGTACAATCCAGTTTATGAATATTCCGCAGGAAACCAAATTAAGTAAAGAGGTGATAAAACAAACACTGGACAAACAATCTCAAAGTGTTGTTAGCTTAAGTAAGCACATATTCAGCTTTCATTCATAAGCGGCCTGAGTGGGTCCTCATACATCAGGGATATGTAATATAGTTAGTCATGAATGAACCAAGCTAAAACAGTAGCTTAAAGTAGCAAGTGCACGTTTTTAAATGACAAAGGTCAATTCAATTGGAATGAGCGTAAAACATGAGATTGAACTTGATATAACGTGTCACCTTGTTTTCAAAAATGCGGCCTCGATCGCCGAGCCTAGATCATTGACTTTGTAGCTTATTTTCATCCACTCCTCTCGTTTTGGGAAAGATTTTTTCAAATTCAATGTCCATGTCGGACCGCATTACAAATCTTGTGTAACATTTTTTCAGATACATCTTAAATGATTTTGTCATAGTTTATTGGATGATTTTTCATCTTGAGTTAAGTATCTCAAGCCGGGCCATTAAATCCAAGAAAGGCTACAACCGAGAGCCTATAATCCGTGATTTTAAGTTCTAGTTCAATGACTTTTTTGAACATGAACTCATCATTAAGGCAGCATATAATTATCCGCACTTTGCTCTCATCCTAATTTCAGAATCCATGGATTTTCAATCTCCTCATGTCCCGGATTAGGAGAGAGTACCTAGATGTCTCCAAAAACACCGATAGTATCATTAGTCTATGCATAAAGGAAGATGTATTTATAGGGTTTGTACCATCAACCCAAAAGGACAACCACTGCATGCAACAGTTTAAACAAGGTGGACATACCAGATCCTTGAGATAATTTTTTCAAGTAGGAAGTAATTAAAATAGAATATAATCAGGAATATTATCAGAGATAAGATCATCGCGTGATTACACATATCTGGGACGGATGGAGGTCAAGTACTTGGCCCCATATCCATCTATGTTCCCTAACTAACATGATTACATAGGAAAGTAAAATTAATAAAACCATGGACCACATCGAGTATTTTAATTATGAGTATCATGTTCATAATCAAAAGCAATAACAGTAAAGCCAGGAGCATGGGTTATCCGTCCTCGAACGGAAAAACAGAAGCTTGATAAAAATTTTACAAAATACTTGCTAGGGTCTAATCTAGCAAATACTATACTTCAAGAACTAAACCTAGTTAGAAATTGAGAATTTGTCTGTCCTGGTTTAAACCAGGCCCACGCTCTTCATCGGCACACACACATATGGTGAGGTATTACCCCTAGCATTGAGAGGTTATCCTTACTGGTAATATCGGTAACATATCTTAAAACCGGCCACTACTCAAGTCAAGCTTTAGTTCTTGTTCAATAAATGGTGTCACCATCTAAAGACCAAAGTAAATATTATAAGGATAACAAGGATTCAACTACAAAACCACAATGGTGCCACAAACAAGGAGGCTGAAAAATCAAACCCCCAAAGCATATGTTCCGCATGTGGAGTTAGTACAATCCGGTTTATGAATATTAGTAGCGAGGAAACCAAATTAAGTAAAGAGGTGATATAAACAAACACCGGACAAACAATCTCAAAGTGTTGTTAGCAAAAGTAAGCACATATTCAAACTTTCATTCATAAGCGACTCGAAGTGGGTCCTCATACATCGGGGATATGTAATATAGTTAGTCATGAATGAACCAAGCTAAAACAAAAGGCTTAAAGTAGCAAGTGCGTTTTTTAAATGACAAAGGTCAAAGGTGGAATGAGCAGAAAACATGAGATTGATGTAACGATGAACTTACAAGGACTAAACATTGTGCCCGGCGATGCCGGGCATTAGTCGACATATAAAAGGCCATTTATGCGTTAGTCGTGGTTTCTCATGAAAAATGTGCAATGCATTCAAGGAAATATATAATTCAAGGAAATATATGTTTTAGATCACGATAGACACATATAGATAGTGAACAAATTCTATCTTTTTAAAATGTACGTATATATGAAGTTCAAACAAAATGTTGAACAAATATACTTTTGGTCTACATGCAAATACAAAATATTCTTTGGTGCAAATAGAGGTTATGTATCCAATGGATACACATCATAAAGAACTTGTCCCAAAGAACTCTAGGAATGTTCTGTTTAAACAGATGTGGAGCTCAATTGCAAAAGCTCCCTACATGTAATGGGGACACAACTTCTTCATATTATGTAGATATTATGTAGCATGCAATTCTTTAGAGCATTGGGCATAAAAATTAAAAAAATAGATGGAAGTTAAATGGAAACAACATATTTTACTAATGATGATGTCGGTATCAAGTTTTGCACAAAACATTATTCGCGAGGTAGGCAATTTTAGAATAATGTGAAAGCGCAATTTTATTGAATGAACCAAATTCTACAAATGATGCATGTGCCATTATTACTTCCACATTGCAATCTCCAAACTCACGTAGACCTCTTGGATATGTCATCACAAAGCCCAATGTAAGCGTTAACTAAAGCGCAATACCTATGCGTTCTTACTATCATGAATCTTAGTTCTAGAAATAGATGAATTTCCATTTATGTAAAACTGGCGAACCCTTTGCTTTTCCAACCACGGCACTTACAAAGGACAACATTTGTGCTTTTGAATAATGAAGTAAAGTATAGAAATTGTTAAGTAGGCCGTTAAAGGTCATTGTAATATGATGCAAACCCCCGGAACAAATCAATCAATGTAGCACAAAGATGTTTTAACCTACTTAGAACAAATTTTGTCAAAAATTAAGAGGGAACTACTTTTGCGAATTTAAATTCATCATTCCATTATTTGCCTACCCTAAAGATCACATTCTCTACTTACCAACCACCATAGCCATGCAAAAAAGGGATGCGCAAAATATAACCATAATGTTGGTCTAGAAGAACTCAAAATTTTGAAGGACTTTGAATTCTAGCGGTCCCAAACACCTTGAAACTAATGAAGGAGCACCATGAATGAAGTGAGACTGATTACGAAGGCACCTCAAACCTTATAGAAGCCAATGTATATTCTTCCCATCCTTGCTTTTCTGAGTCCACTTCTTATTATTACCAAATATACATACGCTATGAAAGAAGATGGGAAACATTTAAGAAAAATAAGGGTCCTCGACTTGAACGGTTGCGGAGGATCATTGCCTGGAACACCTGACTACGCACCAAGAATATGTGGCGTGTAATTATGCAATGAGAGAGGAGCAAATAATAATATCTCACCAAACAAACATGAAGGTTGACTATTCAAAAAGTACAATATACCTATAGAGTCAATCATAGCTCAAGCTCTATTGGAAAACTTTAACTATTCAAAATGAGCACCTATGCATACGTATAAAAATGTTGGATGAAGCGATAACCAAGAATAAAGAATAGGATACAAAGCTTAAATAAAATTTTACAATTGCAAGACAACGATTTTTTCTGCAGCAATGTAAGATTTATAGAAAAAGCAACTTATGGTTTGTGCATAATTTCAACTCGAATCATTACTTGCAACCATTATAATCTGTTCAAGACAAACTTTTAAATGGCATGGCAGCGGGTATGGAAGCAAAATCATTACCTTAGGGCATTTGTTGGGGGTAACAAATGATCATATAGTTTCAAAAGTGTAGTTTCACAAAATTCCTTGCCATCTCGGATCAATATCTCAGCAACAAAATTTGTACACCTCCACAAAATTTCCATAGAACATAATTCCCATGTCCACTTAAGAATTACCGCTTTACATTGCAACAATCTGCAACCCATCCCATTTTAAAAAGTAGATGTCCACTTGAGATGCACTTATCTGGAGCATGGTTTATTCTGGGACATTCATCGAGAAAACAATGTAGAACAATGCTGACACAGGATGATAGATAAAAGTGGTCAAGGTTGCCTTATGGACAGTTCAGTCTTGATTGCTGCAGTCTGGGCATACAAAGCTTCTTAGACAGGCATCATTATTAAACTGCCTTAAAACGTTCTAATGAGAGGGAGATCAAACCAGTCTTTGTAAAATGACATGGTAGCCAAGCTACAACATGTTGTTTTTCCTTAGCATGGATTCAAAAAACCAGAAGACCTCAATAGAAATAAAAGGAAGCTTGTGAAGAATGAAATCTTCTTTGTAAAATGAGTGTCACTACTTAAAGACAAACTTTTAAACAGATGAAGTTGAAAAGTGGCAATAAGAAAATTACATTTTTGAACCATGTATACATTTCTAACAAATGAACAAAATTCGCATTATAATGGTGTTATCCAAAATCATATTAAAATACTCATATAGAATATCCAGTTGTTCCTCTCAAAAATATTTGCCAACAGTTGGTGCCCTCCATTTTGCCCTATCAAATGTTAGGGTAAAACGTAGTTTTAGTAAAATGCGGAATTATTTTTACCACAGCAAGAGAACCAGTAAACTATATCTGAAGGCACAGTCATCTGCAGGCTGTAAGAGTCCAGCAGCGTTACCATCCTTGAAGTACCCTAAGTCTGTGAAAGGAACTAAAAAGGGAGCAACTCTTTGGCTTCTTTTATCTAAATTTTTTCTGTCATATATTTCTGAAACTACAATATCAATCATTTGAACCTTGTTGACGAAGATATAATGCCGGGAACAGAAACCATACACATGTTTCTAATGCTAAAGGTCTTCTATAAAAGAGCAAGGCGATACATGGCCTCAAGAAAAGTAACATCATAGGGAAGCATCGCGCTAAACTTGGGGACGAATCCTAGCAACTCAAAGGCGTGTTTCAACCTTATCTCTTTAAAGGTCCAACTCGTAATGCAGCTAATGGAACATGGCAAAAGTATAACTTGGGGAAAAGATTATTGTATTATGCTAATTTCAGAAAATCTTACTGACCACGCCTAGTAAGAATCTGCTTGCCAAATGTAACATACATATTCAAATCTAATTTTTTCATCACATTCTACTACCATCAAAATCTGGAAAAGGACTAAGGGTTCGAGTTGGCAAAAATCCGTCACCGTTGGCGTGGGTGATTGAGCAAGCATTATTATGGTACATGGAAACTTTAAGCAGCATTGTAATCGACACATCTTACAGGAGATGGGGTCTCAGCTTTCGCTTTAACTCCTCTAGGATGGCATTGACCAGACAGAAATGAGATATTTTAAAGACACATACAGGTCGTGGAGTGGGTTTGTGCAGGCATATGATGGCCTGATATTAGGCACCATATCAGAATTCTCAGGTGTGTTAAAACTGATGCCGTTAAAACAAACAGCATCCGGCCGCGATTTAATCGTGGCTGATTGGGGCAGACAGTGTGATGTTTGGAGCAACGAGCCGTGATCTTGTAATATGGTCTGATGGGCCTGAGGCCTTTGTCTCCATGGATCTGTGAGAGGAGGAAGGAAAATACCGCCCGAGAGGTAATGTTCAACAAGACGTGTCTCCACGGGTTGTCTCAAGCCTCGGTCGGGATCGGAGTTGCCAGCACAGGTTTGTTGTAGTTTCATTATTAATCAAAACTGCCGCAAGTAGCATTTCTGATGGACATCTTTTGAGATGTTGGCGACAATTTGGCTTGGCAGGGCGACCTTCTTTACCTGGCATTGGGCCCTTTACTCTTCGTTTTATGTGATGCTTTCGGACCCCTCTTGCTAAGTCCACCGAGGAAAGGCGGAGGACCAGTTTGGCTGCCGGGGGTGGACAATAAATAGGTCACTTTTCAGGACTACTGGATTCTTCAGATAGCCTGGTGGTGTCTGTGTTTGGTTTCAAATCAACCAGACTTGACTGGGGAGCCAAGTGACCAACCATTCTGCCGAAGATTATATTTATTACCAAAGGTTATTGGGGTAGCAGACCCAAACTGTATCCCGACATACATTCTGGGGTCTACGATAAGCGTGTAGGCCCTAAAACATCATCGGGACCATCTTGAACAGGCCAAAGGTTACTTTTTGGTCATCTCTGCAAAACCATCTTAAATGAGGTATATTGTTAAAAGATATTTGCAGATTGATTCAACACTCCGTGTAAATGGACCTCGCGGTTGCCATATCTTGGCCGTGCTGGGGTAGACAAATTTGGGGAGATCAAAGAAACCAATTGAATTGTTTCTGCATCCCACCGAGGTGTTGCAGTTTGATTGATCCTTATGGCAGGCTTGGCAGACCCGCCAGTGCATTGAGATGTACCAAGTGTAATTTGAGAAGAGGGATCTTTAAATGAGAATATTTGGTCTCGGGGACCAGATGGAAAATTATGGAGACTTGCATACTGGTAGGCCGGTTTGTTGATGAGATTCGGGGCTTCAAAGCAGTGTCCATATGCTGCCTTGGCTTTAAGGGAACACAATATCTCTAAGTCGTCGGAGAATAGGGTCATATCTTTGAGTGCAGAGACTAAAACAAGTCATTTTACATTATCTTGGAGTAAGTCGTCACTGAACACGGTCGGTTATAATGATATTAGAAATCAAGTTACGAGGCACTATATCACTCTAGAACCAACCTAATTTTCAAAAAATCATTTTATAGTGTGTGAAACCCTTCAAAATTAAAATCTCTGCGGGGTCGGTTTGTGAGCAAGGTAACACTGGGGAGGGAGGCCTAACATTCTTTGCAGGACCTAAATAGTAAAAGCAAACTACTACAATCCAAGATTTCAGTTAAACAACTTTCTTGAGGGACAGCAAAGGACTTTAGAAGTAATAATTATGAAGTAAAATGCTGTTTGATGACATCTTTGCTATCGTGTCTGGTCAGGAAGTCTTTGAATCAAAATCCTATGGACATTTTCAGGCCTGTCCAAACCCATTGTGGAGTAAATTAGAAATGATATTATTGGTCTGTGGCGTGCTTGTGAGGCTCTTGTTTACATATAGACGGCATTACTTTGAGGCGGTTAGTTGCATGCCATATATCTTGATGATTTTGTCATCTTCAATGGTTGTCATAGTTCTTCGGATGATTTTTCATCTTGAGTATAAATTACCTCAAACCCGGTCATTAAATCCAAGAGCAGCTCTGGTGATTTTGAAGTTCCAGTTCAGCTGATTTTTTTGAACATGGGCAGCTCATCGGTAAGCTGACATATAATTATGCCCTTTGCCCTAATAAAGGACTTAGCATTTAAGGCTTCAGCCATGCATCTAATTTCGGGAATCATGGTTTTCAATCTCCTTATGTCATTCGTGAGTACCTGGAATGTACATGCAAGGCCTGGTATCGTTGATCTATGCACGCAAAGGAAGATGTGACAGGTTTGTACACCACCATCAGCTTCCCTGGCGGTTTAAACAAAGGTGGACGCCACCCTGAATCCTTGAGATAATTTTGTCAAGTAGATAATTAAAATAGAACAATCAGGACGATCGCGCCGGGCCAAAATCTTGTCATTGATTACATATCCCAGAGTCAAATTATTTGGCCCCATATCCATCTATGTTCCTCGGGAACTAACATGATTACATAGGAAGTAGAATTAATGAAAAGCCAAGGACCATCTAGTGTTTAATTATGAGTGTCATGTTCATAATCAAAACTAATATGATAAAGCAGAAAGGAGCATGGGAGTTTATGTCGAGTCCTCCCTCACGAGGCAGGAAAGCGAGGCTTCATAAAATTTTACAAAATACTTTTGATTCTAATGATATATGAGAACTAAACCCTAGTTAAATTGAGAACATACGTCTTGGTTTAAACCAGGCCGCCTGCATCTGGCACACACAACATGGTGAGGTATATTACCTAGCATTGAGAGGTTATGCATACTGGTAATGTCCAGGCTGCTCTCATGGTATAAGTATAGCGAAACGCTTCTGACTCAAATCACCAAACTTAATTTCACGTTCAATAAATGGTGTGTGCGGTAGGGTGAAATATCAAACCCCAAAACCATTGCCACCATTTCAGAACCATTTCGAATTTTACTAGATAGCGGATATGAATACAACATGCATTGGTGTCACGAACAAGGAGGCTGAAAAATCAACGACCTCCAAAGTGCATATTTCCTTTGTATGGTTGTATTATCTTGTTACCCATACATGTTAAATAACTAAACATCATGTGTGAGGTGAAACAACAAACTGACTGGACCAACGTCACTAAGTACTTGGGCTGGCAGATCGGAGAATAAGCGACAATCATTCCATAAAATGCCCTGGGTGGATGTTCATATATGCGGACATATGGGGCGTATTAGGTCATGAGCAGACCATGCTAAATCGGTGACTGAGTACATGTTTCTCAATGACGAATCGATTCGATGGCCGGAGCAAAACATGGGGCGGTATAGTATGAACATCCACGGACCTCTTGCAATCAGTCTATTAAGGCGAAACCATGTTTTCAACATTGTTTTTAGCTTTTTATTTTTATATGTTATTTTGATGCAAATAGAGTTCGGTGGATATAGAAATATCTGGATATTTCCAGCCAGATAAGAGATATTATACCATGTAGAAGCTGTGATTGTGTTTTCAGAGTACTCACTAGAACTCCAGCGTCTCTTGGTGTAGGGGTTTAAATGAAATCATCATAATGGCGTGTGGGGTTTCAGGAGAAGTGGCTAATCGTGCCCCATGTTGAGATTTCGCATTTTCATCAAACACAAGGTGGGTTTCATTTGCGATGAATCCGTCTTACGTTAGCTGATGGGAGGGTAAGTGGTAAAGTCAGGTGAGGCAAAAGGCTCAAACCACTGATACATCCGTTTCCTTTATGTTTAAGCAACAGCAGATACACTGCTAATCATTTGCCATCGGAGATCGGATATCAACACATCTCGGTGTGAACAAGTAGGTCCCTTTAAAGAAGGGCACACGCTACTACTGGTCTTTGAGTAGATCGGTTTATTTGGGCATAATATCGATACAATGTGTTCATATTTGTTGTGAGCTTATATCGAGGTCCGTTCTCGTTGTCAGCCCAGCGAGATGTTTACATCCTAAGTTAATAGATATGAATCACGGAAACGGCGCCATCAACCTTTGCATAGGTGAATTTAGTAATGGCTATTGATTCAGGTATCTAAGACATTACGTGTTTTAAGAATGAGACCATGTTACATTGATCTTATGTAGCCATGGTCACAATCTCAGGCCCCTATTTGGCTCGGGGCCCAGCATGTATAGTCATTTAGCAATGAGGGATCAGCAGTTTGAAGGAAAATACACCTTGAAGAAATAATGTTTAGCCTCCTACCTGATTCAATAGAACACATTAACCTCATTTGTGCGTCTCAGGGTTGTCATAAGCCTCGGATCCGGATCAAAGTTGTACGGTGGGTTGTTGGTTCATTATCGATGCATTTCTAATCAAGACATCTTTGAAGATGTTGGCGACAATTTTGGCTTAGCGAGCGGCTTCTTTCATGGTAGGCCTTTTGCTCTTCGTTTTGCTCCATGATCTGGATTGCCTTTAGGTCCCCCATCATTGCTAAAAGTCAGGAGCCGGGGTTTGGCTTTGGCGAGATGGGCCCATCACAAGGCAAGTCACTTTTGGGGCATTCTAATTAACTTAGCACATAATTGTTATACTGAAAGGAGTTACTGCTGCTTTATTAGCATCTATTACATTAAGTATTTGCCTTCGCGAATTTTGGTGAAACAACCTATACACCAATATGTATTAAAGTCTACTGAGAAAATCATTCCCAGGAGGTTTGATGCCGATAAATGTTCGAGGAGAAGCAAAACCCGGCCCAGGGGTAATGGGATATAGGTAAGCTAGCGAGGGGCTGTCATCATAGTCTCCAGATACGATCCCGAGGGCTAATGGGTTGTATATAGGTCTTGAGACTTAAACCAATTACTATTTACCTCATATTGGAGCATGTTACCATCCACTAGACATAGTCCGGTTGTAATGAAAGTGGAAATCCTAGTTCCAAGCTTTTCTCCCCCTTGGAACAACCTAATCAAATGGGTCTAAAAAACATCTTATAAAACCAGGTTTGCCGCAGTGAATGGTCGAGGCTTAAAAAAGGCCTAACCTGTCCATGCTAATGCTGGCTTTAAGGGGAACACAATGATCCTCTAAAGGGGTGCCGGTTGAATGGGGTCCTAGTATGCAGGATAAAAACAAATACCAGAAACATTATACTGGAGTCAGGATCATCCACTGAAGGACCAAAAAATGCTTCGGTTACATAATGATGTCCGAAATCCAAATGTTTGCGGGGCCTTATGTCATCTGGAACCAACCTAAAAATTTTTCAAAATCATCAAATGGCGAATTCTGTGAATTGTTTTCTTATCCCAAACCATACTCTGGCATGGGAGGGTCCGGATTTTGTGAGCAAATGCTGAGGCCAGAGCCTAGCGATGGCGCGGGACCCTACTCGACAGAGTAAAATAGAAACTTCGCGCCAATACAATCCAAAATTTCCAAGTTAAACAGCACAACGAATGACTAGGGACTTTAAATGTGTTATGAAAGTAAAGAAATACATGGTATATATGTTTGATGACATCTTTCGTGTACGATCAGGGAAAGTCTTGAATCAAAATCCTATGGACATTTCTCGAGGCGTTTTCTTATCAAACCCATTGTCGATAAGTAGAATGATATTATTTTCATCCACTCCGACTGTTTTGGGACTATAGATTTTTCCGGTATGGCATTGTTGATAAGGGTTGCGTTGCAAACCATATAACTGCGGTGATTTTACATCTTCAATGATTTTGTCATAGTTTACTGGATGATTTTTCATCTTGAGTATAAGTACCTCAAGCGGTCATTAAATCCAGAAGCGATACGGTTGAGAGCCTATAATCAAAATTGATTTTAAGTTCAGGATTCAAGTTTTTTTTTTTGAACATGAACTCATCATTAAAGCGACATATAAATTATGCGCAGCCCTATTAGGGACTTGGCATTTAAGAGCTTCAAAGCCAACATCTAATTTGATCCATGGATTTCAATCTCCTCATGTGTCCCCGCGTTCATTGAAATTACCTAGATAATGGCTTAAAACACAGATGGTATCATTGAATACAATATGCATAAGGGAAATGTATTTGTATGGGTTTGTACCCATCAACCCAAAAAACCACTTGCATGCAACAGTTTAAACAAAGGGTGGACATACCGGATCCTTGAGATAATTTTTCCAAGTAGAATGTAATTAAAATATAATCGGGGATATGATCATAGATAAAAATCATCTGACTGATTACACATATCTGCGGATGGAGGTCAAGTATGGCCCCATATCCATCTATGTTCCTCGAAACTAACATGATTACATAGGAAAGTAAAATTAATAAAAACCAAAGGACACATCTAAGTATTTTTAATTATGAGTATCATGTTCATAATCAAAAGCAATAATGATAAAGCGGGGCATGGGTTGCTCAGATTCGAGCGGAAGCAAGCTTCATAAAATTTTAAAAAATACACCGCTCTAATCTAACAAATACCTATGCTTCAAAACTAAAACCCTAGTTGAAATTGGAATTTTGTGCGTCCGGTTTTAAACCGGGCCCATACCTAATAAGCACACACATGTGGTGAGGTATATTACCCCTAGCATTGAGAGGTTCAGCCATACTGGTAATATCGTTATATCTTAAAAGCTGGGTATAAGTGTAAGCAGGCAACCTGACTCAAATCAAACTTAATTTGCGTTCGATAGTAGTTGTGCGGGAGTGAGAATTGAAATAGAAACCCCAAAACCCTGTTTGCCCACCATTTCCGAGACCAAACAAGTTTTTGCTGAGATAAGCGGATATGAATACAACATACATTGGTGTCCGCGAACAAGGGAGGAAAATCCAAACCTCAAAGTGCATCGTGTTCCCTTTGTATGGTTTGTATTATCCTGTTTATGCATATTCAGTAACTAAACATCATATTATGTAGAAATGAAAACAACAAGCATTGGACCAACAATCACTAAGTACTTGTTCAAAACGGATGGTATCAAAAGCGACAATCATTCATAAAACACCTAAGTGGATATTCATATATGCGGAACATGTAGAATATTAAGTCGCGAAACGAACCAAGCTAAATCAGCGGCAAAGTAACTAGTAAGTACATTTTTTTAAATGACAAAAGTCAATTAGATGCCCGGAGCAAAGAAACATGAGGCGGTATAATGTGAACATCCACGGAATATATTCAATGATCTATTAAAGGGAAAACCATGTTTTCAACATTGTTTTAGCTTTTTATTTTTATATTTTGATACAAACCAAGTTCAGTGGATATGGAAAATATCTAGATGTTCCAGCCAAGATAAAGATAAAACCATGTAGAAAAGCAGTAACGGTATTTTCAAGTACTCACCATTTCAAAGCCATCTAGGTGTAAAGAGATTTAAATAATCATCATAATAGATTAATAAGAGTTTCAAAGATTATCGGAATTCACGCCCCATATTTGAAAAATTCCACCATTTTGCTAAGCCCCAAAACAACAAAAGGTAAGGTTTGTGGGTGTTACCTGCAATAAACAAATCAATCGTTAGCGATAAGGGTAAAGTATAAACTGACCGTCGGTAAAAAAGCAAAACAAACGCTGTATTATAGTTTCCTTTATGTTAAAACAACATGAGAATACATAATCATTTGCCATCAGCGAGATCCTTATCGAGATATAGGCATCGTATCTGCAGGGAAAACCGTGAAAACAAAGCATGAATCCTTTAAAGAAACACATACTATATGGTTTGAATCTCGTTTATGTGCGACATAATATCCCATGCAATGTGTTTCATATTTATTTATTAAACTTATATCCACCGTTTCTTTTGTCATATGAAAAGCAAGATGTTTGTCCATAAATTTCAATTGATATATTGACAATCGCTTGTATCAACCTTTTGCATAAATTAATTTTAATGCGATTTGCCCATAACTATTTAATTGGTAATCTAAAGACATTAAATCTTTAAGAATATAGACCATGTTACATTGATCTTTGTAGCCATGGTTTAATCAAACCCTACAAATGAGGCGACCCTAATTATGTACATAAGTCCACACGTTTTTTACTCCTATGAATCATGATTTTGAAGGAAAATACCTTGAACAAAGCCTAATATTTAGGCCTCTTCAGGATTCAACAAGCTGAAAAGAACATTAACCTCATTTTGATTTAGTCTCGGGGTTATCCTTAAGCCTCGGATTCGGATCAAGGTTATGCGGGGTTGTTATAAACGGTTCGTTATTATCAAGTTGGAACCGCATAATCTTTGCATTTCTTATCAAAACTATCTTTTGAAGATGTTGGCGGCTTGAAGATTTCTGGCTTAGCCCTAGGGCGACCTTCTTTCTTGGTGCGGTGGCCCTCTGCTCTTACGTTTTTTGCTCCAACCGGAGGGCTTTGGACCTTTTAGGTCCCCATGCTGTTGCTAGAGGATCCGATGAGCGGAGGACCAAAGTTTAAGTGTTCGAAGATGGATAACCACGAATATTTTTGAGATCCCACTTTTAGAACTTATGCTCTCAAATAATACTAGATTAGCTTTCTTCCGCTCAAAACCATGTTATTAGCTGTTAGGCATCCCAATGTAATATCCACTTTATGTATTTAGTTTTCACATTTCATCCATATATTTCAACTTAAAATAGTATGTGTTCTATGAAAACCAATTTAACTAAAGGTTAATGGGTAGCAAACACTCCACATGACACTAAACCTTGTTATAGGGGTCTCGATACGTGTAGACCCTAAAGGCATCATCGAGGACCATCGCGAGGTAAGTAAATTAGAGAGGATCCATCTCTAAAAACCACCAGCAAAATGGGGGCTTAACATATTATTAAAAATGTTTATGTGAATGGGTCACCCACTCCATTTTGTTGGGTCCAGGTATAATGGAACCCTGTATATTTCCATGGTTTGCCATATCTTGGCCAATGCCATAATGGAAACATATTAAAAGATCAATTAATTAATTATTTATGCCATCCTTGAAAAGTTCCGATTTTTTGCATAATTGCACGGTGGTTTAATCCCTTATGATGATTTTGGGAGAAACCAAATTACATTTGAATGTCACAAGTATGGTGAAAATCAAGGGATGCAATGAAATGCCAACGGATTGAGGCCAAAACCAGGGGACCAAATAAATATGCTGAGGGGGGCATCCATACTAGTCTAAAACCCGGTTTGCTAATGGGTAAATAGTGGGGCTTAAACCAATTACACTATTTGTCCATATTGGAGCAGCTTTATCCACTAGGAACACAATATATCCTCTAAAGTCTGAATCGGTGAATAGGGTCATGTATCCCCTTGGAACTAGAACAAAATTCGTCATTTACATCTTATGAAGATGCGTAAGTCATCCACTGAACCCTGATTGGTTACATATTGATGTGGAAATCCAAATTCGCCGAGCCTTTAATATCACTCTAGAACCAACCTAAAAATTTTTCAAAAAAATCATTTGTATGTCAGAGTTAATGGCAAACCCTTCAAAATTAAATCTACCTCATGAAATCACGAGGAGGTAAATGTTTAATGAGCAAATGCTAGGTGGTAAGCTAGTCTAGCATTCTTGCAAGGACCCTACTCAGACAAGTAAAAATAAGTTTTCATAATACAATCAAAATTTCAAGTTAAACAACTTCAAGGGACAACAAGGACTTTAAATGTGTTATGAAAGTAAAGTACACGTGGTATATATGTTTGATGACATCTTTGCTATCATTATGCGGTCGGGGAAAGTCTTGAATCAAAATCCTATGGACATTTCGGGAGATACTGTTTTCTTATCAAACCCATTTTCGATAAATTGGAAATGATATTATTGGGATGCATTGGCGACAAGTCGCCCGGTGGCGCTGTTTCATATAGACATGGCATTTACTTGAGGCGGATGGCGTTGCATGCCATATATCTTCTGGTGATTTTTTTGTCATCTTCAATGATTTTGTCATAGTTTACTGGATGATTTTTCATCTTGAGTATAAGTACCTCAAGCCGGTCATTAAATCCAAGAACGGCTCTGGTGAGAGCCTATATTAGTGATTTTAAGTTCAGTTCAATGATTTTTTGAACATGAACTCATCATTAAAGGCGACATATAATTATGCGCCTTTGCCCTAATAGGGGACTTGGCATTTAAGAGCTTCAAAGCCATGCATCCTAATTTAGGAATCCATGGATTTTCAATCTCCTTATGTCCGTTGTTAGGTAGAGTACCTAGATGTGCGCAAAAAGACCAGTAGTATCATTAGTCTATGCATAAAGGAAGATGTATGGGTTTGTACCATCAACCCAAAACGAAAATACTTGCGTACAACAGTTTAAACAAGGTGGACATACCAGATCCTTGAGATAATTTTGTCAAGTAGGAAGTAATTAAAATAGAACATAATGGGGATATGATCATAGATAAAATCATCGGCCCATTACACATATCTGGATGGAGGTCAAGTATTTGGCCCCATATCCATCTATGTTCCTCGAGAACTAACATGATTACATAGGAAAGTAAAAATTAATAAAGCCAAGGACCACATCTAAGTATTTTAATTATGAGTGTCATGTTCATAATCAAAAAGCAATAATGATAAAGCGAGAGCATGGGTTATCCAGTCCTCGAGCGGAAAAGCAGAAGCTTCATAAAAATTTTACAAAATATTTGGGGATTCAATCTAGCAAATACTATACTTCAAGAACTAAACCTAGTTAGAAATTGAGAAATTTATGCGTCCTGGTTTAAACCCGGGCCCATGCCTTCATCGGCAACACATATGGTGAGGTATATTACCCTAGCATTGAGGTTATGCATACGGTAATATCCAGGCCCATATCTTAAAGCGGTATAAGTGTAGCAAGAGGCAACCATGACTCAAATCAACTTAATTTTACGTTCAATAAATGGTGTGGGGTGGGGGCTGAAATATCAAACCCCCCAAAACCCATTTGCCACCATTTCGGACCAGCTCGAATTTTTACTAAGATAGCGGATATGAATACAACATACATTGGTGTGCGAACAGGAGGCTGAAAATCAAACCTCAAGTGCATGTTCCCTTTGTATGGTTGTATTATCCCATTTATGCATATTCGTAACTAAACATCATATTATGTAGAAATTGAAACAACAAACGCCGGACCAACAATCACTAAGTACTTGTTCAAACTGGATCGAGGAGAATAAACAAACAATCATTCATAAAAAGCTGCCTAAGTGGATATTCATATATGGAACATGTAGAATATTAAGTCATGAGCGAACCATGCTAAATCAGCGAAGAGAAAGTGACTAGTACATGTTTCTCAATGACAAAGGTCAATTCCCGATGTGGAGCAAAAGAAACATGAAGGCGGTATAATGTGAACATCCACGGATATAAGCGCAATGATCTATTAAGGCGAAAACCATGTTTTCAACATTGTTTTAGCTTTTTATTTTATATTTTTTGATACAAACCAAAGTTCCGGTAGATATAGAAAAATATCTAGATGTTCAGCCAAGATAAAGATAATATACCATGTAGAAAAGCACTGTAACGTGTATTTTCAAGTACTCACCATTTCAAAAGCGTCTACCGTGTAAAGAGATTTAAATAATCATCATAATAATAACGTGTAGGTTTCAAGGCATGAACTATCTGCCCACCATATTTGAAAAAATTCCACCATTTTGCTAAGCTCAAAAACAACAAAGGTAGGTTTGTGGAGTGTTACTGCGACCAAATCAATCACCAACGTTAGCACGATAAGGGTAAGTATGAAGCTGACCGTCGGGGTAAGTAAAAACAAACCACTGTTATTATCCGTTTCCTTTATGTTTAAGCAACATGAGAATACATA
This sequence comes from Isoetes taiwanensis, assembly GCA_021234155.1. Classification (NCBI taxonomy): domain Eukaryota; kingdom Viridiplantae; phylum Streptophyta; class Lycopodiopsida; order Isoetales; family Isoetaceae; genus Isoetes; species Isoetes taiwanensis. Next base: position 98,757 of record JAJEKV010000454.1, read on the forward strand.
ATCATTTTGCCATGCGGAGATCAGATATCAACTCAGTATCTCTAGGATAAAGCGGTGTGAACAAAGTAGAATCCTTTAAAGAAAGACACATACTATAAGAGTCTTTGAGTAGATCGGTTTATGTGCGACATAATATCAATAATGCAATGTGTTCATATTTATTTGTTAAACTTATATCCACAGGTCGATTTCTCCGGTGTCAATGAAAAGCAAGATGTTTACGTCCATAAAGTTAATAGATATAGATCCGAAAACAGCTTGTATCCAACCTTTTGCATAAATTAATTTTTGTCGTGGCGATATTTAATTGAGGTATCTAAAGACATTAAATGTTTAAGAATATAGACCATGTTACATTGATCTTGCATGTAGCCATAGTCACAATCAAACCCTATTTAAGCTCGAGGCGACGCGTATGTATAAGTCGCCATTTTGTTGGCTATCATGAATCATGATTTGAAGGAAAATACCTTGGAAATAATATTTAGCCTCCCCTGGTGATTCAACAAGCGAAAGACACATTAACCTCATTTTTTGTTCGTCTCGGGGTTATCATAAGCCTCGAATCGGATCAAGGTTAGCAATTTGGTTGTTGTAAACTGGTTCATTATTATCCAAGCCAGCTGCCCGCCATAGTAGCATTTCTAATGGGACATCTTTTGAAGATGTTGGCAGCTTGAAGATTTCTGGCTTGGCGAGGGAGCGACCTTCTTTGCACAAAGCGGTAGGCCCTTTGCTCTTCGTTTTTTTGCTCCAAGCGGTCACTTTTGGACCTTTTAGGTCCCACTTTTGTTGCTAGAAATCCGCGAAGCGGAGGACCAAAGTTTAACCACGACCGAAGATGGCTTCTGAATATCACAAGCCAATCCCACTTTTAGGGCTTATTCTCCATTAATACTAGATTAGCTTTCTTCCCGCTCAAAACCATGTTATTAATGTTAAGCATCCCACATTAACTTCGTGAGTATCCACTTTATGTATTTAGTTTTCCACATTTCATCCACATATATTTCAACTTAAAATAGTATGTGTTCTACAAGGTATATTTATTATAAAGGATAATGGGGTAGCAGAACAAACCTTGTCCCGAAACCTTGTTCTAGGGGTCTCGATCGTGTAGACCCTAAAACATCATGAGGACCATCTTGAACCAGTAAAAGGTTACCCCTGATCCATCTCTCTAAAACCATCTTAATGAGGGCTGCTATATTATTAAAAAAATGTTTATGTGAATGGGTCAACACTCCAAGTGACCCCAAGGTAAGGTATAATGGAACCTACGTTCCATGGTTGCCATATCTTGGCCAATGCCAAATTTGGAAACAAATTTGAGAAGATCAAAAACAATTAATTATTTATACCATCTAAGAAAACCGGTGTTGCATAATTGCACGGTGGTCCAATCCCTTATATGGCTGCATGAAGACCCTTGAGTGCATTGAATGTCACAAGTATAGTGAGAAGGGATGCAATAAGAAAATGGTGGTCTGGGGCACAGGGACCAAATAAATATGCTAATTATCGGCACGCATACTAGTAAAACCCGGTTTGCCACCCGATAAATAAATGGGGCTTAAAAAGGCTAAAGTGTCCATATATGTAAGCTTTTAAGGGACACAATATATCCTCTAAAGTGCGATCGGTGAATAGGGTCATGTATCTTGAAGTGCTGGAGACTAAAACAAATTACCATTTACATTATCTTGGAGTAAGTCATCCACTCAAGACCGAGATTAGGTTACATAATGATGTCAAAATCCAAGTTCTTAGAGCCTTATATCACTCTAGAACCAACCTAAAAAATTTTTCAAAAAATCATTTTGTATGGCCAGTGTGTGAAGCCGACCCTTCAAAAATTAAATCTACCTCACTGGCATGCGAGGAGGGTCAGGTTTTGTGAGGCAAATGCTAGGGTGAGTAGAGGACCTAGCATTGCCGCAAGGACCCTACTCAGCAAGTAAAAAAGAAACCAAACATATAATACAATCAAAATTTCAAGTTAAACAACACCCGGGACAGCAAAGGACTTTAAATGTGTTATGAAAGTAAAGTACACATGGTATATATGTTTGATGACATCTTTGCTATCATTATGTGATCCAGGGAAAGTCTTGAATCAAAATCCTATGGACATTTCTCGAGCTGTTTTCTTATCAAACCCATTGTCGATAAATTGGGAAATGATATTATTTGGATCTGTGGCAAGCTTGTGACATTCTTTGTTTTACATATAGACATGGCATTACTTGAGAAGCGGATGGCGTTGCATGCCATATATCTTGATTGATTTTGTCATCTTCAATGATTTTGTCATAGTTCTTGGATGATTTTCATCTTGAGTATAAGTACCTCAAGCTGGGTCATTAAATCCAAAACGACTCTGTTGAGAGCCTATATTCCGTGATTTTAAGTTCCAGTTCAATGATTTTTTGAACATGAACTCATCATTAAAGGCGGCATATAATTATGCACTGCCCTATTAGGGACTTGGCATTTAAGAGCTTCAAAGCCATGCATCCTAATTTCAGGAATCCATGGATTTTCAATCTCCTTATGTCCCCTGTTTGTTGAGAGTACCTAGATATCGTAAAAGACCGATAGTATCATTAGTCTATGCATAAAAGGAAGATGTATGGGTTTGTACCATCAACCCTACTTGCGAACTTGCATGCAACAGTTTAAACAAGGTGGACATACGGATCCTTGAGATAATTTTGTCAAGTAGGAAGTAATTAAAATAGAACATAATGGGGATATGATCATAGATAAAATCATCATTGATTACACATATGGGGCCGGAGGTCAAGTATTTGGCCCCATATCCATCTATGTTCCTCGGAACTAACATGATTACATAGGAAAGTAAAATTAATAAAGCCAAGGACCACATCTAAGTATTTTAATTATGAGTGTCATGTTCATAATCAAAAGCAATATGATAAAGCCGGGAGCATGGGTTATCCGTCCTCGAAGCGGAAAAAGCGAAGCTTCATAAAAATTTTACAAAATACTTGCATCGATCTCTTTTCCTTGAAAACATTGACCACGGACCACATTCTTGTTCTGCCGTTACTCTTCTTCTGTTCTTTGCAATAACAGATTTTCTTGATACATGAAGGGCGTGCAATTGCTTGATTTGGTTGGTTTTGTTTGCTCTTGAAGATACCATTTGCAATGTGGACTTTCTTGCTTGCATTATATCTGTCTTCCTTAGTTTCTTTTTTTGCTGTTGTGGTGTCTCTTGAACATTTCTAATTACATTCTTCATGATCTTGCTTTGATCATGATCAACAAAATCCACCTCCGGTGGCAATTTCTTCTTCACTCTCTTCACAAACTGTGCACCACCGATTGCCTTATCCCCTTCTTTCAAAGGCTTTGTGACATTATTGAAATAATCGTCCAAACTCTTGGACAATTCTTGAAGCCTTCGCACTCAAGCCGCTGTCAACTTGGTGGATATTTTCTTTCTCCTCGCCTTCTTCTCTCGGCTTGAATTTCCCGGAAAATTTGAAATTAGCTTTTCTTCATCTAAATCTGATGTTGATTGATCCATTTAGAATGCGTGTTGTGCGAGAATTGTGTTGTACAGAGAGGAAACCGTGCTGCACAAAGAAAATTCTGTTCAGGGGTACAACACCGGATCATGCTTCCCGCCATAGCCAAATCCTATTCACTCTCCACGCCATCTCACAACAACCCAGCCAAATTGATTACGTACAGGATTTGATTTTTGCGGGTAGCCATCATCGATCCGGAAGCAATTTGCTAAAAGCGGATCATTCGCGTTCCAGCTCTCCAAGCACCTCAAGCACGGACCAAACGAAAAGCAGCGGCGATGCAGACGGTGCTTTTGTACCTAATATCTAACTTAGACCCTACTGGTATATGTCAAATCATTACCCTCGTTATGAAAGAGGTATGGAACTACATAAAAATCAGCATTAAGTTTGTGGATCAAATAGGATGGTGAGGAAAAATTCATAGCAAATGGTTTAAGATAGACCCAAAGAGCAAATGCTAGTTTACGTTAACTATAGAAGGCGTATAAGAGCCAACATATCGGCTGCTCACAAATTGCTTTTTATTATGAGAGGGGCAAAAGGCATGGCTGCGGGTTAGTGGCATACCTATTGGGGTTTGCATGCAGCCCTTCTTTGGTGCAACATCTACTTAACTTTGGTTTGATGCAAAACCTATTACGAGAATCTAGCAACACAAGGAAGATACAAAGGAATGTGAAATGTTTAAATATATTTTTAGATACGCAGGGCGATCTATTGGCTCGAGGCGTCTATTATCAAAAAAAGTTCCTTGGAAAAACATTTCCCTAAATATCAAAGAGACTCAATGATATATGATATGAGATATCGGGCATTAAAGATGAGACTATTATGAAAAGTAGCGAAGACCGGACAAATAGATATGGAGCACTAGGTAACTTCCTGAATATGGTATAGAAATTCTTAATGAGCTAATGGCATCTCTAGAACCATTAGGTATGATAAAAGAGACTTACCCTTTAGGGCTCTCAAATATGTACATGCTTCAAGTTTGTAGACCATATTATTAAGCTAGAAATGCCATCATTTCACAAAATCTACCATATATGTACATCAATTCATATCGAGCTGCTGCCAAGGACATCAAAATGATCATGATTGCTTTAATGACAATGGATTGACTGAAGGGGGATCGAGCAAGTGTATATATAAGTATGTCTATAAAAATGAGTTTCTTGGTGCGCAATTTGGCAACAAAGTCATCTGCAATTTAAAACCATAATGATATAGGTATTCTTCTAAATTTTCTTTGTTTATGCTTTTCACAAAAACATGGGAGGTGGTCTAACCCCCTCTTGTGGCGGTGGGGGTTAGCCACTCTAATCACACAATGATAAATTTTAGGCTGAGTTATGACCTCATTCCACGAGAAGGGAAGTGTTTTTTAATTGCATTATTAATCTGTATTTGATAACTCACGCAACGATCAAATAGCGATAAAATACGTTGTTTAATAAGGAAATCTATTGGGGTATAGATTTGTAAAGGCATAATTCTACATGACTAACATGGGCGAAATATTTGTAAAGGCTAGGGGTTTAAGCGTGTAAAGATGGCTACATAAGAATACTCACATCACTAATTAGATATTTTTCTTTGGTCAAGAGTACATTGGAAATGAATCTCATGGGGTTTTTTTAATCTTTATTATAATGTTTTTGGCGTGGGTCTTCAATGGAGACCCTAATTTGAATGACTAGGATTTGATATGTTGTCATTATGGTTGAGATTTGATGCGGCACAATTTCATTATTTAGGGTTATAGTGCTCGATGGATTTTCTCTTCTGAAGCGGGGGTTTTGCTTGCTTCGGCATCGGCTATTATTTTCTTCCGTTGTTGCGATTCTTGGGGCGCTGCTTTAGAAGGAGCTATAAAGCTGCCGATGATCTGTCATTGACCAAGCATGGCCTCTGGACATCCATGATTAAGAACATTCTCGAATAGAAAAACAGGGTAATGCGTGTGCGGCATTCTCGGGGCCGGAAGTAGGGTTTTCTTTGGATGTGTGGGAGCGGGAAACATATGGTTCTTGGCTGTGGTTTTTTTGTTCCAGAAATCTAAGAAGAAAGCAAAGCTTGGTTGAGTATGTCGTGAAAGGGATGTGAGTCATGTCGTGGTAAAGCCGCCGATCAAAGCTTACTTTCACACAACCTTGGTATGCTTACGTGTTGTGGACTGATAGGTATGCTTATCGATTCTAGATTTTTGTTCTTGGGCCATTTGCAAGTAATTGCTTGGAAAATGTTTGCTAAAAGCTAGATTTTTATGGGATGTTATGCTTTTAATCAGTAATCTTTAGAGAGCGTGAGCATTAATTAAGGCATGCTATTGGCATGTTTTTCTCTTGCTGGCACATAGTTGTGATCTGAGAGCCATTGGATAAGGCATATTCACCCCTTATTCCTTAATCTACACCGTGCGTAAAATTCCTGGTTTGTGGGGTATGCAAGTACAAAATTTGCTATCTTGTATAACAAGATTTTGCAAAATACTATAAGATTTGAAGCAAAATACTATATGGTGTTGATTTTGTGCGTGCAAAATATAATTATAAGGGCTCTATTTGCCCTACGTCACCCAGGTGTGAATATGCACCCAAACCAAAGGGGGTTTAAGGGGGATTTTAATTTAAATGTGTTGGATCCAATGGTTTGTGATAATTAATGTTAATGGTAGTTGTGTGTTGGTTGTTATATTAAAAAAATTTTGGGCCCTTGGACCCTAAAAAAACCAAACATATGTAAAAACATGTAAACATGCAAAACATGAATATCTAATATCTAGCATTATAACAAAAAAAAAAACTGAGTAACTATAATATTATAGCATAATGTAACTTAATTACATAAGCTTTAAAAGCATATTATTTAAAAATTTATTAAGCCATTGAAGACAGCAAAGTATTATAGCAATTTTGAAGCACTCAAAATAGATGGCGCTTAAGATACGATATACATCTTAGTTGATTTGCCTATCAAGCGGTCGCAGAGAGGCGGTTTAGCCTATTTACTACATACGTAAACCCAACCAACCAACCAACCATAATAACAACACATCAATAGGGTCCCCGCCATGCACACGGTGGTGGTTCTAGCGATGATGGCGGGACTAATTGAACTTGATCTTCATTTATTGGATTCTCTAGAAATACGGTAATGTTGGATCAACATCATGTTGACAGGGCATCGAAGAAATGTCATGTGGAATTGATGGATTGAGAGATTCTATAGTGCATGAGCGTAAAGGAAAGAAATTGGTTAGATTGATATTAATTTAGAAAATAGAATTTTACTAGTGAAATAAAATTGAATCAATAAAAGCTTTTGACAACGATATGCTCTACAATAATGTTTTATTCACAAACCTTTAGTAACAAAATAAAAATTGAATCAAATAAAAGCTTTAGACATTGATATGCTTGACAATAATGTTTTTATTCACAAACCATTGCATGAAAGACAACAACATCAACGTTTTCTGCGGTAACAATTGGTGAGGTTCATAAAGAACTTAGTGACACTTTCTCACGGGTTGCTTTGGCTTTGGTTTAACAAGTGAAGAGAATCGGCCCGGTTTGGTGATGTGGAGTAGGTTTCACAACGGTCGGTGAAGCGAGATCAAGGATAGAGGTTTTGAAGCAAGCTTGCTCGTTAGCATTCCACGTGTTACTTCACTACTGACTATTTCTCTTTCACAATGAAACCATTGTTTATCAATCCATATGATTTTGGATGCTCCATATGGCCCAGCGTTTGGTGATCACGCACGACTCGGAAGCGGCATGGAATAATCCTTTTGTGTGCACAAGAATCCATTTGTTGATTGAAGCTAAAAAGGCTGGTTACTATGAATAATCCAAAGAGGCCGGAATATCAAAGAAGTTGGAAGCAAGCGGAGGCCTAAAACTCTAAACTCTTTTAGAATCGCAACAAATCTTAGAGCAGGACAAAGTGAAGGAAACAAAGGCGGGTTTTGCGGCATTGCATTGTAGAATCGAGAAAACCAATATCTTGTAAAAAATACCATTATATTAAGCGAAGAAACATTAAAAACAAATACATTTGTAAATGTGAGCAAAAAATCCATCTCGTGATAACCTTCCATCGAGTAAACATCCACTCGCAACAAGAATCCAAGAGGGTAAGTACATCGCGCATGCACATGCACATGCACATACCAAGTAGAATACATGCACATGCACATGCACACACGCATGCACATGCACATGCACATGCATGCACGCGTGCATGCACATGCAATGCACATGCACATGCATCACATGCGCAGTGTTCATGCACAAACATGGAGAGAAAGACAACAACCCTCGGATTGTTTCAGCGAAAATTAACGGCCCATAAAGGGTGCACTCTAGAAATACTATTTAGTACACCTCAATGAATACAACAACGAAATCATAGAAAAACCATGTGAAAAGCATTATAAAAACAAAAAGTAACCCCCGTTATTATGCTACATATTTAGAAAAAGAACCGAAAAACATCAAGGTAGGCCATTTGCATATTTTCTCGCATATTTTCTCTTGCCATTTGCATATTTGCATCAAAGGTTCTGAGTGGTCAATTTCAAATTCAGCTCATAAAAAGTATCTCAATTGTCATGCTTCTCGATTGTGTGTTATGTGCATAACAATGCTATAGGTAGGCACTGTTATAAGTTTATGACTTTTACACTTCCTACTTCATTAAAGACAAAGAAAGAAAATCAAATGGAAATGTTGGCATTGTTTCCGCATTTCTGTGTATGATAAGATTGAAAATTCTGTTAGCCAGCCAACAACATGCCAGCACATATGCCTGAAATGCAGATTAACGCAACAACTAGAAAGTTTGTCTAAAATGTGTTGAATTCATAAATCCAAAATGAACAAGGACATACTTTTAGTTTACGGTGACTTATGACTATGTATATGAAGCAACATTGCATGCTTTTATATAAAGCGATTGCTCTCGGCATTCTTCGCAAGCTTTGAAGCCCTTTTTGGAAAAGAACTATTTTATAATAGCGAATTTAGCGAGTTCATGGTACCTTCAAAGAGGTTATCTAGCATGGTTATGAAATTATGATCATGTTAAAGAGGTCTTCAATCTATAGTTTTGTATGAACAAATGTGTTCCTAGGGACTACTCGGCAAATCAATATAGACATGATTGGCAAATCAATATAGATATATGAAGCATAAACATAAACTATTTGCCATCTTAGAGAGAACATTGGATAATATCTAAAGTACCATGCTAGAAAATGATACCCATGTGAAAGTTGGGTTTTGTGTATAATAGTGAATTCAGTATGTGTTTGTAGCACATTCAATGAAGAGGCTAACTAAATTATTGTTGCATGTACATTTCATTTAATTGAGTGTGCTTCAAAACTTTTTATAGGGTCTTTTTCCTTTATTGAACAAAAATGCACAAATGAACCTATTAATACATAGACACGATAGTTCCTACAAAAATTGTAGGATATGTTGATTGAATCTTCATTGAGGGTTCCCAACATTAGCCCAGCAACGCTGGGTACCATTACTAGTAAATAATATGATGCCATAGTAGGAATCTACGGAGAACACTAGTGCCATCCTATAATTAATGATGGTGAGTCAGGACAGTGGAGATGCCATGACCAAGGTAGATCCTTAAAAAAATTTCAGATCTTCATACTTTTGGTTAACAGAGCACTAAAAATGGGGTACGATTCCGATGGGCACGAAACTTCGAGCTTAGAAGAAAATAATATTGGAGAGGAGGAGGTATGGCGAGTTTGAGGCCTATTTAATAGATCACAATATGGAGTATAGGGGTGGCTATAGCACCAGAGGAAACTATGGCCAAAAAAGGGGATCTTTTGGTAATCAAAGGGGATCAAAACCCTTTGGCAGGAAAAGGCAGGATGATTTTATGTCTCTCCAAAATGTGTGCAATACACAAGACATGGAAGACAATCCAGACTATAACCAGATTTTCGAACCATTAGCAGGTCATAGGGGTATTTCTAACACCCATGATTTGGTTTCAAAGTATTTCTATTGGAAAACTATAAGAAAAGATGTTGTTGCATTTGTGGAAAAATGTCTTGTATATCAGAAAACCAAAGATTCTCTTGCCAAGGTACCAAGATTATTGATGGCACTAGGTATTCTGGAAAAACCTTTTCAGCATATCAGTATGGACTTTATTAGTGTTCCATGGAGCAGACAACGTAATGATCAGGTTTGGACCATTGTGAACCGTCTGAGTACGTATGCAATCTTTATTCCTTTCAAAAAGACATTAAAAGCTCATGATGTTGCACGATTATTTTTGAAAGAAGTATTTAAGAACCATAGATTGCCAGATGTAATAATTTCTGACAGAGATTCAAAGTTTTGTAGCAAGTTTTGGAGAGCATTGTTTACAAATCTAGGTACAACGATGCATTTCTCACAGCTTTCCATCCCCAAACTGATGGGCAGACAGAAGTTACTCATAGAACTCTCCTAAGTACGTAGTTTTGTACATGAGCAGGTTTCTGATTGGGAGCAGTATTTTCCAGTGGTTCAGTTTATTTATAACATGGCGCCACACTCAGCCACAGGTTTATTACCTTTTTATGTTATACATAGCCACACACTCAGCCACAGGTTTATTACCTTTTTATGTTATACAGGGACGTTTACCTTCAAATCCTGTTATTAAAGTGGCAGAATGGTTATGGAGGCAGATCGAATTGCTAGAGATATGGACGTCGTCGTTTTGGAATCCACCAGGGCAACATTCACTATTGCACATGAAAGGTACATTTGTCATGTGAACAGGAAATGCAGACAGGTTCTATATCAGGTGGATGATTGGGTACTCATTGGAATCATTAAGGAAAGACGTGCTCCTTCTGAAGAGAAACGCACAAGCTTCTTACCAGGTTTTACGGACCTTTTAGAATCACTGAAAAGATAAATGATAATGTTTACAGATTGGGGTTGCCAGATACATGGAAAATGCATAATTCTTTTAATGTGGAATATTTCAGTCCATTTAAAGGAGTTAATCCACAATTGGTACCGCAAGCATCAGAACCAGTGTTAGTGGATGATAATCCAGCGTATCAACCTGAGATGATTTTGAGGCATAAGAGTCATGGTATTAATTGCAAATATTTGGTGAAGTATGAGACGGTGCCCCATACTGAAGCAGAATGGAAAACATAGGATTATTTTGAACATTATTTATCTTTGTTGGAAGCATACAGAGAAGTTTACCTGCGCAATGAATGTAATAGGCCTATATTATTTCAAGGGGGTTCTTCTACTTTGCCAATTGTGGACAGTTGATTCTTTACCCGGGCGGGCTGTTACGAATACATTCTGAAAGTTAGAATGTTATGATAAAGTCTAGACTTATATACAACCATGGCATTAGAATTAGCTATTCTATTATCATGCCAATCATAGTGCACATATAGAATTAGCTTGGTTATCTACGATTGGAAGAGATTAAGGGATAAGATGATGCTAATTTTAGTCTGGCGTATTACAGAAGCCAGAGCCAATAATGGATTAATGGACAAGAATAGATCCATGGGGGTTTAAAAGGACATGGCTTGGAGAACAAGGGCATCATTGGTAGCTTTCTGATGATTGGCTCTGAGAGTCTGCATCTTAGTTCAGGGAAGGAACTAGTAGCGGAGTCCTGGGGACTTCTAGCGGGATATTTCTGTGATCAAAAGTGCCTTGTGATCAGGAATGCTAGTTCCGTGATTGGGCGGTTGAACTTCTCCCTAACTCTTGTTGTACCCACTCTCTCTTTTAATAAATAATTCCACTATGTTGTGTGAGCAATCATCTTTTCCCGTAGTAGCTTCTTAGTCCAATCCGTAAAATATCCTGAACTTGGAAATCTTAGAATACTAACTAAAATGTTGTATGAGATGGAATCTGAGATGGAATATGGTGGCATCCAACCAAACTATGTGACATATGTGAATATTTTAAGTACTTGTGAAACTGTTGCAGGCCTTTATTAGTGAAAACACATACATTCATATCTTATTAAAAGAAGTTTGGAACAAGAAATATTTGTGGTATCTCATACACATGTATGCTAGATGTGGGAGCATTGAAAGTGCTTATCAGCAATTTGACACATTGCTAAGAAAAATATGTTTTGTTGGACTACAATAATCTCAGGGTCTACCAATCATGGAAATAGGCATTCTGCAATTCAAGAAGATGCAGTCCTATGGCATCAAAGCAAATAAGTTAATATATCCGAGTACATTTGTTGCATGCACTTGTAAGACTTCCTTAGACTGGGGCACTATTTCAATTCCTTATTTGAGGAGGTTTATAGTCTGATGTATTTTTAGGTAGTGCCTTTATTTGTATGTACATAAATTGTGGAAGCACTTGGTATTAATATGTAGCATAATAACAGGGGGTTTCTTTTGTGTTTTTGTACGATATTTACTAAGGTTTTTCTATGATTTTGTTGCCGTATTCAACTAGGTGTACTAAATAGTATTTCTAGAGTGCTCTATTTTTTGGCCGTTGATTTTTGATGAGAGGTAGAATTGTATGGCCGTGATTAAATTTATTACATGTCACATGCTGGACCACGATGCTTTTTTTATATCGAGTTATGAACCCTAAAATGCGAGACTTCGTTCATTGTGAAGAAACCAGGGCGACATACCGGAAGAGGATGGAGATGGCGACGATGTCTTGCATGATACAGAAGCTTGGTAGAGGGCTTATGCAGACGACCGTTCCTGGGAATCCATTGTGGAAGATGAATCTGGCTTGCTCAAGTCCATCTGCAGTTTCATCTCGAAATACATTCTTGCGGATCTCTTGAATGTCAGAGCATTGAAGTACTGGAAGGGAAACGCGAGCAGTATTTAAAGAGGTACCTCTTGAATCCTTTACATGAAGGGCACTGTGTTGATTTGAGCAGAGGCATAGTAAGGAAAAAAAAATGGCAAAATTGACTTTGATAGCAAGGGTACAAGATGGTCTTCCCCTTGCAGAGGGTCTTGACAATGGGCGCAAATAACAAAAAGATTTGGAATTTTACAAGCAGCAGGCAAAATCTATATTCAAGAAATTTTCTCAAGGTCTTCATGCACCATCCCGTATGACTGTTGAAACAGGTCCATATGTTTTTCATATCCCTTTTGCTATGCTGCCCGATCTGTCTTTAAGTTGTTGCTATTTCGCATGTATAACTCCAAATGTTGGAATTGGTAGTCCTTAATATCTGTTTCTTCACAGCTATATCATAGAATCTCGTGTTTGTTATCTCACACTGTGTGAACAATCCTATCCTAAAAAACTTGCCTTCCAATATTTGGAGGAACTTCAACGGAATTTGAGAAGTTATACTTGTCACTGGGTTGAGACTCCATTCTCGACCTTTATGCTTTCATAAAATTTGGTATGTTTTCTGAAACCATTTATCTGCACTTCCTAACAGATTCTTTCTTTCAAAGTAGAGTGTTCTTGCATTGGTATCTAGTTGGGGCAAGCATGAGCAAGTTTTGTACAGTCCTATTACCCATGTTCCGCTGCACTAAGTTTAGCTTGGGGTATGTCATGGTTACGTTAAGCTGTGGTGGGTGCAAAGCAAGAAGAGGGCTTGGATTTATTTATCTAGCGTCCAAGGGCTATTATTGCGATGGCTTATTTGATGCTTTAATGGAGTTAAGATATATTTAGCTTCTTGTTCTTTGGTCACCTTTGTGTGAAATGTTTCGGGGTTACTTAAGGGTGTACAAAGGAGACAGCTCAAGCATGGCAGGCTTGAGCGATACTATGTGGTTGTGGAGAGCTTGGGTTGTTTGTGGCAGTGCGGTCTTCTTCATCTTTTAGCCATGATTGTTTGTTCACTGCTTGGATGAATACTGGGTGCAGTAGTTTCAATCAGAACAGTTTATTGCCGCTGTCTTGTGAGATATATGCTTCAGTTATTATCTCAGCTCATATTAATTTACTTATTTTATAGATCTCTAAAAACATTTTTGAGAGGTATGTTGATTAAATATCAGGGCAATTGTATTGTGGCTTACGCTACGAACTTCTATCAGATCCATAAGGAAGATTATGTACCTATAGGAAGGTCGGATCCAGGATGGAGTAGAATATAAAGACTTGCTCTGCAATGGATATAAGCTTGAAATTTAATCTTTGGATATAAAGTTGCAATGTTGTCTTGATATGCTTACTTCATTAGGCCTCCAAGGATATCCTTGATTGCAAATACCCTCTCATATGGTAATGTTGGCAGTGTATTTATTTATTAAGTCAAACAAAACTTTGGAAATTGGTTTTTCTTCATGCTGTCTGAAGTTGTATGTATGATGAGCAAGGCATTTTAAAGATTTATCTTTAGAGTTCTTGGTCTCTATCTAGATATTAGGCTACATATTCTGATAGATTTGGAGTGTTGTGGAGTGGTACTTTTGGTAGATTATTAAAACACATGGGCAACAATCTGATGCAAAAGATGTTTTGAAATTGAAAGAAACAAGTAGTATTTTAACTCTTATGGATGGACGATGGACGGACTGTCTTAGGCACAAGAACCTATAGCGATGTACACAACATTCATACACAATTCTCAAGGCCCCGAAGGGGCCAAAAACTTTTTAAGTTAACACAAACCATTACATTACACACCTTAAAATTAAATTCCCCCTTAAACCCCCTTTTGTTTGGGTGCATATTCACACGGGGGGTGATGTAGGGCAGCGAGAGCCCCTATAATTATGTTTTGCACGTACAAAATTAACACCATATGGTATATTACCCGAAATCTTATAGTATTTTTTAAATTTTGTTATACAGTATCACAATTTCTATACATCCATACCCCACAAACGAGGAATTTTATGTACGGTGTAGATTAAGGAATAAGGGATGAATATGCCTATCCAACAGCTCTCGTTGCCCGGAGTCACCCCCCGTGTGAATATGCACCCAAACCAAAGGGGGTTTAAGGGGGATTTTAATTTAAATGTGTTGGACCCAATGGTTGTGTTAAGTAATGTCAATGGTAGTTATGTGTTGGTTGTTAATGTCAATGGTAGTTATGTGTTGGTTGTTTGATATAATGAAACCAGATGACTTGATGCCAAATAAGGTAACATGTACCACTATTATAGCTGCTTGTGCCAAGATAGGAGCTTTAGAATGTGACAAAGGCCTACACATTTACCTTACACATCCTAAAACGGATTTGGATGTTGTTGCTGGAAGTGCCCTTATTGATACGTATGCTAAATGTGGAAATATCGAAGCTGCTCGAAGTGTTTGACAATATACATGTTAAAAACTTAGTCTTATGGTCTACATTAATATCAAGATATGCTAAGCATGGCCATGTCAAAAGAGGCTTTCTATCTGTCTCAGGAATTGTTGCCCAAGTGGCTTCATGCCAGATAGGGTAATTCTAATCGATGTTCTCGTGGCATATAATTATATCGGCCTATTAGATATGGGCCTTCATTATTTCATTTCAATTGGCCAAATCTATGAGATTGGACTAAGAATAAGCACTATGCATGCATACTTGATCTTATAGGCCATCTAAGGCATTTGGATGAAGCAAAGGACTTTATAGAAATGATGACTATCCAACATGATATTGTGATTTAGAAAATCTTTCTTCATGCATGTTTAAGCCATCGTATATTCAGCTTGCCGAGTCTGCCACAAAAGGCCTTTCAAGATTAGGCGATGGAGATAATGGGGCTTGGCTTGCTTTCAGCATTAATATTGAACGTTGGAGATAACTTATGGATGCCCATATGGAAATAGTTATACCTTCGAGGGGCCAGGTCTATAAGACCTGGAAGGTTAAAAACACTGGACATCTTCCTCTTACCATCAATGGCACAATATGAAACACATGATTCATTTGTTGCTCAGATTATACAAATTATTTATTGCTTGCGATGTTTTACATAACTTTCTATTTTTCTTCAACAGCTTTCTGGGGACATCAGAAACCAAATCAGTGCCTGAAAGGTTGTGGATCTGAGGTTCCAAACTTTTGTTTTAGAACCCATGAGTTCAAGGTTATGACAGTTGCTGAAAAAGAAAATAAATAAGATTTATCGGGAAATGCTTACTACAAAGAAGCAAGCATGGTGCATTACATTTCCCATCTTACTACAATTGAAAGCAAAATTAGGAGGACTACGAGATCATTATATTTCAGATGGATGAAAGCCTGTATAGCTGTGAGTCCAGCAACAAATAATTGCTTGGTTGTTTTTGAGCTTGCATGTCTTTGCTGTTGAACATTTTCATTTTCATTTCAACATCTCTTTTGTCAAAAGAGAAGTAACTTTCGGGCCATAAAATGTTGTACAAATATAGCCTTGCTTATGTCAACATGGACATGGTTATATATTATGAAAAGCCCATGCATTTTTTAAAAACTGCAAAGATTAAAAAGGAAAGAAAATGAGTCATAATATGGACTCAAAGCATCACATTACGAATTGATTTTAATGCATATCTGGATGCATGGATGCATGCTGGCGAAGTAATTTTCTTGTAAAGCTAAAGAACATCTAGACCATGCATTTGCTTTACACGTGGCATTGGATTTATGTTGACTTATTAGCAGGCTTGCCTAACCCCTCCTACAACTTTTGCTGAAATTCTATGCTATCCATGTGCTAGGCCATGTCAGTAAAATAAAATAACAGCCATTAGATCTTTTAATTTTAAATTTGACGGTCATAAAAATTAGAAAATCCCCTCGAAAAATGGCTTCCATTCAATCGAAGCCCATCGCCTCCTTCAAGTTTTCTTTCTCCTGATGGGCTTGTGGGGCTGCTTGCACCTTAGGAGGAGGCCTTTCGGCTTACTTGGAAAATTCTGTAACCCTATCCTTAATGGTATTGTCCCGCTTTGGCAGCTTTGGCATCTTCTGAGTGATAAAATTCTTCGATGAAACTGTTCGAACGGAACTTGGTAACATTTCCAGTCTCCAAGCTCTTCTACTTGGTGACATCAGTCTTTATTAGGGTATTGGGGTATTTTCGCAGTATGGAATAAATTTTAAATAGTTTTCGTGGATCATTTATGGGCAATGCGGCTCTATGCACAAATGCATCATGCATCGGAGCTACTGTTGGCGGAATGAAAGGAGGCTTAAATAGGTTCTACCTTACAAATTTGAGAGCTCTAGGGTTCTTTATGCACTGGGAATTCCAAGTGGATCCTCAACATATTTGCTTCTTTAGCTGGAGTCTATTTGAGTTTATATTTTGACCGAAGCATCAGAGCTTCTAGGATTGCTTATGAAATCTTGTGTCTGGTCGTTGGACAAGCAGCTTATGAGCTTTCTATTTTGGTATCGTGGTCTCCTCAACGACTTTTCTTTCTATGGGGTTGCTTTAGCATGCCAGGCAAAAGCAACAAACAGCTTGAGGGAAATATCCTAGCATGACTAATTAAATGAGCATGGTAAATTCATGCAATTAAGAATGGTGATGCTTTCAAAGGAAGTACTGGCTTAAGCAGTAGATATCTCAAGTTCTCTCTATGTCTATTTGGAGACTAACCCAGTGATACAAAAGCCATGGTTTTCTGATCAGGCAGTGTTTCGTGCTTCAGAAACAATCAAACAACATTCAAACAATGGATAATTGCTGATTAAGTAATTTTAGGACAAAATCAGGAAGCAAGGAAGAAACAATCAAACAACATTCAAACAATGGATAATTGCTGATTAAGTAATTTTAGGACAAAATCAGGAAGCAAGGATTTCCTGCCAAGTAAGTGGAATTTCTTAATTGTTTTTATGTCTTGTGATGAGATCAATATACTAAGCAAACTGGTTGTTGATGTCCAGATATTATGTTTTCTCATTTCTCCTACACAGTATTTTCTGTTGGACATTGCTTCAGACAGTGGGCTGCAACTCCTCATATTTTGATTCAAACTCCATTTAGGTTGAAAATCAATTTATTTTTTTTTGGCATTCTGTCAACGTATTTTAATGGCTGTTGAGATGTTGCTTCATTGTTTGGAGTTAAAAATTGTGAGTAGAAAGATTCCTGTTAGAATTGCGGTCTATTTTCATTCAGAGACAAATTATACAATTCCTTCTAGGACCTTCAAGAGAAGCATTACTACTCCAATAGTCTCTCAGATTACCATTACTATGCTCTGAAAAGTTATGATAAACTCAAAGAAATTGATTTGTGTGTTTCTGTCCAGTTGCTCCACTCTTTGATGCGATGCAAGCATTGATGACATTTGTTAAAAAGTCTTTCTATTAATCACATTGATAAAATTACAATCTAGAAATCACCATTATGCATACTCATGAGACTGGCATTCATGTAGAGACTTTTATGCCATAAGAGTAAGGCCTAATTTTGAACTACTATAATACATGATAAATTTGCTTTCTTTTGGCAATACTAAACATGCTCTAATTTATTTTTTAGATGGAGATGTATAATAATTTTATCATTTTCAAAATAGAGAAGCTAAACTGCCAATGCCCTCGTTTTCTTCGTCTCTTGCCATTTCTATCCTCTTTTATGGGTCCTCGTATCTTACGATGTCTCATTTTCAATGTCCTTTTGTCCACCCAAAGTACTACGGGGAGAGGGAAATTCAAAATTAGCGAGAATATTGGGGGTGGTTGATTCTTCCTTTCTCGAGGGTGAGAGATTTCGTTTCTTTCTTTCCATCCATTTTTTGTTCAGACTTCGTGTGATCCAATGACTACTGACGAAGACAGGAGGCGGAAATGGTGTTTGCAGAAGCAACAGAAAAGAGCAAGAAAAAAGCAATTGCAATATGTAGCCTCCATAATCACAAAAACGTTTTTGGATTTGAAAGGTCCGATGTCTACTGTTTGGGGTCTGGGTTCAGGAACTCCTGGAAGACAGCCCTCTGTGAGGACCCGTGGATCTAACAGGAGAGTCCGGGGGACTATGTCACGCGGGATTTGCAAGAAGAGAACAAGAAGAAGAAAACAGAACAAATGAGAGGAAAATGATAAGCTTCCTTGATATCAATGATGAACATACATGAGCTCTCGCAATCGAGAGAAAACTGAAAGGAGACAAGACTCAAAACTCATCTAGCCTTCATGTGCTAGCTCTAATCATATATATAGTACAATGGCCTTTGGCCCAATATAGACACTCTGAGTGATCTCGGTGCCGACTCTTGGGAGCAGGAATGTTGGCGATGCCTCATGAAGTGCCTAGAATCACTCGGCCGATGTCGACGAGGCGTGGCGGGCCATCACTTGTCCGAGCCTCTTTCTTGACGGGCGCAGCTTTGGCTGCGTGGTGGGCTGCTTTGGTCTTCCGAGCCTTTGATGGCTGACCCGTGGCTGACCGGTGGATCCTTGAGCTTGACCTGGTCCGTCGTATGCATGAATAGTCCCGTACCGGGAGGCACTGGGACTAACACTCCCCACCAAACGACACTCGAGTGAAGAAAAAGGAGGAAGGGTTTCGAGGGAGAAGCCATCCGCCCGAAAGTGATCCTCAGGGGAATGAGGTCGGGCACCATTATGGTAATCGGCCAATGAGATCCTGGCGTGTTTGAAGAGCATGAGGAGTGGTGAGGCCAAGGGCAGGATCTGCATCAATAAGAAATCGAGAGCGTACCATGTCTTCAAGGGCAGCATGGGCGTCGGAAGAAACGAACTGACATTCCATGAGGAGGCGGTCACGGAGGTCGAAAACCACCGACACCGCATTCGGATTGCATAAAAAAATTGACGCCGATTTAAGGAGCTGCGGCAAGATGCATTTGAGAGCAGCACAAAACCCGCTTGAAGATGGATCAAGGATCGGGAGAGGTGGCTGCATTCTGCAAGAAGGTGTCAAGACCATAAAGCGCATCAGCCGGGCGTTGCCAACCACGCTCATTAGCAATATAGATCCAATTCGTGGTGGTATCAAGAGTGGCACCCTCCTCCCAATGTGAGCAGCGAACAAAGCGTGGATCCCACCGAGATCCGTCGAGATCCGAGGTGGAGTCCATCCAAAGATGGCCATCCATGACCTTTGTCCAAAAGGGAGGGGCCAATCGAAGTCCGAGGAACACGGGGCGTGGAGGAACACCGAGGGAAGCATAGGGAGAAGGAACCATGCCCGTGGGTGGGTTCTTGAGCTTGCTCCCCGAATGCACCGACAAGAGCGGATCAAGAGCTTGACACCAACGATCCCAAACAGAGGCAGAGAGTTGAGAGTTAACAGAGGGCTATCCCAACCCGTGGGGACCGTCTTGCTATCCAGAAGAGCACGTAATTGATTGTAACCTGCGAGGTGCTGCATATAAACTTGTGCATAGGGAAGATCCTCGGGATGTCCCAGATACTTCCTGATCTGTTGCAGCGCTTCCGCTTGCCAGAGAGGTAAATGATGTGCAAGCTCAGGCATGTACTCCTGATGAAGAGTGTGTGTCTGAGCATGATCAGCGAGATAGGGGTTGTTATCCTGAAGCACCCATTGCAAAGTGGGGTCACCCTGAAAGTGCTGGCGTGGCCCATTCCCAAAGTTCTCATGTGTATCACCCAGATAGAAATCATGAAAAATGTAAGCCATGGGCTGAACAAGTCTGAAGGTGATAAAGTCCGGATCGGCGCAGTGTATGAGATCAAAGACCAAAAGGGCACAGCATAAACCTTTGTCTTCAATTGAGAGTTCTGGCCAGATCCGAAGAAAATCGGCAGTGCGCAGGGGAACATCCACAGGTCCATCAGCTGCATGCCACTTCAGAAGGAAGAGGTGTCGGCGAGCAACCACATAATCGTGATAGCAGGAAGGAACTGGGTAGTCGAAAGGCAGGTCGCGAACAATGGTGCTATTGCCGTCAAGTTTTGCTTGAGCCTCATCAGCAGACTGAATAGCTTGCTGTAGCTGTTGTTCAAGGTCACGGATCCGGTTGTCCTTTTCTAGGAGAAGGCGTGATTGGTCACGGACCCGTTTCTGAGAGTGTTTACCTGGGAGGAGGATTGCCCCGGAGCATTGAGACGAAGCACGGCAATCTGGCGTCATCAAGAATCTTTTGTTTACGCACTCTCGTAAGCCGATCTTGGAGAGAGGTGAGCCGAGAGGTATGTGTGGAAAGCCGAGCCGGCCAAGGAGGCAATTTGAGCGCCCCGCCGGGTAAGGTGGTTAACTTGAGGCGGTAATTGTCACAAAGCTCTGAGTACAAGGCTTCGAAGCTTAGCAACATCTTTTTCCTTGTCACCCGTGAGGGTGTCTTTGGACTTGTTTTGCTCCAATAAGTCCTGAATGGCGATTGAGCTGAGAAACGTTGATCTCGCAAGTAAGCTGATCTGATCCTCGCACTTTTGAGATCCGTATGGGCCCGTGTAAGAGAGCTTCCGTGCTTGTCTTGAAGTTGGGCCTCCAAAGTTGCAACTTGTGCAATGGCGGCTTGAAAGTCACGATTGGACCGCGATCGAGGCCTCTAGTGCGTTTGAACCCCATTCATAAGAGCTTCTTGAGAATCTTGTAACTTGAGAACAGCGGCTTGAGCATCCCGGCGACATCGCATACAACAACCGGACGAGGGTCTTTGTGGTGGTGGAGCCTGTTGCGGCCTGGTTTGTGATGTTTGTGAGACATGGTGTGAACCGGATGGTGTAGCGGAAGGAGGAAACAAAGGACATGGGAGTTCGGAGGTTTGATATGACCAGGGGAAGAAGGGCGTGAGGTGCCAACTTGGTGAGTGTGGGGAGGGAACGCCGAGTGGAATCATGAGAATGAGGAGGTGTGGGAGGAAAGTAATGACGGATGATTGCTTGAAGGTGGCCTCCCACGTAAAACTTCTAATTAGAAGTGGCAGCTCTAAGGCGGTCAACTTCTTGGAGAAGACGGTAAAACATCAATTGGGGCCAATCAATATGGTGGTTGGAGTGCGTGCAAAGTGAGCCGCGATATTATAGAAGGGCTTATTGATATGGGTGTTCTTGATAGAATACCCAAGGAACTTTGCCTACGTAAACTTAACAAAAGTTTCATGAGGCTTGTCAATATTTGTCGGCGATGTACATTGGCATGATAAGGAGGTGCACCAAACTACGTGACATCTAGATCTGTATGGCAGACCAAGATAAACAAGGGGTTTTGCAAGGGAATATGGAATACCTCGGAAATCAAGTGTTGAGTTAGCGAAATGGTGGTGCCATCGACCATCGTGGATGTATCCATGCGGGCGTTGACGATATTGGCGATGAACGCCGCTCAATTGGTCGATTTGGAGCGGAAGTTCCATTTGAGAGAATTAAAAGCTTATGGCGCTCGGCGGCTACGCGATCGATTCGGCCAACAAGGGCTTCACGGAAAGTGGGCGCCAAGAAAGATACAGACTTCGAAAAAAGAGCCGGTTCCCAGGAGCAAAAGTAGGCTTGAAGTGTAGAAAATCTTGGTGCAGCCATGACAAAGACTTGCGTAAAAGAACGCTGATGCAAAGGCGGAGGACGAAAAGCCAAGAACGGAGGACTAAAGCCAGAGGGAAAAAAAGGTTTAGGGCGCCGCGAACGGGAGGCTAAAGAGGTATGATGAGGGCTAAACCAGAGCCGCTGATGGTGCCAGTGGTCAAAGATGCCAAGGAGGGCATTGAGAGACAAAATTTGGCTAAGTCCCCGAACAACCGAAAAGGGAGAAGCAATGAACGGTGAAGATGAGACGCGGAAAGAAAGATCGATGTGACAGTGGCCAAAGGACACATATTAATGTTTGACGGGTATGAAAAGAAGCAATGGTATTTAATGCCGGGCAACTCGGGCGGGATATCATTAAAAACGTAATGTGTCGAGGGTACCCTTTGCTAGATATGGAGAAAGGATTCTCGTTTAGAAAGAGCCTTGCATTGCAAAACACGCTGGCAAATTTCTGATTGGTCCATGTCGACTAGTAGTTCCTCTACCTGGCTATATAAGACTTAACCGGAGTGAAGCGAAGACATTCGATGGCGCTTAGCATGGCATTTACCGGTTTGAACGAGGGTTGCACTATGCCCACCAACTGTCAGGAGTGGATTACTTGTAAAATGAACTGTCCGGACCTCTGGCGCTGCCACAATCGTGGCATGCGAATGGATGCTGGTGCTCCGGGATGGCTGAACATCCCGACCCTAATACCAACGGGATGGAGGTGGTTACGCACCTTTTTTGGGATCTGGCGAGAACCTCTACCATATCCTCGCATCACCTCCGCTTTCCAACCGGAGTAGAGGGTTTTTTTCTTCACGTTGGTAGTAGATAGGGCTCGAGCCCGTTTTTGTATATAGGCGCGTGCCCATAGCGGAATTAGGCGGTCAGGTGCCCGCATTTTGTAAAAAAAAATATCCACCTTTAATATAATATGCCTCTGTTTAGTCACTATCTGTTGTGTTTGCTTCTTGAATCAGACCGTTTTGTTGATTTTCGCTTTCTGTGTGATGAAATGTTTTGAGGCGAAAGCCATTAACCAGTGTAGGTAATGGAGTGCCATCTAACTCAGCCAGTTGGAAAACGCTGGGTCGAACCACTTGAACAATTTGATAAGGGCCAAGCCAACGAAACTTAAGTTTACCCGGAAAATTTTTGTACCGAGAATCATAAAGAAGAACCAAATCGCCTTCTTTGAATGTTTTTGTCTTCAAACGTTTGTCATGTAAAGATTTTTGCAACTGTTGTCCATGAAGAACACGAATATAAGCATCCCTTCAAAGTTCATCCAACTGTTCTAATTGATAGACCCTTTCTTTGAGTGCAGCAGGTGGATTTTGAGTAGTAGCCAGTTGAAAACGGAGTGTTGGAAGGATGTATTCAAACGGCATGAGAGCTTCCTGACCATAAACCAATTTGAAAGGAGTGTGACCTGTAGCAATTTTGAAACAAGTATTGTAGGCCCAAAGAACAGTAGGAAGTTTTGTTTGCCAGTCTGTGCGTGAAGCGTCACAAATTTTCTTGAGAATGGTGACCAGAGTTTTGTTGGTGCTTTCTGCCAAACCATTACCTTGAGGATAGTAAGGGGTGCTCTTGTGATGATGTATCAGGAGATAATCCGTCAGCTCCTTGATGGTATGATTGATAAAGTGGACACCACGATCACTAACCAGCTCCGTGGGGCAGCCGAATCGCGTGATGATTTGTTGATAGAGGACCCTAGCTGTGCTTGCTGCGGTGTTATGCGGAAGTCGCTAAGCTTCCGCCCATTTGGTAAGCGTGGTCGGTGAGAACTGAATGTAGCGAACGCGGGTGTGCCGGAGAGGATCTATGGGTCCCACAAAATCCATTCCCCATTTCTTTGAAGGGAAGTGGCGTGGCGGCCGGCGTCAAGCGGGGAAGAGCGTCACGGGGTAGGTCCCGTCCCACCACCGGCAAAAGCGTCACACGTCGGGCGTGGGCGTGGCGTCTTGAAGAGCGTGGGCCAAAATACCCGCCTAGAAGGATTTTTCGTGCCGTGGTGTCACCATGAAAATGACCACCACCTAGCCCTTGATGAGCTTCTCGAACAATATCTGGAACTTCATGAGGTAGAACACTGGCGTGGGAAGGATGGTATCCTTACCCTTTTTATAGAGATGTCACGCAACCATGGTGTAGTCCACGGACCTCACCGGAGAAATTGATGTCGACGGGATTGCCGCTGGCGAGAGAGCATCGTGTCCTCCGGTGGAAGGGCAACCGGTGAGGAGGTACTTGCTAAAAATCATGGAACCAATGTGGTGTTGTCGTGACTAAAAAGAGTTGAGCGTCGCCGAAAGGCGTCACGAGACTCCGATTGAGGATCATCCGGTGTGGATCGCGTGAAAGATAATCGGGACTACATGAGATTTGCCGCCTTGTGAACAATTTCAAAAGGGGCAAATTCTTGAGAAGAAGGACAACGAGCAATGCGCCCGCGGATGGATTTGTTGATCAAGTAAAGGAGTGCTTGGTGGTCCACAAAGAACTTGATTTGACTGCCCAAAAGGTAGTGACGGAAGCGTTGGACACAGAAAATGAGACCCAAAGCTTCACGCTCTGTGGCAGAATAGTTGCGCTCAGCCGAATTGAGTTTTCTGCTGGCGTATCGATTTGGTTTGTCAGTGTGCGTATCATATTCTTGAGAAAGAACAGCTCCAATAGCAAACGCCGAGACATCGACATGAACATGAAAGGGCTTGTCTCATTGAGGAGGAACAAGAACCGGGGCCTGAGTAAGCAAAAGCTTCAGCTGTTGGAAAGCAGCATCCGCTTGGGAATTTCAAGCCCAGGTGGATTCATCACCCGTGAGTTTATGAATGGGATCTGCAATGGCTGCTAGTCCAGGAATGAAGGTGGAGTAATAATTGACATTACCCAGGAAAGAGCGTGTCTCCTTGATATTGGCTGGTGCTTGAGCCTTGAGCACACAACTGATTTTGGCAGGATCTGTGGTGATACCTGCTTTGCTGACTACGTGGCCTAACGTAACACACGGAGGTGACGAAAAAGGTGCATTTCTCGATTGAGACTAATCTTGGGACTCATCACATTTACGGAAGACGAAGTTCCAATTTATCCAAATGGTCAGCCATGGAACTGTAGGCAGAGAAGTCATCTTGAAAAATTTGTAAGAAGGGATTTTCCTTCATAAAATCATGAAAAACTGAGAGCATGATGCGTTGAAACGTTGATGGAGAGTTTGATAATCCAAAAGGAACCACCTTGTAGGCAAAAGTGCCCCACGGGGTGGTGAAAGTAGTCTTGAGTTGATCAGATTCTTTGATTGAGATCCGATTGTAGCTTAAAAACCATCCATGAAGGAGTACATCTCATGTCCAACGACCTCTTCCGAACACGGTGCGTGAAAGGGAAGTGGAAAATGATCACGCTTCGTGGCGATTGAGTTTTGGTAGTCCACGCACGCGGATCTTACCATTGTGTTTGAGGGCAATGACTATGGGGCTCACCCATTCGAATGTTTGACCTCATAGATCAAACTGCGGCAAGGAGTTTGTCAATTTCCGCATTGACGCCGATCACGTAATTAGGGTTGAGCCTGCATCGCCGCTAAAAACCGGTCGGGCATCGATTTGGTAGGAATGGTGAGTTCGGGCTTTTGTTGATTCCCCAAGATCTCAGAGCTCGTGCAAAAATGTGTTTGAACTTTTGAAAAGCTTGACGCCCCGTGACGATAAGGGGGAAGATTTTGCGGCAAAGAAGGCCAGTGATTGTTGCCCACGCCCACGATCTCGACTTGAGTCCGAATATGAGGTATCACTCGTGGTCCCGGACAATATGAGCGGCCGTTGAAGCATAACGGGGATGCGTGGCACTCGCATGGTGAAAAAGAGAGGTTGTTGAGTTTCATCCGGCAGAGGTTGCTTCATGACAGGCGTGTACATCACGGGGAGTTGCGGGGAGGTTCAAGATCCGAAAAGTGATCAACACGTTGGATTCTATTGCAAGGAGCCGTAAGGGTCAAGCAAAGCAGCCACTGTACCGTCCCGATCAAGAGTCATTTCTCCCAAGGATCAAAGCATATATTCGGGTAGGATGACGAGGCGCATTCGCGGTGGAGCCCGAACTTGATAAATATTCCCGAGCTTCCCTCTAAATGCAGGTCGAGAGAGAGGGTTCAGCGTGTTCAACAGAAAATGATCTTGCCTGTTTCCAAGTCCATGGTGGCATTGAGGTGACCATCGGTGATGACCAACCGATCCGCGGGCCCAAAGAATGGATACTCTTGGCCTGGCGGAGAAAAGGTCGGCCAACCAACATTTCATAATCATCAGGATCTTCGCCAGCCTTCCAAACTCCAAATTCCATGGGGAATGGGAGATCACCGATGTTGATGTGAAGAAGAGGCGTGGACGCCTTGTGGTCCGGGTGATATGGCCATTAGCCAACTTGATGTCATATGGGCACCTAAAGAGTTGTTTGATGCCCATTTGTTTTGCGGAGTTTATCCGTGATGAGATTGACTAGCGCTACCTCCGTCTATTTGAACATGGTTGACTTCGATTACCCACCGTGGCATGGACCGTGGGTGTAGAGGTAGCCTACCCCAACTAAAACAGCTTGGAAGTGGTAACCGGTCCTTGAGAGCGACGACGAGTTTCAAAATGGTTGCCAAGCTTAAAGGAATTTTGATCTTGGCTAGCTCCTCTTGGAGTTCCAGAGGCACATGAGAAAAAGGATCTGCTGGTTCCACGGGTGCTGGAGTGCGTGGTAATAAAGCAGCAACTTCTTTGAGTAAGTCAACCTCTGCAGCAATATTGGGATATGTCTGAGAGCGTGGAGGTTGAGATGTGGAAGGTGTATCTTGTCTTTGTTGAGCTCGGGTGGTGGCATGAACATTTGCTAGCGTCTCCTTCACCGGCTTTGCATGAGATTCAAAATGCTTTGGCGAACTTTAGGCATGACATGTGGCATGAGTTTCTCAAGTCGGTGCAAAATGAACCTTTTTCTTCCTCATGAGGAATGGTGTCAACCGCAAAGGCGCAAAGGTTGCGTGCCATTTGGAATAATGGTCAAGGGACGTGATGCCCTGGTCTGGCGTGAAACCAAACCAACCCAATTTGATGGCTGGACTGGAGGATTAAGAGCCTGGAAAATTTCTTCTTGTGCTTGTTGATCCATCTGAGGTTGATTTGCCGGGAGTCGGGCGATAACGTGATTGCCGAGCTGAGGCGAGGTGGCTTTTGAGAACAGACGCGGGCCTTGTTTGCCATTAGCAATCCGAGTTGGTAAGCCGTGAGGCGGACCGATGTGGTCTGATTGGTGCCGTGAAGTCTGTACACGAACTTGTGGAAGTTGAGGGCATGCCGTGGTGGTATGACCCCATTCTTGGCGATTGATAACACCGAAGCTTTAGAAGGATCAAAGGAGGGCGTGTGTTGGGTCCCCGTTGTTGCTCATTGGCGATAGAGTTGAGTTGGTTGCTTTGAAGTGGTGGGCTGGCGATAGTCGCGATTGTTCTTTGAGGTGTTGTTTGCACTTGATAAACAAGTTTGTTGCTTGAACGGTGTAGGATGAGTGCGAGTGCATTCTTCCGTGGCATGATTGCACATGTTGCATCTTTGCAATGAGGCGGACCGTGGGTTGAGTTGCACTCGTTTGCCAAATGGCTTTGGTATTTGCATATATGGCACCGATCCGATCGCTACTGTGGATTGGCGTGTTGAGGCCGGGCCGTACCATGCGTGGAACCATGGCGACAGTGGAATGAAAGGGAGCTCTTGAAGAGCCACGCCGCGGAGGAAACATTGATCGAGTGATTGACAAGGTCGATAGCTTTGCTCCAAAGTCTTGGGGACGCAGTATTGATCATGAGTCGAATAGCCGGAGGAAGTTCTTGGAGAAACGGACCAAATGGCTCGTGTGGGGTACTCCGGAGTTTTCTTGGCGAGAATGTGAAGTCGATCCAAAAAATCTGGCGAGACTGTGGGCTCTTGTTGAAGTTCATTGAGTTGTTTGAGATGAAGTTGATCATCATCCGTGGTCCCGTAGTGAGAAAGAAAAGCAGTTCTCATTTCGGACCAATCTTGTTTCAAATGGCTTTTGTTGGACATGAGCCATTGATGAGGAGAGCCAGCGCAGATGGTGGAAAAGATGTGGAATTTCAGTTGAGGGCGCATGACCATTTAGGACGACTAGAGCCTCAAATTCTTCCATGTGGGCACGAGCACTTTGGTCTAAGGGTTTGCCTTCGTGTTGCCAAAGGTGGGATAAGCCGGGCCAGAGTCCGAAAGGTAGATGTGAAAGTGCTTGGGCCGGACAGAACAAAGATAGTGAGGATATTGAGGTTGAGTTGGAGGTGGTATGGTGCAGGACCACGATGAAGGGTGACCGTGGTTGAGGAAAAGGTGCCCGAGCATTGGTTTTAAGATCCGTAAGGTTGTAAACAGGAAGTGCAAAGGGGAAATGTAGGGAAAGGAAATTCACGGGTAGGCATAAAAGAGACTTGTGGATATCCCCCGCCCACCCGAGGGAGATGATGGTTGTGAAGGAAAAGGCGATGGCCCCAAGAGTGATGGATGTAGGCATGTTCAGGGGTATGAAAGTAAGGTTGAGAAGGTTGAGCCTCGAGTAGGGCCCCCGGACAGTGATGAGGTGACCGAGGTCCGGAGTACGTTTGCACGCTTTGGGAACGGGGACGGCGACAGACACGAGGGGTGGGTGGCGCCGATCGGTGCCCTAGACCAAGATGGCCTCCCCTCAATGTCATAAGCAGATCCATACATGTCGCTGAACAGTTTCCGACGACGCCGATGGCGCCCAAGCCAGATGCCGTCGAGAAAGGAGTTCTTCCGCGGAAGTTTTGGACGCATATGGCGCATGTAAAAGTAGGATTGAATCGCATCCCGGCCATGGGCGATGTTGTTTGGGGTCGGTTCGGGAACTCGAAGATACTGCGGAGGACCCGTGGATCTAACAGAGAGTCCGGGGACTATGTCACTGGATTTGCAAGAAGAGAACAAGAAGAAGAAAACAGAACAAATGAGAGGAAAATGATAAGCTTCCTTGATATCAATGATGAACATACATGAGCTCTCGAATCGAGAGAAAACCGAAAGGAGACAAGACTCAAAACTCATCTAGCCTTCATGTGCTAGCTCTAATCATATATATAGTACAATGGCCTTTGGCCCAATATAGACACTCTGAGTGATCTCGGTGCCGACTCCTGGGAGGAGGCCTGATTTGCAGGAATGTTGGCGGTGCCTCATGAAGTGCCTAGAATCACTCTGACGCTGATGCTGACGCGGGCGGTGGCGGGCCATCACTTGTCCGGAAGCGGCGCTCTTGACGGGCGCAGCTTTGGTCAGCGTGGTTCCGCCGCTTGGTCTTCTCGTCGGAGCCTTTGATGGCTGACCCGTAATGATCAGGATCCTTGAGCTTGACCTGGTCCGTCGTATGCATGAATAGTCCTGTACCAGGAGGCACAGGACTAACATCTACAGACCAGAAGAAAGAAGTATGGCATCTAGTGGAGAACAACAAAGTTATGCAGGTTGCAGTGTCTGATAAAGAAAAGATTGTTCACAGTGAAATTGTCGGTAGCATCCAAGAAACCATACAGCATGTGAAAGAAGTGGAGTCCAATGACAAATTAGTAGCAAAAAGAGTAGCATTAGTCATGGCACTTGGGAAGGTCAGGCATGATAGCAAAAGATTAGTTGCAAAGGCTTTAGGAATTCATCCAAGGAATTGTTCCAGAGCTAAGAAGCACCATTTTGTAATTAGTAATAAAATGCATTATGGGCTCTTGGGGGAAGGAAGAAGAGAGAGGATTCCCTGAGCCAAGAAGTGATTGAAAAGTTGTGGATTATTGGACAAACTACACTTCAAGGACGTCAAATCTGATAGAGGAAAACATCCTAAGCATCCAACACATTACCTTGATGTGAGCCAGGTATACTATCTGTAGAAAAAAGTTTTTTACTAAATATTTTTCACGTTTACTAATTACTAGTATTTTTTATAAGTTTTGAAATACTGATTCTAATATGAATTGTGTCTGCCAATCGAATTAATCTACACGTTCTTGTCGTACTAGCAAGTTTTAGTGCCATTGATGTAATGGAGCATTTTTTGTGATAGTGCTAAGGTTTCTCACCTTTATAATGTTGGTGCCATTTTTAGTAATTGT
Source organism: Isoetes taiwanensis (assembly GCA_021234155.1). Lineage (NCBI taxonomy): Eukaryota > Viridiplantae > Streptophyta > Lycopodiopsida > Isoetales > Isoetaceae > Isoetes > Isoetes taiwanensis. The sequence goes on from JAJEKV010000454.1 coordinate 128,916, forward strand.
CTGGGCTGGTGGATTTCGGGCATGGGAAGAGCATGAGTACCACTTGTCTTGCCAATTCGTGCATGCACTATTGTACCTGTTCATGAGATTCTACATGGCCCTTGCTCTATTGAGCAACAACGGTACGTAGCTCTTGGGCCTCTCGATCTCGCATAACAGCCCTATCCTCCACCCCCCGAAGTTTGGAAGCCACCTCGACCTCCTCTATCGAGGAGGTTTCCTCCATGCTAATGATCCTGCTCTAAGGAGTCTGAAGGTGTTGGTATTGTAACAGGCTACCTTCGTTGGTGGCTAGAGCTACCATCTGGACCGTGGCAATCATTCTCCTCTACTGCTGAGCAAAGTTGGAGTATAATTGCCGGCATCTCCTACTACACATAGCGAAAAGAATGATGCTTACCCCTACCCAATGATAACTCAGTAAAGCAAAAGGCTTTAGTCAAAGATATGGAAATCAACCATGAGAAGCATCTTGAATACACAGAAAAACTAGTATCACGAGCTGTCATAGGCTTCTATACTAGAGGGGTTTTGGACCTCAACAGAATGAGATCATGGCTGGCAGGACATTTAAAATATTTATGTCTATCACAATTAATCCATCATAGCTCTTAGTGAGAATTTCTTTCTTATTTTATTCAACAAGAAGGATAGGATCGATAAGATGGTATCTAGAGCTGTGGATCATTTTTCTAGAGGACATATCCTTTAATCTACTGTAAAGAAGAGGGGTTGATGACTCGAATCCACCTCCTCATTTATGTTGTGCCTTCTCATCTGTACATGTGTCAGAAGGTATAGACCTTACTTGGCCACAAGCACATAATCCACCCTGCTAGATCCCCCACCTTGATTCTCCTGATGACAAATCTAGGAGGAGGAGGAGGATGGCTACCGTGCGAGGCCAATGCAAATAACCAAGTCAAATACGTTGCACATATGAAACGATTTACTACAAAAGAGCAATGATTTGTTGTCACTATAAGAACATGTCAAATAAATGATACAAAAGTGAGTGTCAAAATTGCAGAAACCCAAGTGAAAATAATACGACAATAATGTGACACAGTAGCGACAAAGTGATAAACAGATGATGTAAATGTGACTATAATATGATAATAGATTGGTTTAAAAAACTCCTTTGGAATGGCTCCTTATAAAGAGAGGTATGAAAAAAAAATATTTGATCTGGTTCAGCGCTGTCTGCTCCTCCTTGACAATGTCAACTTCTTAGCAGCCACATAGAGGATGCCATCACATGAATTACAGCTATAACCTGCAGCCAGTATCATACTTAAGTTTTTCCAAAGTAAGTCCTGGGTCGCACGTTCTTATTATATGTCGATTTTTGTCAGCAATGTTTGCTATTCTTGGACATGAAAATATCTTGGCAAATACGTGTGTGTTAATCACAATGTGGAAGCAATAATAGCATGTCGCTTGTTAAGAAAGCTTGAAGCACATGAGGTAAGAATGTATTTTACAAATGTTCATACAATGAATTCTGTTTTTTTTTATAGTGGGTCTGATATAGTGTTCTTATTTTGTCTCTTGCATTACTGGATCGAATTATAATAAGCTAATATGTGATATGTAAGCATCCATAGTGTTTTCTGCTAGTTTCAAAGCAACTGCTGCTAGGTTATTAATATTATATCCTTAGCATTATACACTATATATTATATTACAATATAACCTTATATATTAGACATTATATTATATCCTTGACATTATACATTATACATATTGTTAGCACACGACAACAATACATATAAATAATATGCCACCATGAAGAGTGACCCATCCATCGTCTTCAAAACATATGGGGGTTGACTGACGGTTAAGGCCTCTGGAGAATAACATAGATGGAATCATGACAATGGCGTTAGATGACATAGAACATTGGCTAGGGTAGTCCACTCTATCTGCACCTCTTGTACGCACTTTGCTGATAGGCTGTTGTGGCGTGATTGTAGCCTTTCAGAGACTTAATCCCATGGAGTCACCCTTTGGAACTACTCCAAATTGCATCTCCCAAGTCCAGCATGACAAGTCCCTTCTCAGAGTACAATGAATTAGCGGCTGGCTAGAGGATTGTGGCGATCCACGTCCATACCCAACTTAATCCCTCAAACAAGGACTCAAGGTCACAACCTAGGGGATGTCAGACCCATACCTGGCCCACACAATGTGACTGATTATAAGCCTGGTGCACTATAAGGACCCGCGCTCAACAGGGTCCTACCTCCAAATCTCCATGGTCCCCTTGTCTTGTACTCAATCACAGCGTAGCATCTACAACCAGGTGGTATCTTTGCACATGCCTCAATTATTGGGATTTAGGAGAATTCTAGCTAGGATCATGCATACATCTACTAGCCTTTAGGTCTCTATCACAAACACAAGAGATGCAAAAATGAAATATCATATTCATCCAGTACATTATTTGAATCAACATAAAACCTGATATCCATCTATTCATATAAGGGCAATTTCTAGCTAAATACCATCTATCTAGCTCTCTTACTGCTTTCTTCGCTTGAACCATTGGCAGGGGTTGTATCCATCCTTCTAATGTTTGAAGAGCCTCTCCTCCTTCTTCAAAATTCCTAATTTGATTTGGGGAAGATTTAAGTGGTAATACCTCCAGATAGCAATTTCTCCCTTGGCCAATTGATTATGTCCAAGTGGCATCCTCCTATAGGTCTAATTAGTAACTTAAAGCAGAGCTTCTCGTGGACATAAAAAAACTATCTATCTACAATGTCAACATGTATAACTAACATAACTATTTATGGACGATGATGTATCACGTATTTGTGCGAATAACATACAAAACAGAAGTCATCTGATCACTTTGGTCATCCAAAAGATAAGAGTGTTCCACTAATTATTAAAAGTCATACCTCACAGCATCCAGTCATCCTTAAAGGCCTGAAAATATGTGACAAAATTCTGGCAGGGAATTTTGGAAATGACAAACATTTTGAGCCAAAGTTACCTACTTCAACAAATAATTCTGACTTGGGAAGGGTTTCTAAAATAATGACTACTGTCATGGATAAAGTTCCTACAAGCAACTCAAAGGGCATCTCCAGATCTATTAATCCAGTCTTTTCTACATCAGCAAATCAAGATAAGGCTGCTAATGACTCTGTTTCATTAGCTCCTCCCAAAGTCCAGGAGCCTATTCAAGTAGATCCTATCGACAACATGGTGGACAAAATTGATTGCTCTAATCAATTTCAGGTACTTGCTAGTTTAAATGTAGATCAAGAGTTTGATTTATTACTGAGCAACAATTCTAGCCTCCACATCATGGACATTCCCTCCACTCCTTCAGAATATTGCTCCCCTCTCCATCCAAACCATCCCAATCCCTTAATTGACTTGAATACCTGGTCATGTCATTCCCCTATAGTCACCTCTCCAGTCTCCAAGGAAATTGCAAAACAACTTGCCTTTCTGCAAGCTGGTCTGTTAATTGATCCCATATATACTGAGCACTTAACAGTTGGTGACGCAACATCTATGGACAAAGACAATGAGGAACAAGTGGTGGCAGAGACTCCACAGCAGGTACTGTTGGCAGTTGTGCATATTACTGCAGATGAGCACTTGGCAACTGGTGAGGCAACATCTGTGGACAAAGACAATGAGGAACAAGCAGTGGTTGAGACTCCAGAGCAAGGGTTGTTGGCAGTCGAGCATGTCACTGCAGATGTCAGATTTGGATGCATACTTTCTCATGACTCGAGCACTCCACTAAGTTGCAACAATGAAGGCATATGTAAAAGGCAAGTACCTCTCTCTGATAGTTCTAATTTAGAAGTTATTAAAGATAATCCCTCTAACCTATTTGAATTCATACCTGGTGGTGGTTCTGATAATGAGTTTGATAGTGAAAAAGAAAACTGGGGGAAGGAATCTTTTTTAGCAGATAATTCTTTGACTAATAATGCCAAGCATAAATCCAAGTCAAAAAAGAAAAAAGGTCTTGCCAAGCCTGATATCACCTCTTATCTTCATAAAACTCCTACTGGCAACACTAGGAGCAAAAAGACTAAGAGAAATAGATAACTTTCTTGTCATTTCCATTTGTCACTTTTATTCTAATGAAGATAATGACATGGAATGTTAGGGGCATAAAAGGTCCCATCAAGAGAAGAAGAGTAATTTCTCAGCTTAGGCACTACAAGGCTGATCTCATTCTGCTTCAAGAAACCAAGCTCCCTAAATTTGAGAGCTCTAGTCTGGCTGATTGGATTTTCCCAGGTGCTTCCTCTATTTGGATTGTATCCTCTGGCACATGTGGGGGGCTCATCATGATTTGGAAATCTTTGACTCATGCCTCCTTTTATAATAGTCCCAGTAAATGTTGGCAGACTGTAGTTTTCTCTATCAATAATTCTAGTTTTGGTGTTCTCAACATCTATGCTCCAACTTGTCCTAAGGATAGAGAATTATTATGGCCAGAAATTAATCATTGGATTTCTTCCCAACCTGCTATTGATTGGATTGTAGCTGGGGATTTTAATAACACCCCTAATTGGGACATGAAATTAGGGAACAGAATAAATATGTCTATCACAGAGAGAGTTAACTGGGATTCCCTGGTCTCTGACTCTAATTTGCTTCATGTTCCCTCTTCAACTGCCATCTACACTTGGTCAAACAAGCAAAAAAACTCAAATAGAGTATATTGTGCTCTCGACAGGTTTTATGTCTCAAATTCCACCAATTCTTTTTGGGATAACTGTTATGTCATCAATGATGAATCCATATCTATCTCTGACCACCAGCCTCAATTCCTCCACACTAAGCATCTTCTGAATCTTCCAAGAGAGGGTAACATTCCTTTCAAATTTAATTGTTCCCTCCTTCAAAATGATAAATTCTGTCAAGAATTCAAAACTTTCTATCTCTCTATGCAAAATAGGCGTGATGCTAATCTGTGCTCCAGTGGTCATCATTCTATGAAAGCATTCTATTCCAGGATCAAGCAAGTCAAAACTTGGATCAAGATCTGGTCTCAAGCAATGTTCAAAGAGAAAACCAGGCAGAAGGATTGCTATCTTGAACAAATGAGGAAAATTAGAGCTCTGCTCCATTCCCAACCCTATGACATTAATCTTCAAATTGGGGAAGAAGTTAATAAAATCAATTGAGGAAATGGAGGCCAAGAGTTATGCAATCAAATGCAGAATTAAATTCAACAAGGAAATGGATTTGGGAAGTTCTAAATTCTTTTACAGAACTGCTAGAAACAGGATTCTCAATAATTCCATCATTCAAGTTTCATCTGACAATGGCTCAAATATTGATGCTCCCAAAGATATCAAGCTCTTTTTTCAGGAGAAATATGCCTCCCTGTTCAGTAATTGTGCAGATACCATGGTTAACTCGACCTCAAAAAGGGATGGATTCATCTCCTGATGAACCAAATCATTCCAAACTCTGTTAGCTTGATGGATGAATCGATTACCTCTGTCCCCTCTGAACAAGAAATTTACAAGGTTATCTTGAGTTTTAGCAAAGGAAAATCTCCAGGACCAGATGGGATCCCTCCAGAATTTTATTTGCAATTTTTTGGATATTCATAAGGATGATATCATTAAATTGGTCCATGGCTTTTGGAGATCTGAGCATCTTCACTCCTCAATTTTTCTTGGATTAAATTCCATGGCAAATTCAGCTGTCTTAATTAATGGTTCTCCTTCAAAATTCTTTCAATTGGCTCGGGGAGTTAGACAGGGGTGTCCTCTTGCCCCCTATCTTTTTCTGGTTGTTGCTGAGATGCTCACTAAGGCAGTGGATTTTCATCAGGATTGTGGTAATTTGCAAGGTCTAGTTTTACCTGATAATAAAGGTTCTCTTATCTTATCCCAATATGCAGATGATACCTTTGCTTTCTTGAACTCTAATCCTGATAATATTGCCAAGTTCTTAAACATCATTGACCTTTTTTCTGCGGCCTCTGGAATTTATTGAAATATTGCCAAAAGTGTTATTGTAGGTGACTCTACTGAGAATTCCCTCTGTGGCATTAAGGTTCTAAATGCTTTACAAGCAACTAAGCTGCTGGGGATGCCCTTATCCCTGAATCCTAATAGTAAGGGACTTTGGGATCCAATTCTCCAAAAGATAAAGAGAAAGTTAAATACTTTCAGAAATTCGTTATCTATGGCAGGTAGAACACTCATTACAAACTCAGTCCTTGGTGCATCTCACATCTACTTCTCTTCAGCTCTTGTTGCTGGAGAAATCTATCCGAAATTTCATATGGGGAGGTTCTCATTCTGTTAATTGGGATACTGCCAGTAGGTCCAAGTCAAATGGTGGTTTAGGCTGTAAAAATCTATATTTGCAAGCTTGTGCCCTGGCAGGTAAATTCATCTAGAGAACTCTGACTGGCAGCAATTCTATGGCATCAATCTTCATTAGATATTGGATTGAGAGATCATATCTTGATGGCCATCCATCTGTGCAACATTATTTACCTGAATCAGCCCTCAATACCCTTCATCCTGGCAAACATACCTTACCTTTAATGCAAAACATGATTAAGGCTTGGAACATGGTGTAGGATAGCTTTGATACATTCGAAATTCATGATCTTCATTTGCACTCTTCTCTATTCTGGTCTCCCCCATTCAAAGATTGTGATGATAATATTCCTGCTCTCAGACATCCTAAGATATATAGGAAATGGCTCTCTCATGGTATCTCCCACATAAAGGATTTGTATAGGAATGATCACATTATTTCTTGGACCAATCTTAGAAGGATTATTCATGGTACTTCCAGTGATAAAGCATTGTACCTTCACTTCAAAGGTATCTTATTTCAAGCTAATAATCTGATTGGCAATGATTGTGGGGCTGGTTTTAAAATTAATGGCCATAACAAATATAAAGTCAGCTCTGTTTATGCCATTCTCAATCACAGAGAAAACTCTGCCAAAGCTAAGCTCAAGTGGTCTATTTCTGATGATGAATGTAAAATTCTTTATAGAAATATCTGGTGCTCTTATTGTCCCCCTAAGGTTAATTACTTTATTTGGTTGATCGCACATAAAAGTCTACCTAACCTTGTGCTCCCAGCTTGCCAAACTAATTGCTCTCATAATGAAACTTTGCAGCATATCTTTGACTGTCCTAAAATTGCTGATTTTTTGTCATGGTTTTATTGTAAATTTAATGATCATTTTTCTTCTCGAAATCATGGGGCCTTGCTTAACAAAATCCAAAACAATGATGCTTTCCTTAATACCATTGTATTTACTGCCCTATGGAATATCTGGAAGGCAAGAAATAGGATAGTGCATGGTAAGAAAAATGTCTCTATCTTCTGGATTAAAATGAACATCTAGCTAGACTTGGAAAGCTATGTGACTGCTCACAAAAATAAAAGTGGAGACAATTATGACAGGAAATGGGACTCTGTTGGTAACTTCTCAGGTTTTTTCAATTTCTTCACTTCTTATCTCAATGTCATCAATTCTAATGCTCCTTTTTCTGATTGATCTTCCTAGAATATCTGGAGTTCCTGAAAGGGGAAGGCAAGAACAAGTTTGATACCATGCTCACATATCAGGAAGCTACACTATACTGCAACAGTTCAGGGGTATCAAATCTAGTGCCACCAGGGCCAAATGCAACATTGGATGAGATTAAGCTCTACAATGTGAGAAGCAATAGCAATGAGTCATCATGGGCCAGAATTTATTGCAGGGAAGTAGTACATGTGTATTGCATGTACAGTTTTATGTTCATGTACCATTATTCACTGACTGATAGGCAGCTGAGTAGGTACAGGGAATTGTACTACTCAGAGAAGATGTTGGCAGACTTTTATGGTACACTATTGCTTCTGATGGGTAAGCAAGATATTCACCAACTGCTAATGGAAAATGGATCTGAATTCAACAGCTACATGTTTGGGACAGACTCGGGTTTTTATTGGGTCTACAATGCCATATTTGATCAAATCATGCAATCCCCATCTCCTTAGCCAACATCTTCCATCACTCTTTATTAGCCTGATCTAAAACGTGCTTCCATTTCATATTAGCTACTGCTCAGTAATTAATCCTTCTCTTGCCTAACATTTTGCTCAAGCACTTGGAAAGAATTTTGTCCTTGCGGGGTTTTGGGATGATTGTTCATGATTGATGCTGCTTTCAGGCTTATATATCAACTCCTTAATTAGGGGCATGGCAGAATTTACTACCTTTCCTTATGCAATATCTTGCTACTTCTAGCAAGGTTCTATCTAGCTCTTTTGAATAACTTTATACTGCTACTTTGTTATATAATTGTTGCTGTTATGATGGAACTAATGAGAACACCACTCTCATTAGTAACATTTATGTATGACTTTTATTAATTAATGGAAAAAACACCTCTTACCTTCAAAAAAATAAAATAAAATACAAAGTACTAGAATGTCACATGCACTCACCCATTTCTCCCTGAGGAAAAGTAACACTCTGACACATTAAATCTTTGCTCTTGAGATTATCAGGATCTAACTGCTGCCAGCCATCCAGTCAAAACCTATTATAGCGAAAGATAAATTCTAAACTACGGTGATAACCATTGGGAGATTACCGTTCTTCCGATTTTTGTTGCCGATAATCTCCTGCCGCAATTCCTGTCATTGGTCATACTACTAGATTGAAGATAATCCTTTCCAACAAATATTTAAAGGGGTCAACATTCCCCTTGCTTAAAAATCTTGGGGGCTTTGCTGTCAGTTCAAGATTTATGGTTTTTATTTGCTGGGTCATGATATTGTCTTATGTCTTCTGTTTTTCTGCAAGATTTATCATTGACTTTGATCTCACTGTCGTTTTTGTTGGAAGCAATGGCTATGGCGATTTTTTGGTGTATGGTTATGGTGATCTGCTGAGCTATGAACAAACTTCCTTTCCTCTTCATTTTGCAGTTCTTCACAAAAAGAAGTGCAAGTCTGACATTCGAAGCTTCGTGCACAGAAGTCTTATAAGGTATGCCACGGAATTTAAGATTTTTTTGACTTGGCCATTAAGTGCAATAATGGTTTCATTGCTGGAAAGATTCTTTGGTTTTATAGGAATGCAACAATAGGGGACAGAACAACATATATGGCTGGGATTGAGTATTCTGCTTGAAATCTTATAGTATTTTACGAATCTTGTTATACAGTATAGCAAATTTTGTACTTGCATACCCCACAAACGAGGAACTTTACGTACGGTGTAGATTAAGGAATAAGGGGTGAATATGCCTATCCAACAGCTCTCGTTGCCCTACGTCACCCCCCCGTGTGAATATGCACCCAAACCAAGGGGGTTTAAGGGGGATTTTAATTTAAATGTGTTGGACCCAATGGTTGTGTTAATTAATGTCAATGGTAGTTATGTGTTGGTTGTTAATGTCAATGGTTGTTATCTGTTGGGGGGTTTAATTTTTATATGTTGGATGTTAATGGTTTGTGTTGCAAAAAAAAAATTGGCCCCTTCGGGGCCTTAAGGACATCACAGCCCCCCCCCCCCGGTGAGACAAAAATTTTAGAATTCAAACCAGAAAAAAACTAGAATTCATTTGAGGCTTTCATCACCTGTAGCTTTTGGATTTCATCACAATAAAACAAATAGAACATAAGTAAAAGTTACCATAAAGATAGAGCAGATTGATCCCATTATTCTGAAAGTCATAAAGTTTGCAACACCCATACACACACATTTTTCAACCTGGAATTTAACAAAGAACCTTTGGCCTCCATGGATTCTTGTGGTGAGAAACCAAAGTGGGAAACTTTTACGCTTGTTAGCACAAGGATCTAGAAGCCTCAAAATCTAAAAATGCATGGTAATTTTTGCAGGCTTTCATTCGGAATGAGCCATAAAACAATATCCAATAAGCGCAATCTCGTATTAATCATTTGGTAGGATGTAAAAAGCCTACCAAACCCGGCCGGAAAATTGCTGTTTTAGCATAGATAACTTAACCAAACATATCCATATCATACACTATCAAAAGATCTCGGAGAGAGCTTTCCAACATAATAAAAAATCATCTCAAGCGAGCTACGGATCAAAAGTTATGATAAGAAATGTGTTGCCGTGTGAGGCGCACTACATGCGCCCTTCATGTGCCCATTATGCACCACACACACAAAAATAGGGCTTTTGTTGTGAGCCATTGGTTGTTGACCATTATGCACCACCACACACACAAAAAGAGCTTTTGTTGTGAGCCATTGGTTGTTGACCATTATGCACCACACGCACAAAAAAAAGGGCTTTTGTTGTGAGCCATTGGTTGTTGACCATTGGAAAAAAAAAAGGCTAAAATCAATGGCTCAGAAATGGTGCACTCTAGATGTACGCATTAGTACATCCATTTGAATACATCACGAAATCATAGGAAAACCTTAGTGAAAAGCGTACAAAAACACAAAGAAAACCCCCTATTATTATGCTACATATTTCTACATCACGATCAACCTAAATCTTATACTCTAATATGTCGGATATTTTAGGGCTTTGTGTGGTTATTTTTTGAACAAAACTACAATGAATTGCAAGTGCTAAAATATAATCTACCATATAAGCACCAATTCATTAATTTGAGAAAAAATACATTCTCATTTTGCTCAAAACAGCTTGCAGGCTGCGTTTAAAAGCCTATTTTGCAAACGGTCGTCATTGCTCTGAAGCAAGAAGCCCTTCAGAGTGCTCAATTTTAGAAAAACACTATGTTGCACTTATGAGCAACGTTATTGCCCCTATTCTACAAGAGTTTCTAGCTTCCATCGAAGTCATGACTGCTCCTCAAAGCATCTGATATCAAGTCGATGTAATCGTCATCGTGATCTTTTCAACATTGTTACACGATAAAAACGAGCAATTTATGCACAGTGAGAAAAAGGGGGAGGGGAGGGGAGGGGGAGAAGAGAATCTGATTAGGCCTTGAATATAAGGCGGAAGAATATTTATTATAATAAACTATACATTCCATGAACCTAGCATCCACAAGCATCCACCCAGCTTAGAAGAATCGCAATGGCGATTAAATCCCATCTTTTCTTAACGATTCTTCATGTACATTCCATGGAGATGCTCTAACAAATGCAGGATTCCCATCTGCATCAATAATCACTTCCCCATTCGCGATGTCTATTTGCTGCTGACTCAATTCCAGTAGATCTTCCATGTCCATTTCAGTATAGTTGGTCTTCTCGAGGATCTCCTGATTGTTCTCATCAGCATAATCTACAAGGGATTTCTTTAATACCTCACCGAAGTCATCTTCCGTATCCTGATCATCGAAAGGACGAAGAATGTACATGGGCGGCTTGTGATGCATTCTATCACAGATCTTGTCGAAATCTTGATCGCTTCCCAGACAATTATTCTCAGTGTCGGATGCGTCATCCATATACTGATCCTCAACCTTGTCAGATCCAATGTCTCATCATAGTTTTCACACGGGGGGTGACTCCGGACAACGAGAGCTGTTGGATAGGCATATTCACCCCTTATTCCTTAATCTAAATCGTACGTAAAGTTCCTCGTTTGTAGGGTATGCAAGTACAAAATTTGCTATACTGTATAACAAGATTCGCAAAATACTATAAGATTTCAAACGGAATACTATATGGTGTTGATTTCGTACGTGCAAAATACAATTATGAGGGCTCTCACTGCCCTACGTCACCCCCCGTGTGAATATGCACCCAAACCAAAGGGGGTTTAAGGGGGATTTTAATTTAAATGTGTTGGACCCAATGATTGTGTTAATTAATGTCAATGGTAGTTATGTGTTGGTTGTTAATGTCAATGGTTATTATGTGTTGGTTGTTATGTGTTGGGGGATTTAATTTTTATATGTTGGATGCCTCATAATTGTATTTTGCACGTAACTAGAATTCATTTGAGGCTTTCATCTGTAGCTTTTGAATTTGATCACAATAAAAAAAATAGAACATAAGTAAAAGTTACCATCAAAATAGAGCAGAGTGATCCCATTATTCTGAAAGTTATAAAGTTTGCAATACAAAGAAAACCCCTTGTTATTATGCTACATATTGTTACTTCCGCTACAACTATTTCTCTTTCACAATGACACCATTGTTTATCAATCCATATGATTTTGGATGCTCCATCTCTAGCTTAAAGGTAATGCACGATTCACCTTATGGTTCGATTAAAGTTCCAAACCTACAATATAAATGCATTCTTGTGGCCTTTGTTTGTTTGATCTCTGCGTGACATGGAAAAGGCGTGGAATAATCCGCTTTGTTGTGTGCATAAGAATCCGTTTGTTGATTGAAGCTAAAGGCTGGCTGCTATGAACAATTCGTGCCGAGGGAATATCAAGAGTTGGAAGCAAACATAGGGCCTAAACTCTAAACTCTTTTTGAATCTGCAGCAAATCTTAGGAAGGAAACAAAAGGGGGTTTTGCAGCACTACATTGTAGAATTAGGAAACCAATACCTTGTAAAAAAAAACATTATGCTAACTGAAGAAACATTAAAAAACAAATACCTTTGTAAGTGTGAGCAAAAAATCCATCTCGTGGTAGTAAAATCCACTCCGGCAATAAGAATCCAAGAGGGCAAGTACACATGCATATGCACACATGCACACACATGCACACATGCACATGCACTTGCACTTGCACTTGCACTTGCACATGCACATGCACAATACACATGCACATGCACATGCACAATACACATGCACATGCATATACATGCACATGCACATGCATACACATGCGCAGTGTTCATGCACAAACACATGCAGAGAAAGACAGCAACCCTCGGATTGTTCCAACCAACAAAAATCAACGGCCCATAAAGGGTGCACTCTAGAAATACTATTTAGTACACCTCAACGAATACAACAACGAAATCATAGAAAAACCATGTGAAAAAACGTATAAAAATCTAAAAGTAACCCCCTGTTATTGTGCTACATATTGGCAACAAGTGGCATTGAGAAGACAATAAAAAGTGTGGACTCCAACATTAGAAAGCATCGTATCACTTCTTGAAGATACAAATAAGGTGAGCTTCTCTCTTTTTCCTTAACTAGTATTTGCAATTTGGAAATGACCATTGTTCATGACTTGCTGATTATAGAGACAAATCAAAGGAGAAGGGAAGATCATTTGCTCCATGTGTTTTGCTTTCATATGCCATTATAATGGAGCATTCTGTTGATTGCAGAAACACATGATATGCATGATTGGTAACTTGACAATATTATAGAATTTGACCCTGCAAAATGGAAGCACAAGAACCATCTTAATATCAAGTATACAATCACTAGCGTTGCAAGTATACCAAGAACTCCAGCTTTAACTAATGGAACAATTGTGTTCAAACAGAACAGCTATGACAATACTTGAGATCCATTCTATGAAATTACAAATTCATGACTAAATGAAAAATATGTTTATTAAGTGACAGCTCATGAACCTAGCCAATGAACCATACCATGCATAGAAGAAACTAGCTGCTATAGATATTCCACTGACTTCATTAGCACCTAATAATGGTATAGTTATCAATGTTGAACTTCCCTGCATATGAAGATATATGCAAAGAATTCTATTATAGGAAGGTGGGCACAAATTAATCATTCCGAAAGAACACTACACTCAATTGCCCTCTTGCCAACATGAAATGAGCTCGTTCAAAAGATATAGAGAATATTTAGCAAGCCTACCTCAACTGCAAGCAACTGACTGCGACTCTCCTCCAACCTCGAACATACCTCAGCAAGTGCCATGAGCACTCCCTCGAGCCGTCTTTCTGTAAGTCCTCTGCGTAGGAAGCCCACAAGTTTCCTAATTATGTTCAGCTCGTATGTCTCTCATTTACTCCCCTCTCAAATTGTCTCTCAACTCATCTCTCATGATCTCTCGTCGATCATGTGGCCGACGCTTCTCTCTCTCTCTCTCTCTCTCTCTCTCTCTCTCTCTCTCTCTCTCTCTCTCTCTCTCTCTCTCTCTCTCTCTCTCTCTCTCTCTCTCTCTCTCTCTTAGGTTTCCCACATGATGTGAATTTTGTATCTCTCGCCATATCTGTGAGATAAAATTTTGTGCGTATAAGCTCCTCTCGGGGCTCGGGAGGAGCTCTTCTCGAGCCTTAACAGGCGGCCGTTTCACGAGTTACCGGAAGAGAAGCCAAATTCCTTAGGCCTGCAAAGGGAAATCGAATTATGCTGAAATGGAATGCGAGAATCTTAAATTCTTAGGTAGTAATGCATACCTCGGCGACAATCGACCTTGCTCGGTCGGATGCGCCAAGAAGCTTAGAAACGGGGGAACAAAGATCTGTCACCTGGAGCGAGGGAGATTCGGGAGCGAGAAATGCCATTTTAGCAAGCGAAAAACATTCGGCAGGGGGGTTAAGCTTAAGCGGCGGAAACAGATGGGAAACGCCCGTCCGCCGGTTAAGCAAAAAAATGACTCGGGGCATAAAAGGTGAGAGTGGGTTTTCCCCACTCTCACCTCCCTCTCGCATCTCTCATCACCTCTCATCGTCTCTCATGCAAAAAATTCAATCATGTGGGAAAGCTCTCTCTCTCTCTCTCTCTCTCTCTCTCTCTCTCTCTCTCTCTCTCTCTCTCTCTCTCTCTCTCTCTCTCTCTCTCTCTCTCTCTCTCTCTCTCTCTCTCTCTCTCTCTCTCTCTCTCTCTCTCTCTCTCTCTCTCTCTCTCTCTCTCTCTCTCTATCTTTTGTTATGCTGAGATATATATTTGCAGTGTTGTGAAGAACAGGCTAATAGCATATCATGGCCAAAGAATGATGTAGTGGAAATGGATAGAATGATGACGTCCATGCTCACAAGGATAGCAAATGCATGTTTTTTATCTGGAAGGAGGATGAAAGGACTGCCATGCAATGGATGGTATGACAAGGAATGTAAGGAAAAAAGGCAGGAATTCAAAGATGCATGTTTGGAAAAGAAAAATCAGGTCAGGGCTGAGTATCGTAAGCTAATACAGCGGAAAAAGAGATGGTATTATAAGCAAAAACAGGAATCCTTAGTGGAGGACTTAATGAAGAATCCTAAAAAATTTTGGGCTCACTTAAAAAATAAAAAGCAACAAAGCTGCGCACTAGAAGTAGGGCAGTTAATACAACAGGTGAGCAAATTGTACCACATTGAGGATTTGGATGATCGGATGGAAAAAAATGGACCTTTTCTAATATTTGAGGAGGAAGATATAATAGCAGGCATACAGAAGCTTTCTCGTGGTAAGGCAAAGGATGCTTTTGGGCTAGTATCAGAAATGGTGAAATGGGCAGGCAAAACCACCACAAAGGTTATTACTAAAATGATGAATGCAGTTATGGTACATGGTTTTCCTCCATCATGGCAGATTAACCGTGTTACGCCTATCCATAAAACTGGGGACATTAAAGACCCAAATAATTACCGTATGGTGATGGTAAGCAGCCTTTTTTCTAAACTGTTTGATACTATTGTTGAGAAAAAATTGAGTGCATGGGCTGAAGAAAGCAATATAAGGGCAATCGGGCAGGCGGGTTTTAGGCCCAAAAAGTCCACTATTGATCATTTGGTTACTATTAGAGTTCTTACGGAGTCAGTTAAGAAAACTAAAAGGCCACTCTTTGCATTATTTGTAGATCTCACGAAAGCATTTGATATGCTGAGACGGAAAAATATTTGGGAGTACATGGGTAATATCAATGTACCAATAGAGCTGAGGAATGCAGTAGCAACATTGTATGAGAAAGTAGTGGTCCGCCTATCACTCCCTTTGTATGACCAGTGCCGGGATGAAATACTTAGTAACATTGGGGTTAAACAGGGATGCCCGCTTTCTCCTACGTTATTCGGCATCTATATTGATCAACTGGAAGAATGGTTGCAGAAAAATGGAGGGGCAGGCACCACAATCGCCGGGTATGTGCTGGTACTTTTATTATATGCAGATGATATTGTAATTCTTGCTAGAAATGCAAATGATATGCAAAGACACATCAATGCGCTATCTTCATTTTGTGAGCATACGAGCATGCAGGTTAACCTAAACAAAACCAAGATTCTGGTTTTTGGGATGAGGACACCAGATTTTCACTTTTTCTATAATGAGCAAGAAATTGAAATATGTGACACATATAAGTATCTTGGGCTTATAGTAGATCACAACTATAATTGGAATAAGGCGGTGCAGCAGAGAACAAATGCAGGGCTTAAAGCTCTATATGCAATGCAGAGGAAGTGTGAAAAAGCAGACATTATGGATTGGAATTTGAAAAAAATGTTGTATGAAACATTGGTACGTACTGTAATTCTTTATGGACGTGAAGCATGGGGGCCAGGCCTTTCACTTGAGATGTGGAAAAGAGTGGAAAAAATACAGAAAAAATTCTTATTGACAGAGTTAGGAGTCAAGGTACAGACCCCATACCCTATGATGCTAGAGGAGGCAGGTCTAATGCCATTGGAAGCAGAAGCCCTTTTTCAAACATTAAAATATGTGATTAGAGTACGAGACATGGACACGGATAGACTGCCTAGGCTTGCAATGATCCAGAGTACTATAAAAGGGTGGTTTAAGGATATTGGAAAATGGCTTTGTAAATGGAATATGTCACTAGAAGAGATACCAGAGGATATCAAAGATTTAAGGGAATGGATAGAAAGGAAAGTACAATATACTTTATGGCAGAACCCAGGATCCAAGATGGGATTTTATAGAGATTCAATAAATCCTGAACTAGAGGAAACATTGCATATGAGAAGTAATATTTCATGTTATAAGAGAAGGTTAGTATGCAGATTACGTTTAAGCTCACACCATCTTGGCATCGAAATAGGGAGATGGGGGAACTTTCCTAGGAGCAGACGCACATGTAAGGTATGCGGTGCGAATGAGATTGAAGATGAGGAGCATCTAATACTAAGATGTCCAGCATATCAAAATCTGCGCCGAATATTTGAAATACCACAAGGGGTCTCGTTACACAGTTTCTTCAAACTACCAATGGATAATATATGTAATTATTTGATTGATGTCATGAAGATGAGAGAATTGTCTATAAAAAATTATAAACAATTATTAGATATATATATGGACGAGGAGGGAGAGGAAAGCATTATGGAAATGGAGAATTGTACATGTTGATATGTCTTCTAGACACGATGGTCTCCTGAGACAATAATAATCATTTCATTTCATTTCTCTCTCTCTCTCTCTCTTTTAATATAGAAGCCCGTTTTATTGTATAGTGTTACGGTGGCGTATAAATAAGTTAAAAATTTCAGAATGTGAAGACAAAATGTGCCCAAGAAGCACGGCAGCGGTGATGTCGAATGCATCACAAAGCTAGCGATCAGATTTGTTCATATAGATGAGGCTAAGAATCATAGAAATTATGTTCAATCTCATCCATTTGGATGCTATTTGGAGGAATAAGACTCAAAACATTTTCAAGCAAAATGCCATCTCGATCTTCTCCTCGTCAACAAAAAGCAGAGTAATGGCCTTGTGTCTTGGGGGCAGATGCCATTCATACTAAGAATATGAGAATCTTGGTGGAAAAAACAGGAATGCATCTGTAATGAAAGCTGTCAAGCGAAGACCTTCTAGTAGGTGTATCCCCTCTAGGTTGCGAGACAAGAATTTGCACGCAAAAAGCGGTGATTATAGGTTTAGGATTATGGCCACATTTGAGCTTTTGAGCAATCTACACGAAAACAAGAGGAGCTTTTAGAGCGATTTAACAACATATCCACGATCATTGTCATTTTGAAACAATGATGTCCCCGTGGTGCCATACCTGGGATGCTTTGAAAAATCCCATGATGTTCTTCCTAAAACCATGAAATGATCTCGCTCCATTGCGGTGCGAAAATACATCACCTTCATTTTCTAATATCCATGCCACCATATCGCTCCATGTTGGCTTCATTTGCTGCTGGCATTGTATAGATAATTTAATGCATCAATTCCTCGCATAATATGGTAGATAGAATGCATCTGCAAAGACATCGTGTTATTTGTCGGACATGCATAATCCGACTTCAAGATGAATCGTATCATACCATCCTTTGCTAAGATCTTCATCTTGAGACCCAAATCCAGAATTTGCAGCATGATCACGAAGTCTAACCATGCACCAGTTTGAATTTGCATTTGGACCAAACCACGGTTAAATCTCTGCGGAAGGTGTGGATAAAGATTCTTAGCCCTAAGCGGGGGATCTGATTTCTTCTTAATATTATTCTATGATTCAAAGTGTGTCAAAGATTGATGAGAAAGTGTTGATCGGAGTGAAATAGAGCCACGATCTTGCCAATTGGGTACTATTTCACGAAAAACAGAGGATGAACAACATAACAACAACAATAAAATAGAGCTGAATTGGAGCATGTTTCAGCTTTTTTCAGCCATGAATAATAGATCATCAAGATAAAATGAGAAGGATTGAAACACGAGAGAATCCCTTAAGAATGACTTACGAGCTCTTCACGGTTTGCTAGGTCGGCCAATACTCCGGAAGCTTGCTCATCAACTTGTCGATTCATCCAATAACTTTTCAATAGTAGGCGGCATAGTCTTCCTAACTTCAATCTCATTTTCATGTCCAAATGGGCATGCTCTGCGAACATTGTAGAGGCATATGCAAGCAAGCAACCTTATGCGAGGAGGAGTTATCTTTTGTTAATCTCATAATCTTTGTTACAAACAGCTCCATGTTCCATAGTCTTGGCAAGATTGCCGATGCTCATTATTTCTCTTAAGAGCTACTAAAGCATCTAATCTTTGCTTCTCTTACGTTCACAGACCACGTAAGAAGGTCCATAACACTTTGCAAGCATCCCACATCAGCAAAGTGCTTTCGAAGTTCATTGGTTTCACAACGTGCTAAAACACTTCAAAACAACCGGCGGTGTTATCGTTTCTCTTTGTTAAGCAATGCCATGATCAATTCCATCCTATGCCCTTTTACGTCACATGAAACGCCCGGTTAATTTTGTGGAAATAGCAAGAAAAAATGCACAAATAGGCAAATAGCGACCTTTAAAGCAGCCTCGGATGTGTCCATAACCGAATTTGCCGGACCTTCCACGAAGCGCTTAAGCAATGTCGCTGTTGAACTTTTACCCGGTGTAATAAGTCCAAAAACTTGCGTTAACAACTTCGATCTAAATATTTAACTCTTCAAAAACAAATGGCCAAAATGAAACAATAAATTTGCCTTCGCTTGATGGTATGTATGATCCGTCTTCCCTTGATGACCAAATGAAGAAGCTGGAATAGCTAGACCGATCGGATGATTGATGAATATTAATAGGATTTGGACATGCGGGGAATGAAACCGACCGAGGGATCTTAATCTTGAAAGCTTATTACGCCCATCTATCAAATTCGCCTACTTTATTGGCTCGAAATTGAGTCAACATGCCAAGCGGGGTTCGCTGGGCATGGCGGTTATGGGCTGTCGCTGCGTGGCATTGCTTCCGACCCGGGTAGGCGGGAACCCTGGCCGCTGATTAAGTGTGGAGGCGAACCCATCTGGCGTCAAAGGGGCAGGGCCGGTTCGGGCGAGCGAACCCATCTTGCACCGGTTGGCGGGGCGGACCCCGCGGGAGGGAGCGGTTTCAGCGATGCGGGGAGTTTCCAGCGGTCTGGTTCTGGTGCGGGCCTTAAGGTAAAAAGCAAAGCTTTTACGTGCGCCGAACTGCCCAAATGTCCAGCCATGGCAAAGCTTCGCTGACCCTCCCCGTTCGCCATAGCCGACCTCGCAAGAACAACGGACTTGCCTTCAAAATCCTTCTCTCCATCGCTTTAGTAGCCCTTTTCCTCTCTATTTTGGGCTACAAGTCAAACCTCGGTTTCCCTGTCTGCCGACCCGATCCCATGGCTCCAGTTGTAATCTTCTCTCAAAAGCGGCATCAAGCTTCTTCACACATTGTCCGATGAAGAAATCTTAGATTTGGCAGCCAAATCCGGCGCCAATGGCTCCAATCTGCTCCGTTTTCCTCGTTACAGAGCTTGCCGGTCCGTCTCCGGGGCTTTGAAGCCCAAAATTGCATTTTTATTTCTCACCAAAGATCTCTGCCTCTCGGCCGATTCTGGGAAGAATTTTTCAAAGGTAAAGAGGATTTGTATAATATTTATGTCCATTCTTATCCGTTTTTTCTCGATGCCCCTTTTGATCTGCGAAGCCCCTTTTGGGGCCGTTTGATCCCCAGCAAAACTACAGCTTACAATACTCCGTTGCTGATCGCTGCAATGCGCAGATTGCTCGCAAATGCGATTCTGGATGACTCACATAATCAATTTTTTGCATTTGTGTCCTGACACGACAAGAATGGAAATCCCACCTGATGGCCCCTGCCGGTGGGTTTGCTTGGGCGAACCCGGTAGGGGGCAATAAATGCCCCTGGCAAATCTGACTGTAGCCCCCGCCGGTGGGTTCGCTTGGGCGAACCCGGCAGGGGGTAATAAATGCCTCTGCGTTTGGGTAAAAGCATGTTAGGGTGTCCCTTAAAAAGTATTATTTAGTGACCAAAAAAGTACCTAAAAAGGTACCCAGGACTGGGTACTGGGTACCCGTGTAATATCTCAATAAAAGTTACATTTTAGAACTTTTATATATATTTTGGTCTCCGGTAGCATGATCTTTATCTTAACTTTGAATATTAATGCGTCCTTGACTTTTATTTTGGACCTTTATACTAGTTTTAATGAAAATAAAAATGAAAAAGTACCCAGTTCTGAAGTACCTAGTGTATGTACTTTTGCAGGTTCCAAAAGTGGTACACCCTAACATGCTTTTACCCTTTGCCATCGCACGGTTGGCTTAACTCTGGTTCGGGTTCGCTTGGGCGAACCCGGTGGGTAGTGCCACCGCAGCGCCATGTCAACATGGCGGGTTCGCTTGGGCGAATCCCTGGGGTTCGCCTGGGCAAATTTCCTGGGTTCGCTTGGGCGAACCCGGCTGGCTCCCGAACTCAATTTCGGGAGCCGATCGAAGCACCGTATCAAATTGCCCATAGATCTTAGTCTTTAAAAACTCATCTTCTGATCATGTACCATATCGCCCATAAAAACCGAGCAGAAGAAGCATGTGATAAAATGAATGACCTATTCAAGCTAATAGCGGCTGAAAACAAAACTTTCTTTTGTTGCTCGACAATACCCAAGGCGCCACTGCTCCAACCGAGAACATGGGAATGGCAAAAACGGCCGGAAATATGTGAATGACATCTGAACATAAATGTGTTGTGCAGACACAAGAACTTCAAGGACAAACTCTTCTTTTGACAGACCGTAGATGAAATAGAGAGTGTGCCATGGATCCAGAGAGTGCCAGCTGGTTGAAACACCCGCGATCAAGAATGTAAGTGACAGGCAGTTTACAAGACCAATAGGTTTGAAGCAGTCACCAACACATTCTAGGTATATTCCAGCATATATACTTAAGATATGCCATAAACCCACATAATCGAGGGTTTGCCCTAGGGGCATGTTGACCCTAAACCTGGCTTAAGGATCAACCACAAGGAACCAACTTGAGCTTTCACTCAAATTGGGGTTAGAACCTCCAGATCACTTAAGGTGATCAATCTATGCAAGCAAATTTCAATAACAAGTCCAAAAACTTGGAGTTTTGTACCTTTCCCATTTCTAGAAATTGACACCTTTGTCAAAACAGTTGTGGTATTGATATGCAGATCGATTTTTTGAGTCAACCACTGTAGACTTAGTCAGAAAAGATGTAGGTAATCAATGGTAAAGCTTCTGACCAAGTCAGAAACATAGTTTGTGAGTTATTCGAGCTCAAAGTGCAGTCAAAATTTGGTCAATAGCAAATCAAAAAAACAAAAGTGTCGAGATTGGGATTTTGGAGTTGCCAGACGAGTTTTTGAGAATCTCCAAAGCAAATGTGCTGTAATGATGATAAGGAATCTAGGCAAATGGTCAGATTGTCATCTGGATAAGCAAAAGTAATTTTTGTGACTGGATTTGGCAAAATACAGTCAAGAATAGTCAAAACAGAGTGCAAAAAATTCTAACTCGAGTTGTGAGTGGGATTTTTTGGATTTTTCAAGACATATAGGTTCCAGATGCTTCAAGGATTGATGGCAAATGGATCAAAGGTAATCAAAAGTACTCAGGGATTTTCTGTAAAGTTTTGAACAGAGAAAAAATTGTAAAGGATCATAACAGAGATAATTTCTTTAGATAGGCATCAAATTTCATTGATAGGAATGTAAATCAATCATAATAATGTTGGATAATAATAATTCAGTACTTCAAAATCAACTTCAGGTCAATAAAAAGTTTCAATAGATAATTTCCAACCAAATCTCTTGTGACTTGATCGGGGAGTACTCAGAGACTTCAAAATCCTTTGGTCATGCTCGGCAATGATCAAGAAGGTTTGTACGCTTACGGGCCTTCAAGAAAATTCTTTTGTCGAATCCCATGTTTTTATCTTAGTTTTCAAATGTTTGCTTAATCTTAGCCTTGATTGATGGGTTTGGTAGGTTCCGAGGGCTCTGGTGTCAAATCCGGCGAGATTCGAGGTGGAAGCAGAAATTTAGGGTTCTTGGCTGTATTTTTCTAAAAGCTTATTGCTTGATCACGATTTAAGTATTTTTGCCCGTATATCCATGGAATATGCTGTATTTTTTAATTTTGCAAAGCTAGACCATGGTTTTAAAAGGTCACTTATAGAAAATTGAAGAGGTGGATCACTTTAGCAATGGCAACCCTAATTTTCTTTGGGAATATGCTAAGTCCTTGGGCATAATGGTCAAGAATATTCCATAAGGTATACAAGTGGCATGGCATAATGGTAAGGAATTGCAAAAGGGTCTTGGCTAGGGAAATTTGCAAAAAACAAATGTCATATGAAGTGAGAAAGTATAGAGGCAATGGGGGAATGTGGATGTAATGGAGAAAGGGAAATTTGGGTAAGGCAAAATAAGGTATGCAAGGATAAAAAAAAAAGGAGGGTATGGGTGTGGGAAGAAATGGCTAGAAAATCTCAATGGATAGAGATAGAATATGAACAATGATTGGATGAGAATGGCTAAGGGATAAAATCAAGCACCATGGGGTCTTCCAAACTTTTTGACTTCCAATCTTCAAAAAATGTCTTCCAAACTTCATAACCCAGAATCTTCTAGAGCATATTTTTTGACTAAGCATTTTGACCTCAAATAAAGTACCTCATGTGAATTTGAACCTTGAGCACTTGTTGACCTGAAGAATGAACATCCTTTGACCTCCATATCAATGTTAAATGCCAAGAATCTTCCAAACTTTGACTTAGTCTTCTAAAGTAAATTGACCTAGTTTGAATGCATAGACCACAATTAGCATGTTGCCCTTTGAGGGCAACATCTCGCCAAAACAAGAAAAAGGCTGGTCCCCTCAGCCATGTGATGTCAAAAAATGGATAACTAGGGGGGGTCTTCAACTTTGTGCCAATGTATCCAAGTGGAGATATGAGAGTGTGAGATGTAAGTGGAGGTGAAGTGAGTATGAATGTGGTGATGAAATAATATGGATAGAAAAAGGTGGAAGTGAGTGTGAGTATGGAAGTATGGATGTGGTGAGGGAATAATATGGATAAAAAGGCATAAGAAGGGTGGTGGAATGATTGTGAATGGAATAAGTAGTGAAAAGAAAGTGAGTGTGTATATGGTGAGGTGGTGATGAAATGGAAATGAAGTGAGTGTGCAAGTGCTTGAAACTTCGCCAAAACAAGAAAATATGTCTTCCTCCTAATCTTCAACAAGTGCAACTCTGCTGTGATGGTAAAGATGAATTGCAGAGTGCTTTTCTTCTTTAGGGAATGAGAATAAGAATAAGGAGTTCAAATGGGAGGTAGGGCTACTTAAGACAGATGAAAAAATATGGAAGAAGAGTGCACCTGTCATGGAAACACATAAACCAATTAGTCTCAAACCCTTGCAACTCTGCTATGATGGTGAAGGTGATTTTGCAGAGTGCTGTTAAGGTATGGAAAAACAAGAATAAGAGGCTGGATGGATGGTAGGAATGCTTAAGGACAGGTGAATAAAAATGGAAGAAGGATGCTCCTGCATATGACACTTGGTAATTATTAGTATCAACCCTGTTCTTGAGATCATTTGCACTATTACCCGATCAGATCAACCTAGGAACATGAACCAAATTCTATTAGAACTAGAAAAAGTGCCCAGCGTTGCTGGGCTTTTATCGGGAATAAACTAAACAAATAATATAAAGAAAAGGTTGACGACATTGGGTTTTTCCTTCTTTGCTTTTGATGGTCAGGGTTATTTTGTGTATAGTAAATATCGTCTCTTTTAAAATGTGGGCCTTCTTATAAAATACAAGGAGTCAATTCAGATTATGCGGAGTTAGATTCTAGGGTTATGCGGAGTTAGATCTCTAGAGTTAGTTCATGATCTCGTACTAAGAATATAGAAGATATGAAATGACACCACAAGCATTGCCAAAAGCTGGGCCTATCAGAAGATATTGTGTACAGCTAGGTTCCCAAAAAATTTAAAGCATGTGGTGATCCAACGAACTTATTGTCGTCATGCATTGCTCTTATAGTGGTTAAAATTAGGATGCTCTTGATTGTTATAACAGCATTTAAAAATAAGATGATCTTGATTGTTTGCAATGTCATGGACCTTGGGCGAAGGCAATTGGACAAATGAGTTTGATCTACAATAAGCTCTTTGCCTTTCCCAAAAATTGCATTGCTTTTGTGAAAATGCAGGCTTTTTCATTGTTGAGCTTCGTAGATGTATTGATTAAAGTGTTCATCATATGCAATCACCATCAGATAGAATTTTGATATGTTGAAGTGCACATTGACCTAGATCGAAGAAAATTTTCATTTGATATAAAGTAATTCATAAACAACGTGTTCAATTTATTTGCCAACATAGTAGTCATCCTTGACAACATCAAATTAGATGGCTTCACACACAATGAATTGATGAAGTTGCTAGGCCCCGCTAAAAGCATAAAAGCATTATGGGGCGGGTGGCATCCATTGCCACATGGCCATGCCCACGGATAACGGTAAAGGATTTGGCTTGCCTGGTGTGAAGCAACTGCATTGCTGCTGCTGCTTATTGCCTTGAAATTAAGTTTTTCATCATGAAGTTCATTCTTCTCAGTTTGCACCAAGGCTCAACATGGATAATAAACAAGTAGTGCAGCTATAATAGTAATGTTAAGCTAATGATGAAATGGTACCTTGAGTTCTTTTATGGAATCCTGCAAACTGTTTGTTTGACTTTGACTCTTTTAACTGCTGAGGTTTTGCATGAAGTTGTATCCACACATGAATTGCACCAATGAGTATTGTGTCCTTATTTGTTTTTGGTGGTCGTCATGTTTTGGTGGTGTTTTCGTGGTCGTCATGGCTCTGATGCAGCAATTGAGAATGTATAATAGTATGCAAATAATCTGTTTATACAACTTGCTTTTATTTAAACATCATGCTTTGTTTCCAATACCCGATTCATTCCTAGACTTGTCAAAACGATAGGCCAACAAACACATTAGTTGGTAAAAACAGACTACAATAATAGTCTTCAAAATTTCCTTATGCATGCTTATTACCTTTTGTGCAGGCATTCATTTCTAATTCCATTCAGTTTATAAGGAGAGATGAAAATACCTGCAATCTACTTGATCAAATGGTGGATTGCAACAGAAGAAGCAGGAGGAGATTGTAAAGAATCATCCGGCAAAAGGTTAGCTACTAAAAAACCAATATGTGGAACCTACCCTATAAGAACTTTGTGTTTTATGTTCTTGAGCTTCAATTTATGATAAAGCCCTCATAATGGATTCCAAATGTGAACATGGCTTAAAAATCTAGCTAGTCAAAGTGGCATGTTTAAAGTCATTACCAGCACTGCAAATTTAAAATCCTGCAACGTCAAAATCCTGAACTGCAAAATGTTACAGAAGGGCTATATCTTCATCATTGCTGGCCGCAAACTCCCTTAACAAAAATATTTGATCCATAATCTATTAAAAAACAACAGATATAGACCTTTCCATCTATCTTTTGCTTTTTCAATCTGTGACTTTTATTGCTTTCAAGCATCTATCTTTCGCTAATTGTATGCAGTTGTTTTGTTAGATCCTCTATGAGCTGGAGCCTATGTCCTCACGTCAAGCATTGTATGCCAAGGCACATATGTAACCTAGGTAGAAAATGAAAACACAATTTAAATATTGGAGATTAAATAATTTCAGGTTCTGCAGGGTTAGCCTTTCTTCTCGACTTTGTGATTGGCGGTTTAAACCTGGAGCTAGTCACGGGGGATTGTCCAGTGAAGGCAGTACATGACTTTGAGAAACTTACTTGATAAACAGTCTTTGAATGAAAGGCTATATTTCCTTAGATTGTTGCAGGATATGTAGAGTCTATGTAGAGTCTGTGCCTTTCCCAAATGCCTTATCTTGCATGAAAGCTCCAATTCATTTATCTTTATGCCTGAGTGCAACTGAGAGGAAATAGAACATGTACAAATTTGGAAGCAATATGATGGGTGGGAATAATCAATAGAGGAAGATGGCAAAAACGAAAATAACAATGCATATTGCTGTCTAATGCAGGCAGTACATGACTTTGAGAAACTAACTATGTAACCTGAGAAACAGCCTTTGAATGAAAGGCTATATCTCCTACTTAGATTGTTGGCACAATATGTGGAATCCGTGTTTTGCCAAAATGCCTTATCTTGCATGAAAGCTCCAATTCATTTATCATTATGCCTGACTGCAACTGAGAAGAAACAGAGCATGTGCCAATTTAAAAACAATTTGATGGGAACTTTTACGGGTGGGAATAATCGATAGAGCAAGATAACATCAGATATTTCGCTAGCTAGTGCAGCAAAGTACATGACTTTGAGAAACTGACTATCTAACCTGAGAAACAGTTGAATGAAAGGTTATATCCCCTTCTTAGATCGTTGCAGGATATGTAGAATCTGTGCCTTTCCCATGCATGAAAGCTCCAATTCATTTGTCTTTATGCCTGACTGCAACTAAGAAGAAACAGAGCATGTGCCAATTTGAAAACAATTTGATGGGAACTTGTACGGGTGGGAATAATCGATAGAGCAAGATGGAAAAAACGAAAGTAACAATAAATATTGCTTCAGTGCTCAACCTGAAAACACTTATTCCCAACCTCTCCATAGACCTTTCCATCTAGCATTCGCTTTTTCTATCTCAGAGGTTCATTGCTTTGAAGCATCTATCTTTTCGCTAATTGGATGCAATAGTAGCGGCAAGGAGAGATCGGTTTATAATCAAGCTGGAAAACAGGTGATTATTGGAGGCAAATCTGCTTTTGAATCTGGAAAGACACAACAATAGTAAGACCATAGTGCTTTTAAAGTAAGATAGAGCATAAAATTTCACATCTATAATACTTGCCCAAAACTAAGTTTGCCATATATTTTTCCTGTCTAGAACCACTATTTAGACATAAGATCATAAGATAAAGACATTTACCCGAAAGCCATGAAAGCCATAACGTGGACCTGCTATTTCCTTCAACAGCATTGTGAGAGCAAGCACCAAATACATTTGGTGAATAAAATTTCTAAAATCTTCTTTTTGATAGTCTTTTTATGCAAAGGTCGTGATCATGATTGTGATGAAACAATATCCTTTTGCGGCATTTGTTGGAATAAATCCATGGCATTATTAAGAATTTCGCCATACTTCGCGCCATGATTTTATTGTTAGATATGCACTCACAGACTGCATTTTGCATTTTTCAGCTATCGATATTTTATCAGCAAAAGAGGACGTGGCAGGACACTGTATGTTAAATCTATCACTGGTTTGTAAGTATGTGTATTGCAGATTCAGATTCAATTGGCTTATTGATGCTGTTATTGTATAGCCAATTGAAGTTCCCACAAGATTTGTGTATTGCATGAGGCCACATAGGAAGATTTTTGAACCACGATTAATTTGAAGATTGAGATACAAAAACGATCGAGTGAAGTATTAGGCATAGGAAAGGGAATGCAAGCCTAAATTTGCTCTAACTGCATCCATGTATGTATAGTTGCGCTTTCCCGTTACAGGATCGGGCGATTCCGCTTGAAGAGCATACGCATATTTATAAGATCAGCTCTGACTTTTAAAACGTTCAAGGTTGAAAGACCTTGCATTATCCCAGGTATTTCAAAGGAATCACAAATCTGTGCGAACATAGGAAGCTAAATGAGGCACTGGAAGAGCAAGGGTTGCCGTTGTCAAGGAATAATGCATATTTCCTTTTGCACGAGTCCATACAGGAAAAGGTATTGAATGTTTGCAAATTCTTCTGATTTCTAATAGTCTTGGCATCTCAATCATTTGTTTGCTATGTTTGGAAAATTGGTTGAAGCAAATTAAGCATTTGCAAGGGTCCCATAGCCAAGTGCTTGTAGATGAAGCACAAGTATTTCTGTGCCTAAGGCTTGCTGGGCATGAGTACAACATGTCCTCTGCAATTCTCAAGTTTATTCCCTACTTGTAGTCATGTCCAGAAAAAAAAAACTTTAGTCATGGCATGAGTGCCGTACCTTATTGTGCTCAGTTCCTTTGCTTTTGCAGTGGATAAGGACAAGTAGTATTTCTTCATCAAGTCCAGTTTGAGCCTGCACATAGTTCAAGTCTCAACCTGCACAAATTATCGAAGTTCAATACATCAGTTTTGGAAACTTATCAACTCCCTAAACAGAGAAAGGATGCCACAAATGGCTTCCTTCTTTGTTTGATAGAATGTGGTATCATTTTCACCATATGTTCAGCATATGTTGTTGTTACAAGCAATTAGGAGTTAGATTCTGGTCATATTGTAATATGTTTCACTGAAGTCGGTAATATGTTTGAATGAAGTCTTTTGAAGGAGGTGTGATTCAACATTGATAAGCATGGCATTGCTGCTGGTTGTCTCTCTTGAGTCTAATGTGACTTGGACTTCTGTTTGTGCTCTTGGCATTTTCTGAGAAGCTCATCAAGCCTCAATATACCGAATAATTAAGAAGCCTGGGAATTGTTCAGTGTGCTCCTGGCCGTGCACATTCGGGTCCCAATCACCAGATGATGGCCAAATCATTATTACCCAAGGAGAGGGCATTTATGTGTATGGATTATTGGCCCTGTTCTACATCCAGATTGTGTAATCTGGTCTGCTAGGTCTGCATATTTCTCCAGATTGTAGATGAACAATTCGCCTGTCCAAATCACAGATGATGGCCAAATCACTTAAGGAATGACATGGAGAGGACATTTATGCGTTGATTATTGTCCCTGTTCTACATCCAAAGATTTTGTAATGGGTGCGCTAGGTCTGCCCATTTTTTCTAGATGATGGCCAAATCACTTATTAACCAAGGAATGTGACACGGAGAGTACATCTATGTGTATGGGTTAGGGTTATTTATTGGGATCATCTCCCTGTTTTGCATGCAGGGGTGGTTGTTTACCACAAGAAAGAACCACCCGCATAAGGAGCATCTAAATCTATCTATCTATCTATATTCTAAGCCCATATATGAGCCTTAGAATTGCCATAAGTTACGAATTTATTGAGCTAAGCTATATATTAGTCACATCTAGCAAATAAGGGACTTTAGTAAACAAGCTAATAAGGGATTTGAGTAAACACTTACGGGGAAAATACACGTTGCATCTTACACTCCAGCACCATTTATTGATATCTTTCACCCCGGTTGAGTTGCCTGCAATAACCCATACATGCATAAATATAGAGTAAGATCCTTCGACTTACAGGAACTGTCATAATCTACACATTTGTTGAGCTAAGCGCAAAGAAAAACAAAAGCTTTTGCACCTACAGTGATGTTTTACAACTATAATGAAAAATATTTGGACAAATTCCATAATTCTGTTTCATATAACTAAAGTACTAAAGGCATTCAATTTACTTTTCAATGGTAAAGTCCGGATCGCACAAACATGTGTCCGATGTGCCATCGCAAATATTTCTCACATGGCTTGACAGGTTATGAGGCATTTCTTCCATAAACTTTCCTTTGGCCCTACTGTAAAGCCAAGAAAGAAAAGCCGCACATGTAAAGTTCAATCTTAAAATACCCAACAAAGGAAATCATTGTTTTGGCTTAATCCAATCTCTTAGAGTTGGTCGTCGCGGCCAACTAGGGCCTAGCTCTGGCTGAGAACAAGCTTAAGATTGCATTTTGGGAAAACACAAAAGTAGCGATTTGTCAAAGAACTATGCCAAGAGTCGACAAGCAAAGAAGAATAAAATACAAAGAGTTTTGTGCATTGTCTTGTAAATGAAGAAATTTTCAAGTTGAACCAAATACCTGCCAAGCTTAACAAAGAGTCGTTTCCGGGTAGGAGAGCTGAGATAGAAGATGCAACGGCGGCGAGGAGATGGAGGAGATGGAGATGCACAGACAGCCAAAGAGGGAATCCCAAGAGGAGAACGGTTTCGGAAGAAGCGATGCCTTTCTTTCTTCAAAACTTCCACAGAGATGATCTAACGGCCCACAAAAAATGTAACAAAATCAATGCCTAAGATTGTGCACAGACTATCACAAAACGCCTTTATTATTATATATAGATATAGATAATGTGCTCAAAGTCAAACTGTTCAATCTACTGAAATAATGTGCTTAAAAATCAAACTGATTTAACTACTTTAAACCTACTATAAATCTCTAGACCTTTTAATGAAAGAAGAGGGACAAGCAAGCATGCTGGTCCCAATACCTTTTCAGGTGCAAGATGTTGATAGGATTTGGCAATGGCATCCCTGAAGCAACTTCCTGTAACCAATAAGAATTAGTACCTGCAGGATCCAACACTACAAAGGGCCCTTCCCAAATGTTGTCAAATTTGCCAGCTGAATCCTCCTTTGACTTGTTCCATTTGAGAACAAGCTCCCCTTTTTTAAAAGTGCCTTGTATTTTGTGTGCAGCCTTGAATGCAGCCAGATCTTTAGCTTTTTTCAACAAGTTTGTGTTCTCAGCTTCCATTCTGTACTCATCCAAATGTAGCAGGGCATCCAGTCTTTCCTGTAGAGCATGTTCAAAAGGTAAGCACAATTTGTGAGCTAATCTCAAAGAAGGTAATTCGAGTTCTACTGGTAGAACTGCCTCTATGCCATAAACCAAATTGAAAGGTGTGTGATTTGTAGCTGTTTTTGATAGTGACTCTATAAGCCCAAAGGGCGTCCACTATTTTGATATGCCAATCTTTTTTGTTAATCTCTCCTTTGTCGCACGCAAGATATTTTTCAATACTTTGTTAGTAGCTTCAATTTTGTCCATTACCCTGAGGATAATATGAAGAACTTTTGGTGTGCTTGACCTTCAAAATGCTCAACAAATTAGCAATGACTTCATTAACAAAGGGGGTACCTCTATCAGAATGTATCTGGAAGGGAATACCAAATCTGGAGCAAATAAATTCATGTAAAAACCTTGCAGTTGTGAGGGCATTAGCTTGTCTCAAAGGTATAGCCTCTGCCCACTTAGTGAAATAATCTGTAGCCACAATAATATGTTGATGTTGACCTGCAGAGGAAGGATTAATAGGACCAATATAATCTAGCCCCCAGATTTGAAAAGGTCCTGGAGATATGATAGGATTTAAGGCAGCTGGCAATAAAATTCTTTTACTAAAAATTTGACATTGATGGCAAGTTTTTATAACCTCATAGCAATCTCTAAAAACAGTAGGCCAATAGTATCCAGACCTGAGAATCTTTTTTGCAGTGGTATCCCCAGCAAAATGTCCCCCCTGAGATACCTTTGTGCATCTCTTTAATGATCAAGGCGATTCTTCTTCACTTACACACCTCAAAGAAGATTCCATCCCTGTTGACTTTGCATAGGATATTTTCTATCAGCTTGAATTGTCTCAAGCACTTGTCTTTAAGTCTTCTTTTTCGACTTGGAGTGAGGTTTGGAGAAGTGAATCCATGTTGCAAAAAATCCCTAATAGGTTGCTGCCATCCTCCTTGGGCTTGACCTCCCTGAGTTACTTCCAAATGTGCTACTGCAAATGAAGTGTCAGTAGTATTCAATTCATCCTCATGATCAAAAAATATATAAGGCAAGTAGAGGCTAGGATTTCGTGTCAAGTGCAACTCTTTTACGAAATATCATAACTTTGCAACTTACAAGCCCACCTCACGGATCTTTGGTTTATTAGTTGCTTTACCAAATAGCAATCCCATTGGATTTTGCTTCATATGAACTTGAACTTGGCTTTTCGAGAAGTAGGTGCCCCCGCCTATTGATGAGGAACATGAGAGCAGCGACACTTTTTTTTTCTATTCGGTATATCTTTCTTCAAGAGCGGACCATTGCTTGCTTGCAAAAACTATGGTGTGCTTATCCCGCAAAAATGGCTAAACCTATAGCCTTTTTAGTAACAGTGATATAAACCTCAAATGGCGTGCTCAAATCTGGCTTTTTAAAAGAGTAGCTTTACATATGGATAAAATAAGAAAGTCAAAAGCTTCTTGGCACTCTGGGGTCCATGTGATAGGTATGTGCTTGCTTTCAGATTTAGAGAACTTCCCTATCCCCGGGTCAACTTAGAGATAGGACTTAAGATATGAGCAAAATTTGGGATATACATCCTAAGGAAACTTGTCATACCAATGAAACTCTTAACACCTTCAAATTCTTGGGAGGTACCGTTTTTTGAGAGCTTCAACTTTATCTTGAGTAACTTGAATACCTTGTTTGGATACCTCATGTCCCAAGAGTTGTCCTTTGGATGCAAAAAAGATGCATTTTTTTGGATTTAGATTGACTCTGAAGTCCCCTGCATAGAGAACAGATTTTTGCAAGCAATTCCACATGATTATTAGCATGAGAACCCAAGCAAAGGTCATCCGGATACACTCTAAAGTCTTCAAAGCAGCCATGGTTTTGAAAATGACATCCATTGCTCTTTGGAAGGTATTTGGAGCATTCATTAGGCCAAATGGCATTCTTTTCATAGCATAAGTACCCAGGGGAGTGATAAATGAAGTCTTTGGCTGGTCTTCCTCTTTGATACTAATCTGGTTGAACCACGAAAAACCATCCAAAAATGAGTACATGTCTTTTCTGCAACACATATAGAATTTCTTCCAAAAAAGGCAAGGGATAACAATCTTTTATAGTGGCTTTGTTCAAATCTAGATAATCTATGCAAATTCTCGAGTTCCATTCTTTTTTCCTTTGGAACAATGCGGGATACCCATTCACGGTTGATGATCTCTACAATGACACACCGCATCCAACATCTTATGCAATTCATCTTTGATTAGATCTAAAAGTGAAGCATTTATTCTTCTTAACTTACGGAAAACAGGGCTTTGACCCTCCTTAATTTTAATTTCAAATTGACATACCTCCTCTTTGATACCAATAAGCTCGAGAATAATCCCAAGCAAACACATCACTTCTCTCTTCAAAGAATTTATTGATCTCTTCCTTATTTTGTGTGTCAAAAGATCTCCCACAAAACGAGTTCTTTCCTGGCCATGCTTGTTGATTATAACTTCATTGATTGCCTTTTCCTGGGATGCATTTATAACTAGGATGGGACAGAGCTCCTTAGCCTCATCCTCATCGAAATCTTCCTCTGGTATAGCTCCCTCAGATAAATAAGTCATCGAGTGTGTCTGCACAAAGCATCGACTTCAAATTACGCTCCCTTGGGATATGAGTAATTTCCCAAGAGGTAAAATGAGCAAGCATTCCCATTACCTGGTTTCTCCGAGCTCCATATCAGCATTCTTGGCTTGATATTCACCATTTACCTGTCTGCAAACTAATTGTGAATCCCCATAGATATGTATAATTGAAATATCCATAGCTCTAGCTTCTTGGAGACCTGCAATCAAAGCCTTGTATTCTGCTGCATTAGAAGTTATTTGGGGAAAAATTCTTCCTACCTTAGCCAAAAGTTTATTAAAGGTATCTTTTAATATAGCGGGCAGATGAAGCTACATTCAATTTCTTTGATATTCCCCATCAAACCATAAACAACCTCTTACGCCATCTTAGGAGGGTAGTGCACACTCTCTAATTAAAGGAATCAACTCAATTCTCTTTGTGCTAGGAGTTGCTAGACTATATGATCCTAGTGGTTCTTCTATAAGCATTTCTTTGATAAAATGTACCGCGTCATTAAAGCCATAAGAACCATCTTGATTGTAGATTGTGGCCACTTGAGTGCCATTTGAAATGGTGCATCTCCCTTCGGACCAGATTGGCCTAGCATCAATCGTAGCCATCCACCTCGTTCAAAGAAGAGATCATATATGTCCAGTATCTTCTCCTAGATCTTCAAAAGCAACAACAACAAAATTGGCAGCTACAACAATGCCTTCGGTGTTAACAGGGGACCTTGGTCACAATTCCAACCGGTGCTATCTTAGCATTAGAAAAAGATTTTAACAAGACGGATGACCTTTTATCTATCTCGAGTCCACATTTTTTCATAACATGATATGGCATGATATTCAAAGGTGAGCCTCCATCTAACAACACATTGGAAAAAGAATAACCTCCTAGAGTTCTTTGAGCACATAAAGGCACTGGATCCTCTTCATTTTGGGCCAGAATAAGATTAGTGGCATTAGCAACACCTACACAAGCTCTTGCTTCACTAAAAGTAGTTTGTTGTAGTAACTTTTTCCTATAACCAGGTGCAATTTTTAACAATGTAAATAAGTCCACACTTACTTTAGAATTTTTTAGTAAAACATCCAACTCATCAAGGTCATGATCTTTCTTACCATATTTTTGTTGGGGAGGTGGAGCTATTTCTTGAGGAGGGGCCTCTATAATGTGTGGTGGTGGCAATCTTTGATCTCCTAAAATGCTCTGGAACAAACTTGGTAGGCTCAAAGAGGTTTATGGGAATCTCCCATACTCGGGGTTTGTACCACCATCACTTCTTGATCTTTGGCATCTCAGAAGCTTGTACAAACCTTATAGAGCTAGTAGGCTCTGCAAATCTTACATGGGGAGTTGCCTCGGACTTTTTTCCCTCTCTTGCTTGGCAAAATATTCTTTAACAAAGTGCATCCGAGGTCAAGTATGGCCAATTTCATTGCAAAAAGCACATCTTTGGACATTCCCTACCAAAGTGACCTTTCTTTTTTACATTTAGGACATATTTGCCAATAACAAATGTCATTTGGATGTGAAGTTCTATTTCAATGAATACATTCAGGGGTAATTTCTACCTGCCCTCGCTTGCCTTGAGCTCCACAAGTTGTTTGGTCACTTCGCTAAAGCCTCAGCCACCTTTTGTCAGTCCGGCCTTGACTTCTAAAATCTGAGAATCGCCTTCTTCTTTTTTTTTCTTTTCTTTATGCACAAGCATAAATAGGGGGACGAATGGTGAGATTCATAAGGACCATCGGTGGCATCGGGTAAAAAGGATCATGATGAAAGCTATGGTGTTTTTCCGGTAGAATAGAAAACATTTTGGTCAATTGATGGTCTTGGCGAAAACTTTGTAGATGGAATCAAAACCTTTCGCAGCCTTGAATCTTGATAAGCTTCTGTGAATTTACGGTCCGGAAGATAAGCCTTTAATGAAGGAGGATACCAAAAGAGTGTGGGAACAAGTGACTTGAACTTTTGGCATCTATTCATGAAGGTACTAAATCTCTCCTTATCTTGGCTCACACTTTCACCCTGCATAAATAGAGAAATTTTGCAACTCATTAACAAGGTCTTTAGGAGCAAAGACGTTTTCTAAAACTGTCCAAAAACTTGGTGACAAGATCATCCCAAGAAGTGGTTCCCATAAGCTTCTCATAAGTCAACCAAGCACTAGCTTCACTTTCCTCTTTAAAACACTTTTGAATTGTGATAGCTTGCATCCTTTTTGAAGCCAAAATCCCCACGTAATAATCTTCAAAGACTTTTAGAAAGGTATTAGCACTCATCTTTGGAATCAAAAGTAGGCAATGGAATAGGCATATTCAACTCAAACCGATAAGGCAAGCTTTGAAGTAATCCACTTGCAAAATTAGGGGAAGAGGTCTATCTCTAAAGGGTTCTCAAGTCTCCCCGATCTTCCATTGGTTCCATTCTGCTGGAAACTTTTGTTTTGGAGCCATGAGTTCGAAAATCCAGGTAGAGAGATCTCGGTAGAACCTCCAAAATGTTGACCCTAAACCTGGCTTAAGGATCAACCACAAGGAACCAACTTGAGCTTTCACTCAAATTGGGGTTAGAACCTCAGATCACTTAAGGTGATCAATCTATGCAAGCAAATTTCAATAACAAGTCAAAAACTTGGAGTTTTGTACCTTTCCCATTTCTAGAAATTGACACCTTTGTCAAAGCGGTTGTGGTATTGATATGCGGATCGATTTTTGAGTCAACCACTTTGTAGACTTAGTCGGAAAAGATGTAGGTAATCAATGGTAAAGCTTCGACCAAGTCGAAACATAGTTTGTGAGTTATTCGAGCTCAAAGTGCGATCAAAATTTGGTCAATAGCAGTCAAATCTGAAAACAGTGATCAGAGATTGGGATTTTGGAGTTGCCAGACGAGTTTTTGAGAATCTCCAAAGCAAATGTGCTGTAATGATGATAAGGAATCTAGGCAAATGGTCAGATTGTCATCCGGATAAGCAAAAAGTAATTTTTGTGGATTTGGATTTGGCAAAATCTGAGGTCAAGAATAGTCAAAGCAGTGCAAAAAATTCTAACTTTCGAGTTGTGAGTGGGATTTTTTGGATTTTTCAAGACATATAGGTTCCAGATGCTTCAAGGATTGATGGCAAATGGATCAAAGGTAATCAAAAGTACTCGGGGATTTTTCAGTAAAGTTTTGAGCAGAGAAAAAAATTGTAAAGGATCATAACAGAGATAATTTCTTGGATAGGCATCAAATTTCATTGATAGGAATGTAAATCAATCATAATAATGTTGGATAATAATAATTCAAGACTTCAAAATCAACTTTGTGTCAATAAAAAGTTTCAATAGATAATTTCCAACCAAATCTCTTGTGACTTGATCGGGGAGTACTTCGAGACTTCCAAAATCCTTTCGGTCATGCTCAAAGAATGATCACAGTAAAGGTTTATGCGGCACCGGGCCTTCAAGAAAATTCTTTTTTGTCGAATCCCATGTTTTTATCTTAGTTTTCAAATGTTTGCTTAATCTTAGCCTTGATTGATGGGTTTATTAGGTTCATAAAGAGTGGGAAGGTCAAAATAGGTAGGTTCAGAGGGCTCGTGTCAAATCCCGTGAGATTCGAGGTGGAAGCAGAAATTTAGGGTTCTTAGGTCTGTATTTTCTCGAGAAAACAATAGCGATCACGATTCGTATTTTTTGCCTCAGATATCCATGGAATATGCTGTATTTTTTAATTTTGCAAAGCTAGACCATGGTTTTAAAAGGTCACTTATAGAAAATTGAAGAGGTGGATCACTTTAGCAATGGCAACCCTAATTTTCTTTGGGAATATGCTAAGTCCTTGGGCATAATGGTCAAGAATATTCCATAAGGTATACAAGTGGCATGGCATAATGGTAAGGAATTGCAAAAGGGTATTGGCTAGGGAAATTTGCAAAAAACAAATGTCATATGAAGTGAGAAAGTATAGAGGCAATGGGGGAATGTGGATGTAATGGAGAAAGGGAAATTTGGGTAAGGCAAAATAAGGTATGCAAGGATAAAAAAAAAGGGAGGGTATGGGTGTGGGAAGAAATGGCTAGAAAATCTCAATGGATAGAGATAGAATATGAACAATGATTGGATGAGAATGGCTAAGGGATAAAATCAAGCACCATGGGGTCTTCCAAACTTTTTGACTTCCAATCTTCAAAAAATGTCTTCCAAACTTCATAACCCAGAATCTTCTAGAGCATATTTTTTGACTAAGCATTTTGACCTCAAATAAAGTACCTCATGTGAATTTGAACCTTGAGCACTTGTTGACCTGAAGAATGAACATCCTTTGACCTCCATATCAATGTTAAATGCCAAGAATCTTCCAAACTTTGACTTAGTCTTCTAAAGTAAATTGACCTAGTTTGAATGCATAGACCACAATTAGCATGTTGCCCTTTGGGGGCAACAGGGCAACCCAAAAAAAATAGTGTCAATCGAAAAATGAGACTGAATTATATATGAGTGATAATCTAATAAAAAAAAACCCCATAGATTCAATATAAAAAATAAGCATGTTAGCCCACTAGTTGCATTGGTCAAAACATTCTTATTAGAATAATGATTATTTTAGCAGAGGTTCGAGTCTATGTATTTCATATTCTAAAATTTATTATAGAGATGAGTCCTCATAATTCATATTCCAAAACCCTAGGCGAACCTATATTTCATATTTCAAAATCATAGATGCCCCAGTCATAAATCATAAATGATCATAATTGAAGCAAGAGCGCCTAGAGGCTCCAACATACGATCTGGGCCATAGGACGGATAAATCTGACAATCGAGATAGTCCAGGCACACCTCGTTTAGACGTTCTAGAGATCCTAAAGGGATGGCTCAAATTGCTTGATTCGCAACATATCCCACATTATTCCCTTGGTAATAGATCAAAAGACAATTGATATTCCTTCAGCTCCATCAAGATATGCCAAAGCGTACATGGGTCAGCACATAATGATGGTAACATTGTTGCAGATCCTTGAAAATTTCATCATAGTGTTTTGTTGTAGAAATATCATTGTTAGATCTTTCACTCACATGCTATAAAGGATGCACAACTAGAAGTAAACGACTAAGTAATAGCAAGCAAGCACAATATATTCTATTTTTTATTCATTCAACAAAAAACTCAAAATTGGAATCATTGGGGAATAAAATAAGTTTCAGCTATCCAATTTCCAAGACTTACCAAGACATCCAAATATACAAGTAAGAACATAGTATGATGTCCCATTTTCAATAGGCTATAAATGCAGGTAGAAAAGCGGAGTTCCGACATTTATTTAATTTGTGATATGTTGGACTTCATTTTTTGAGCTTCTTTAGTAAGAGCTCTCTTCCTTATGTTAATGTTAAATTTGAGTCTATACTTTCCCAAAGTCTCTTCTTCAAAAAACTTGGCAAGCCACCACGTCACATTATGTAGCAGATATGGTGTAACTATAACCTCATAACCGATATATTTCATAGCCCACCATGCATAGGTATTTGGAGAGGGACATGTCAAAGATGGTTTCCTCATTTTGGCCATCTTTGTAGCCACATATAATGGTACCTGCATGGGACGACATAATTTCTTATTTCTACTCTTAAGATATAGCATATGCATCAAAGTTTTTAGAAAGACATAACATATGCATGTCTCACACATTTTCCTGTCATATAAGCAAGTTATTCATACCTGACACTGCACATCAATTCCAACATGTTTGTATTCCAAGTGAAGTGATCTTGAAAACTGATCAACAAACCTGAGAACAAATTCAAACCATATAAGAAATGTGGCTAAGTAAAGCAAAGGAACAAAATGCAGCACATGGGTTTGTTACTTCTAACCCTTTTGAGCCTATATAGAGAGAATATAGTGGATCAGAGGGTAGAACAGATGCAGCACCAGATCCCATATTGATTATACATCCCTTTCTTCTTTTTACCATCTGAGGAAGCATGAGCTGCACCATTTTTGTTACAACCTCAACATTGAGCCTTATAAGATTGCCAATCAGTTTGTCATCCAATTCATGGAAGAACTTTGCATAGGGATAAGATAGCCCAACATTATTTACAAGAATGCCTACTTCCAGGCCTGAAATTTCTTCCTTGATTCTAGACATGACTACCTCTAGATCTTCCAATGCAAAATCTGCAACTATGCATATGCATTCCATTGCATGTTTTCTTTTGATCTCATTTGCAATGTCATGCAATTTGCTTTCAGAGCGCCCCACCATTACAAGATTTAGCTGCCTTTGCGCAAATTGGAAACAAAGGGCTTTACCAATTCCATCAGTTGCTCCTGTGACGAGAGCCCACTTACCATACTCTCTGAGAACTTTAGGAGTTCTGAAAAATGCACACCATATCGCTCGAGAAATATTTGCAAACTCTTTGACGAGGATTAGAGTAGAGAAAAGAGCAATCGCGTACACGAGTTTGTAAAATGGTTGGATGCACCGAAAAAGAGCTATTGACAACAAAAGGGCCATAAAATTCTCCTTGAAAAGCTTGATGCCCATCTCAAAGGGGGTAAAGGTAGCCATAGGGAAAATGGAAGCTATGGTTTGATAACCAACAAATTGGGTTCAAAAAATACATGATGAATATCGTTAGTATTGCTACCTTAAATGCAAGGTTGCACAATGCAATATCCTGCCTAACGTTGGAAATCTCGCCTCCAAGTCGCCATATTGTTTTGTTTTATAGCGTCGGTTGCAACATAGTTATCCTTTGCATTAAACGGACATGGGTACAACCTTGTAAGAAGAACATGCTGCCACTTCGCATAAATTGTAAATGCACCTCTATATAAATATGCCAGCCCAAAAATATTCTTTCCAATTCCTATGTGCATTTATTTCCTAATTCAATTCCTATGTGCATTTATTTCCTAATTCATGGAAAGACATTTTATAGCCACGCCCATCCGATATTTATAGCACTCGTCCTTGACCCGTACCCTTTTGCGACGAAGTATTGCTAGCATGAATTCCCAAGAACAAAAACTCACATCCTTTATTTATGTACTACCTAATTTTTGTTGGGAGGGGATTTACACCCCGTCAATAGTTAGGCGGCATTGCCATCATGAACGGCAGAGCCATGAACGACAGTGTCACCGGAGACTTTTTAAGGGGTTAAATCCACGACAGGCTTTTGATCAATGCATTCTTGACCATTGATTTATGCCCTTGGATATGGCATAATCGAGTGCCTTATTTAACAATCATGGTCATGTTTGAACCAACATGAAATAAAAAAAACTGAGTATTTTTTCTCTCGATATGGCGTTAACACGACAAGAGCAAAAACATTCGCTAAGTCCACAAAAACCTAGTGTATTTTTTTTTTCAAACATGATTGTGGTTGATAAATAAAGCGCTCGTGTCATAACATGCAAGTGGAAACTCGGGAAGGCCCATCACGGGTGTGGTCTAGTGGTTAGACCTCTGGTTTGGCCTATTACCAGCCACAGATTCAAATCCCACTGGTTAAGACCCCTGGTTTGGCCTATTACCAGACGTAGGTTCAGGGGTTTGGCCTATTACCAGACGTAGGTTCAAATCCCACTGACTACAGCTAGTTGGGAGATGTGGTGAGTGCAAGCCTCACCCTTCACACCCCGTACCATAAGGTGCTCCCTTTCTTCGATGTATATATATATAAAAAAAAAGGGAACTTAGGAAGCCTTGCCCTCGCTTCAGCCGCGGATGAATTTCTTTGCCCTGGATTTAGCCACGGCAATAGCGTGCATCTTACCGTAAAGTGCTCCCTTCCTTCAATACAAAAAAAAGGGAACTCGAGAAGGGGCCAGCAACGTGCATCTTTGCCCTCGATTTTTTTGATGAACGTGGACCTTTATTACTCAAAAGAATACAAAGAGTACATGGGGGACTCAAAACTGAGTGGAGAAGATGTCCACTAGAGCAACACTTCCCACCACATACATAACACAGAAAAGCAGAGAATACATATCACCACGAGCACAACTGTTTGCTATGAGTAAGTCTGAATCTGAAGATATCGCTTCCAAATGACACTCTTGACGTCATCCCTTAAGGAAGAACACTTGTACATCTTGACGTGCATCTTTGCCCTCGATTTGCTCTGGATTCAACATCAGATGAATTTCTTTACCCTGGATTCAATCTCGAATAATAATTTCTTTGCTAATAATCCAGGCTGGAGCTGATAATCCAACTCTGAAGGGTGTCTGACTTCTGATAACCGAGCTATGGCTTGTCTAACCTCTAATAACTAAGCTATGGAACCTCTGATAACCGAGCTATGGATGAGGAACCTTACCTACCCTTGTTCGCTTCGCCTGTTTATCTAAGGTAATGGGTTCTCACAGGTGTTTAACCCCTTCTTCCCACAAAAGTTATCAAGCATCGTGGCCATGCCTTGGTTCAAATTGCATCTCCTATCTATCATCTTGTAATCTTGCAAAAGAATGGCGTATTACGAAAAAAAAGGGGGCGTGAAATTTTGCCCCCAAACAACAGGTCTTGCATCCGAAAATTTTCTGTCGATCTCTAGTCGACTTTCCTGCCCTCGAGCCTGTGGTCGTGTTCCTCTGTGAAGCGGCGCTCTCCCAGACTAAGCGGTGCTGCCATCAAATACTATGCCGAATACTATGCCGGAAAAATGACGGAAAGCAGAAATTGGGGGCAAAATTCACGCCCCCTTTTTTTTCGTTGAAGAATTTTCACCACTCAAAAATTTCGGTTGAAATTTTCTGGCGGCGAAAATTTCTTCTTCCATAAGTGCGCTGCCATGTATGGCGGCATGGAAGCTCGGGAGTTAATTTCAGCGGTCCCGCGACCGACGGGAGCAGGTCCTAGAATCTGCGGATGAGTTTCCTGCCGCCACAACATGGTAACTGGATCGGAAGTGTGAGATTACCTGCTGATTACCTCTTGAGCAGTATCAGCCGTCGTTTTCCATTCCGGAGGCAGAACAACCGATCCAGTTTCCATGTTGTATAATGTATTAGTTCACGTCCGGTGGAGAGATTTTTTTTTTCGGATTCATAAAAGTTCAAGGATTGGTTGGTGAGTTGCATTTAGAATTTAACGCAGGCTTTAGAAGTCGCCATTGGAGAGGTGCCGCTTCTATTAGGTTTCCCAATGATGAAATATGACGTCCACATGCTCTTTTTGGCGAAATCCTATGGGGCCGATTTGGCGATGGCTTTTGTGCGAGGGGGATGGGATTTGTTGGTAACAGAAATAGAAAGCTTTGGAAACCCTGAAGGATTTTCTTGGCAGGGAGGCTGCGCAGGGTGAATCTGCGCTTTTGGACTGGCCGATTGGAGGAGCTGTGGTTTAAGACAGCTTGGCGGGAAATTTTGCTTTCAGTGGTTG
Organism: Isoetes taiwanensis; assembly: GCA_021234155.1. NCBI lineage: Eukaryota > Viridiplantae > Streptophyta > Lycopodiopsida > Isoetales > Isoetaceae > Isoetes > Isoetes taiwanensis. The sequence goes on from JAJEKV010000454.1 coordinate 172,001, forward strand.
AAGCAGAGGTTCAAAATCTTTGCAATTTGGCAGAAGCAACTTTTTTAAAGGTTTGAATTTCGCCGACAAAGTTTCTTTGTTCTGATGTTTGCTCAGGCTGCCTTTCATGCAGAAATTTGAAGGCGAAGTTCACAGTATTTTTGGATTTACATACAGGTTATTCTGCTCGAGCATGAGAAATTCTTGGGTATTTTGTGCATGAAATGGATCCAGTAATTTCTGAGAAGTGATTTGTTAATCTTGTAATCTGTTTTGTGTTTTTGCGGAGATGGAAGATGGAAGGTTCAGAGGTGTTTCTTGGCATTGACACGTGTACGGCCTCAGTTTTTGGTTGCGGCCCAATGGTTGCGAGATCCACGGTGTGGATGTTTTTAATTTAGAAAAAAAAAAAAAACGATTAGAGTTGGTATATCGATTTAGTTAGGGGTAATGTTCGGTGGCAGGCCATTACGTGGGGTAAGGCCACTTGGCGAGCCCGTTAGGGCGAAGCGATGCTACACCCACGTAACGGTTACCACCGAACCCCGAAAATGTTAGGGGTAGGCCACATTTCGCACGTGTGGCCACATTTTTTGCACATTTCAGACCTCAGTCTTCACATTTCCGGCGAGCTTGGCGAGGTCGGCGATGGCGGTCCGTTAGCCGCTTGCCTTCCTTGTTCACTTTTTTGCTTGCTCCACTCCTCTTTTGTGGGTTGCTTCCTTTTTGCGGAGTTTTGGCGTTGATTTTGGTCTTTGGCCCCGATTTTGTGATTTTTTCGGCGCTGCATCTTTCTTTGTTGATTCGGCATTTTTCGACGATAGCTTCATCACCGGGTTTAGCATGACTATTTTTGTATCCCAGAATGTTTGATGGATTTTCTTGAAATGCATGCGTCCTAACATGTTTTTCTTGCAGATTTCATCGGCTGGAGGTACATGCAACAGTGGAGCATCATTTTTTGCGGAAGATCTTGATATCTTGGCGACATCTTCAGGTAAAATGACGAGTTCTTGTTATTTTTGCATGTTTGTACGAAAATATAACTGACCCGTGTGCTTTTTTTGCAGTTGTCTCGACTGGAGTAACATGCACGCCTATCCCGACCTTTCTTTCTTGCTTCTGTGCTTTCTTGCAAGCCTATCCCGACCTTTCTTATGCAGATCAATTTGCTATGCAGATTAGTGTGTACCGTGCAAAACTTTATGCTTGTAACTTGAGCTTGCGTGTAGATCGGTCTGTGTTGGCTAAATACCTTGTTTTTATGGCCTTTTTATTTTGCTTTGTGAACATTATCGTTTATAAGGTTCTGTTCTTTGTCTGGCCTGTAAAGATGGATGCTTCTATAGATCAGATAGGTGCTATAGATTATCAGAGTGCCATAGATGATCAGATGGCTGCTGAGATGTGGCATTCCTTTGCCATGCTTTCTGGTGTTGATGAGGAGGAAGTTACTGAATTTTGGTGTATTCTATTGGTGAATTGTATTGTGAATTTGAATTTGAATGTATCATGAATTATAATATATAGCTGGCACAAGCACTGCCAGATGGCACTAGCTAGGACAACTGGCACTAGCACCCTGCCAGGTAGGATAAGAAAGTCATAGGAAAATTATAGGATGTAAGAATGATGATAATAAGGAGAAATGTGGCCTACCGTAACATTTCGAGTTGGTATAGCGATTTAGGGCGACATCACACCATGTGCTCGGCCATTAATAAAAAATTCCCCGTCTTATTAAAATTCTCCAAGTGGCCAAGTTGGGCACTTCGTGCTATCACACCAACATGCCCAAAATGATGCTTCGACTTGGGCACACGGATGAATTTCGGTCGCACCCGAGCGGGTGCCCAAAGCTTGGGCACCATGCCATATCATCAACAGAATGCTGATCTGGAACAGTCCCATGCTTTCATCGCCATAGCCAGCTCCGTCGCAGCCCATTCATTCTGCCATGGCCCGCTGCTTCCGCCCCTCTGCCCCTGTTCCGCCCAAAACTTCTGCCCCTCTCAAAATTTGCTGCAAATTTTCTCACCCTCAGGACCCAGTTGAGCAAGGTTTTTTTTTCTGTCGCCCCATTTCTTGAAGCTCCGGAGATGTTTTTCAAGCCCGAAACCATATGGTTGTTCTTGTTTGGAATTTCGCAAGACAATGCAAAGGGGGCACAGATTAGAGCTCTTGATCTGGCCCAAGACCAATGGCATACGATTAGGGCAGAAATCCTTCGCGACAGAATGCTCTATTCTGTTGCAGCGTGGTGACCTTGGCGGGAACAGTTTCTTGACCGCTGTTACGTGGCAGTTGGGCAGGTGCCCTAGTGTGATACAATGCTCGGACGTGTGTCTGGGCACTTGCCCATTTCATCACGTATATTCAAATTCCAGAATTGGGCAGGTGCCCTAGTGTGATTTCGCCCTTAGTATTACGTTGGGATTTATTGCCAGCAATCCTAGAAATTGTCGTAGCCTAATGGTAGGATCTGGGCCGTTCGGTACCACGTGGAACCCTCATGTGACTTTTTTATTTCACCATAACCAGAAGAAACAATCTACGGCCATAATATAGCCACGTAGGACGATTCTACAGATTTTCAAACCGGAGGGCGAGGATAAGGAAAGGCACAGGTGGTGGTTGTTACATTTCATTGCTGCCGGAGTTGAGGAATTTGTGCTTGGAGGATTTGGGCAATTCGTTGATCTCTTCCTTTCCGGTCAGACCAAATGGATAGTCAGGAAAGACGCAGCTCTGTCAGAAGGGCCAGCGCTGTGCAGTTTGCATTAGATACAGGACAAGGTGTGCAACGTCGATTGTCTCGCACCATATCTGGAGTTGCAGATGCGCAGCGCCGGTTGTCGAAAAGTTTATCCAATGCTGCAGTTGCCGTAGCTAACACAGTCGCTCCTGCCATGTATGTATCTTCATTTTTCCCTAGAATCAATGAACATATAGAGGAATGTCATAGTCAAATGTTTGCAGCAGAAAATTTGTAGAAACATGTCAGCATCTTTTAGAGATCACCATAACATCTTTCGAATAACACTGTTCCTTGGCCGGAAAATAAATATAATGCCTTCAACTGTGTTTCTTGTAGGATGAGCGATGTTATTCTTTAGCCTTACATGTTTGAAATTCAATGAAATATTAAAGCCTTGCATTGAAAATATGACAGCATACTTGCTAATGTATTGAAAGTTATATAGGGGAGAATCAGATTTGGAAGATCATCCAGATTTTCTTAAGAAAAATCCAACGTGGGAAGCACCACTACCACCTGTTCGTTCGTCCAGTCACCGAAGATGCTTTGATCAGTGAGAATATTTCGAAGGAGGCCCCACCAAGGTCTGCCGAGGTTTTGGAAGTGCTTAAAGAAATAGCAGCTCCAGCAGCTCCGTTACCCCCTGCAAAGGACAATTGGTCCAAAGCATACCTTGCTGTTAAAAGGCATATAGTAAGTGGAGGCCCACCTCGTGTCTACTAATGCAGGTATTCCAGACCTATAGGAGGCTTGATAAAATTTCTCCTCCTTTGTTCATTTAGATTATGAGGAAGAAAATTACGTCCAGTGCAATGGGACCTGGTGCAAGGCTTGATGGCTATGCTCTCGGAATATGGAGTTTCCATAGTCCCGCCCGTATTAGGCTATTTCTCCTTTTGTATAATCAGTATCCTCCTAAGGCATGCCTTTTCCACACTTTCTTAAGTTTTATTTTTTTTTTTTTTTTTTTTTTTCTTTTTTTTTTTTTCCTTAATTGGATCCACTGTCAGAAAAACGGAATACTTTGTGTTGGCTCTGATTGTGTCTCATCTCTTAGTGCTCATATTTAAGGGTACAGCGCAAGAACAGTGGACTCATGAAAAGCAGTTCGATCTTGAACTTGCAGATGCAGCCTTGGCGGCTCTTCTATCACGTGAGGCCTCATTATTAACTGAAATGTATATTTCAGTTTCAACATGACGTTCAAGTAAGCAATTTTTATAAATTTTCATGCAGAGTGGAGTTATTGCTACGCATTGCCTGTCTAGGATTTGTAATGGGACCACATTCTTTCCTTGAAATGCTTATAACAGGCTTGACTTCCTTATTGTAATTGACTCTTGGTAAGTTTCTCCCTACCGTCAATATTAAGCTTTTTGAAATGCAGAATAGTTGACTAATATGATTTGCGTTTCATAGGGTGCATATTTTTGTAAGGAGTGCTACAGGATCCGACACTTTTGCTTTCGAGTTGCAGTCTTTCGAGCATTCCGTGGCTTGCTTGCCCTACAAAACATATCCTTCTTTTCTGATGTCATAGTATGTTCTGGCTTGACGTTTTCTGGAATACATTAGATTCATGTTAAGATGCTAGATTGAGGTGACTAATAAGATTGACTTATATCAACACTAAAAAAATGTAAGCCAGAGGACAGCCATGGGTTAATAATAAGTGGATTTGATCAGAGCAGAAATTAGTTTCTATGATTATGGTGGTTGCTGGTTAGTATATGGGCATTTAAATTACCAGCTGTATTGGTCCTGCTTCCTTTATTTGGACCCTTCATCACTACACTTCCAACTAGGTTCTGGGTTATGGGCAGTAAACAATAATGTGCATTAAAACATGAAAGTGGGCAATAATGACTATCATTTTACCTCAAACGCATATGGTGACATGCTTCGCCAGGATTGGAAGCGTTTCTTATTTGCATTGAACTGCACATATAATGCAGTATTATATGTGGGTCAGTGAAGATGACCAGTCATTTTACCTCAAACGCATATGGTGACATGCTTCGCCAGGATTGGAAGCATTTCTTATTTGCATTGAAATGCACATATAATGCAGTATTATATGTGGGCCAGTGAAGATGGCCAGTTCATTCTCATGTCCAGCATGTAAACGAGTCCAAGTACTTTGATTATATGCTACAATTTTAATCACTTCCCTCTATTTTGTTGACTCCTCTAGGGTTTGCATTTTGATTCTACCCTCCAAAAATGCAATCGAAGGAGGATTTTGCTTTAGAGGCTTATTCTTTGTGCTACATAAGTATGAGTGACAGTGAAAAAGGTTCTAAAACTTGTAGGGCAGTAGAAAGACTACCAATTTTGTTTCTATTTTAGGCTTCATGCTTTGGACTCCTGTGTATTACCTTGAAGCTGTTATGCAACAATGCATCTCCTTCTGTGACAGCAGTAGAAAGACTAGAAACTTTATTTTCATTTTAGGCTCCATGCGTTGGACTCCTGTGTATTACCTTGAAGCTGTTATGCATCCAACAATGCATCTTCTTCTGTGGGGATTTTTCTGTGTTTGCCTGGGGAGTCTCTTGAGTTTTCTCTCTCGCCACTCTTTTTGCTTCTTCAGTTGTAACAACAGCATCAAATTCAAAGTGATAAGGCAACACAATGAAATGTGATTGCACAATATTGCACAGCCTTGACTTTTATAGGCCGTTGTCTGTTTATTTCGTCATACATGAATACAGCAAACTTCCTCCAATCGCATAACTACCTTTGCGAAAAACTACAAGGAAATTTGCAGTCTGTTGATTAGTTAAACTGACTGTTCGATTGCTTATTTCCTCGTTGTAGCATCCTGCCATTATCTGCTGCTTGTTAGGCATGCTAATGATAAAGAAAGTAGGTGATTTTTATGGTTCTATCAGTTTTTGAAATCAGAGACGCATGTTAAAGTTTGCAGGATATCATGGCTGCTGTCAGGAAAAGTGTTTGGCCACTTAGGAATGTCATTTTGTTGACGTTGTTCCTGTGCTCGTATTATGCCCAAATAGCTATCCAATTTCTGGATGGATCCCTTAATAAGAGGTCAGTTTGCTCCTTGCTTCTTACTATATCCCATTTTGCGATTATTCTGTAGATCATTGCAGTGCATTAAAGCTTGGTGTGTATGCATGCATGTCTGGATAATTGCAAAATGACAACTCTATGATTTGGGATGTTAAATGCTGGCACAGATAATAAAATCTCTCTCTAACATGCTTTTGCTCTTTTAATAGCTTTATTAGATAAAATTTTCTTTTAGGAAGTAATTCCAGAGTGTCTCCTTCACTGATGCTTAACAAATGAGAATTGCATGCAAAGAGGGATGATCGTATAGTTGGTAATCTTGCCCGCTACTTAAGTGCCCAGTTATTGCCCATCTTGCAGGCCCATAATACTGTGAGTGATGCTGTAAGAAAAAACAAAAATTGTTTTATTTTGGAAGGACTTGCATGGGTATGTGAGAAAAATTTGTGGGCGTGTGGGGGGTGTCCCTCTATTTTGACCATACAATAATTGTTTTAGAACCAGAGTAACAAGTTTACAAGCCACTGTCAGGACCTATTGTTCCTAGCTGGGGTAATCTTCCTTTTGCCCAACCCCTCGGTTCAAAAAAAAAGAGGAAAAAAAAGAAAAAAGAGAAATTGCATTTGGGAGGTGTTTGGGGTTAGATTGCATGATGTGAAGGAAGCATGGGGGTCCCCCCCTCTCCCTCCCCCGGCCCAGGGCGCAAAAGAAAAGCAGAAAAAAAGGTGACATGGCAAAGATACAAAATATACAACCTGATCATGGAGTGCCCATAAAATAGAACCATAAACTAGAAGAAGTTGCAATGCATGCATGCTCATGCTGTCATCACCTTTGACTTATCCATGTTTATCCTGAGCTCTATTTCCTCAGAAAAATTCTCTAGAGCTGTAAGCTACAACAAAGGCCCTCAAAGAATGAGGATAAGAACATGTCATCCAGCATAAAGAAGGATTGAGATACACTATTCAGTTAAAGCAGGCACTTGTGCCTCAAGCACCTTACTATTGAAAGACAGGCCTCAGGAAACTGCTTGGGCTTGGGAACGATATACAGGCCAAGAGTGAAGATGCATGGGAGATTTTGCTGCAACAATAGAAGTCAGTCGACAAATCACTTGATCATCTTGGACAATGTTTTTGTCAAGTTTGTCCATTTTGGCCCGATGATGTGCTTGACTTTACCAAAAGTACTGAAAGATGGACAGCATTTTGAGAACATCAGAAGCATTGATTTTTCCAGCATGGCTATAGTCTTTAATAGATCTTATACAATAACGTCATATACATATAACAATGTCACTTCCAGCAGTTCTTGAAAGAGACAGTTCCTTGGAATTGTATCAAAAAGTAACTTTCTCTTTTTTCTGTCAATGTAATGGCCCCGATGTGTTATCTCATTGAACATGGGAACAACAAACATGAAACATAGCTTGGATATCTTCAGATTTTCCCAAGTTTTAATCCAGGGTATTTGAATAATCACTTGACACATAAAGGAGCATTTCATTTTCATGCCTATTATGAGGCAGGTTTTATTGCCACTTCGAGGAACCTACCTCCCCCTCATGAAGTTCGTCAGATTCGTGGACATCTTGATGGTGGGGTATTGACTTGCCAGTGTTGTGTTGGTTGGCTCCTCCTGCCTGGTTACGCCTTGTGGTTCTTGACTGGTAGACAATTCTCCCTTGGCTTGGTCATGACTGGTTGGCTCTCTCCTTTGGATCACGTGGTTGGCTCCCCATAAGACTTGGTGTTGTGTTGGTTGGCTCCTTCTGTCTGGTCACTTTCGGGTGGTTCTTGGCTCGTCATTTTTGGTTGGTAAACAGTTCCCCTCCATAATGCAATGGGTGGTTTGGCCAGGATTGTACTCTGAAATTGTACTCTGAAAAGAGCTCAAAATGATAAGGCAAGAGGGACTCATAGAAGGGTGATTGGAAAAAGAATATATGAAGCTGGTTAGAATGAAGAAAGCGACTTTTCTTATACGAAAGCAAGAAGTGTTAATAAAGGAAATTGATGGATAATCCATGCAAGTTCTGGAGTCACTTGAAAGCTAAGAAGCACCATCTAAATAAATAAAAACGGATGTTCTACTTGAACAGGTTAAAAACTTTATCATATACTAGGAGTAAAATGATGTTATAACACCAGGAAAGAAAGGTTAAATATTTTAAAGAAAAATGGGCATTGAAAAACTCTCATGTGGCAAGGCAGCAGATGCATGTGGGTTAGTGGCTGAGATACTTAAATGAGGAGGTTCATCACTAATCTAGGTACTCACCCAATATTAAGAATGATGTGCTATGGGAAAAGCTACGTCTGTCGTGGAAGTTAAACAGAGGGATCCCAGTACATAAAGTAGGAGATGACCCGGACCAAATAATTACAGAATGATTATGGTGAGCAGTCTCTCTCGAAATTGTTGACTACCATTTTGAGACAAAGTTAAGCTCTTGGGCTGAGGCAAACAATGCCAGATCAAAGACGCAAGCAGGGTTTCACCCCAAGAAGTGTACCATAGATCATCTGGTCACACTTAGAGCAACCGTTGATTCTGTAAAAGGTACAAAGCACCCACTAGTTGCTGCATTTGTGGATTTCTCTAAAGCGTTTGATATGATAAGAAGAATTTGTGGGAAAGCATGGAAAGGGTAGGGGCACCTGAGATCTCAGAAATGCTATTGCTAAACTATATGAAGAGTTTTTGACGAAATTCTTGTATCCCTCCTTGGAAAAATATACAGATTTGGTGCAAAGTAATGTAGGGCTGTCCGCTCTCTCCCACGTTTTTGGGATATTTATCAATGAGCTGGAAGCTTGGTTGTTGATTATGAGAGGTATACAAGGGTGATTGGAAAAGAATATATGAAGCTGGTTAGAATGAAGAAACGATTTTTCTTAGCACGAAAGCAAGAAGTGTTAATAAAAGGAAATTGATGGATAATCCCATAAGTTCTGTAGTCACTTGAAAGCTAAGAAGCACCATCTAAATAAATAAAAACGGATGTTCTACTTGAACAGGTTAAAAACTTTATCATATACTAGGAGTAAAATGATATTATAACATCAGGAAAGAAAGGTTAAATATTTTAAAGAAAAATGGGCATTGAAAAACTCTCATGTGGCAAGGCAGCAGATGCATGTGGGTTAGTGGCTGAGATACTTAAATGAGGAGGTTCATCACTAATCTAGGTACTCACCCAATATTAAGAATGATGTGCCATGGGAAAAGCTACGTCTGTCGTGGAAGTTAAACAGAGGGATCCCAGGACATAAAGTAGGAGATGACCCGGACCAAATAATTACAGAATGATTATGGTGAGCAGTCTCTCTAGAAATTGTTGACTACCATTTAGAGACAAAGTTAAGCTCTTGGGCTGAGGCAAACAATGCCAGATCAAAGACGCAAGCAGGGTTTCACCCCAAGAAGTGTACCATAGATCATCTGGTCACACTTAGAGCAACCATTGATTCTGTAAAAGGTACAAAGCAGCCCACTAGTTGCTGCATTTGTGGATTTCTCTAAAGCTTTTGATATGATAAGAAGAATTTGTGGGAAAGCATGGAAAGGGTAGGGGCACCTGAGATCTCAGAAATGCTATTGCTAAACTATATGAAGAGTTTTTGACGAAATTCTTGTATCCCTCCTTGGAAAAATATACAGATTTGGTGCAAAGTATTGTAGGGCTGTCCGCTCTCTCCCACGTTTTTGGGATATTTATCAATGAGCTGGAGGCTTGGTTATTGATTATGAGAGGTATACAAGGCTTGCAGGTTTTGTTATCCTTCTGCTCTTATATGCAGGCTATATAGTTTTAATGTCTAGAAGTGAAGAAGGCATGCAGAATGTGTTGGAGTCCTAAAGAAATAACGGTGAATGTAAGATAAATTCTGGTTTTTGGAACCACAAACATGGATAAATTGTCATTCTATTACAAAGGGGATCTAGTTGCAATGATAAAAATGTTATATTTGGGAGTTATAGTAGACCAAAATTATAGATGGAATAAAGTGGTTGAACAAAGTGCTGAGGGTGGAATAAGAGCTCTTTTTGCAATGCAAAGGAAGTGTAAAAAAGGTAGAAATCATGAACTTTGGAGGGAAAAAGATGTTATAGAAATCACTAGTGACCAGGGCTAGCCTTACAGACGAATTGAGAAGGTGCAGAAAAAGTTTCTTCTTGCTGAACTAGGTGTTAAGTTTAGAGTACCTTATGAGATGATGTTAGCAGAGTGCAGTATGATGACAATGCACTATGGACGCTAGAAGGAGGGGCTTTATGCCAACTATTAGCATACATAGCAAAGTAATGGACATGGAAGAAAAGAGTCTCCCAAAAATGGCACTCAGTGGAAGTAACCATAAAGGAAATTGTGGTTGCACATATAGTCCAATTGATCATCTCCTAAAAATAAATCCAGAATCAGGAGTTGAGTGTGGGAGCACTTATGCATTAAGTTGTGGCATAATGGTGGGATTAAAGTGATATTCTACCTCTGACATTTGAACCCCCTTTCTTTGAGAACTACCATGTCTTTCTGAAAACATGTCTTCTAAAATGAGACATGTAATATGCGAATGAGACTTAGTTCACATCATCTTGGTGTGGAAGTTGGAAGATGGGGGGAGATTCCTCGAGGGAGGATGTGGTTCAAGCAATTCTAGATTCTTTGGCCTATCAAGGACTGCGTGACGAATTTTGATCAGGGTCAAATCCCTTACCAGTTTCTTTGAGCTTGCACATATAAAAATACAGGTGGCTTACCTATCGAAATGCTTTTACTGAGCGGTGAGAGAATATAGAGTTCTTAATCTTATTGAAGAATTTGAGGATGATTTGAGAGGAACAAGTGATGTCTTATCTGCGGACACACTAGAATTAGTGTCATTAAAAATATGTACTTTCTTGAATGTCTCATATTGATGGTCTTGTAGGCGTGACATCAACATGTTTTCGTTCGTTCGAAACAAAGGGGCAGTCATGTCGGACCCATCTAATTGTCTCCATCTAGTGTCCTGCCCTGTCCCGCCCTGTCCTGATAATGAAACAAGTAGAAGTCACGTCGGGACCCATCTAGTTGTCTCCATCTGTTGTCTCCTTAGAGAGGATCTACGAAAGAGCAGCAAACAAGCAACAGTCATTTAAGAGAGAAAATAAGAGAGAAAACAAGGCCGTATTCATCTTTTTCTTTGCAGGAAAAAGACAAAAGTTTCCTAAGTATTCACCTTTTCTTTGCTCTACAAAAATATCCTAAGTTTTTTAATTTTCTAATGCTTCAGTATTTTCTTAGTGATCTCCCACAGACGTTTGATGTAATAAACAAAAAGCTGGTCTTGATCGAAGATCAAGTAGTATTAATCCAAAAAAGTTACCAGTGTCCTTTATCATAGGTATCCCATTTATGCCTTATAATGGCAACCTGGTCCAACCTTGGGATGAATTTCAATAGCTTACGTTGCTTTGCCCTTGATAATGTTTTGAATCTAGTAACATAACAATCTTATTGAATGTCTGATTGTCTACAAAGGGACATTTTAGGTGCATCCGAACAACTGATAATCAACGCGCTTATCCGTGGCGTTGGTGTGATATGAAGGATCCCACTCATTACTATGGTTATCAATGTATAGCTGAGCAAAACCAAAAATGCCTGGTATTTCCTTTTCTTTTGATAAGTTACATTCGGGTTGGTTGTTAAAATATGATGTAATGTCAACTGTGATATTTGGAATAACCAGTATAGTGGAAATTAATGCAGCATGATTGTACTAGAAATTTATGGAAAAACATGTGTTCAAAGGGAAAGGAAAGCTGAAAGGTATTAATGTCTGCATAGGTCTTGTTATGTCCATAAGATATAGACTTCCTACACACTTTTATTAATAATACAATTTGTGTCCTTATTTCGACTTTATCATCTTCTGAAAGGAACATTGCTGGGCTTTGCTTAAGCTCTTCAGCATATAGAAGGATTTGAATGGTCTAGTTGGACTGAAATAGTTGATTGAAGGATTTCATTGTAGGCAGTCCCCATTCCCATCTTTCATTGGCTTTCCTCCTTCCACGTTGGAACAAAGCATATTGGGGCTCCACACTGATCTGTTTTGGGGCCTAACCACGTTGCAACAGCTGATGGACTTTCAGGACAAATAATGTCTTGGTTTTCATGTCTATGAACTCACCTTATCAAGCCAGGAGGAGGATTGTCGGGGCAAATGAGAACCACCAAAGAGATGTGCATATAAAGAAACTGGAAATAAGCTATTTAAGTTGTACAATTCACAGTACAGGAATCGATTGGAGGATTGAATCACCTCACTACAATCAGGTCTTTGTATTGTGAATTCCATTGGAGAACACAACTGTACTTTGATTGCTGATAGGGCAGCCTGCGGAGATGCTAGAAGGTCATGGACTATACTTTTTGCTTGTCAAAGGTGCTAGTTACAGCTACGATGCTAGCACTAAGCTGAAGGTAAAGCCTGCAACATGTGAATTAGGGTGGATTCATAAACTCATAGAAATTGGTTTAGGAACATCAGGCAGCATGCATAACAATATCAAACACATCGATAACATGCTGACCTTTCATTAGGGACAAAGCATTAGATGGCTACGCAAGTATACAATTGCAGGAGATCAATTGACCAGGTTACTGACATCTTTACAAAACCTTTCGGCAACAAGTTTGAAAGTTTCAGGTTTGGAATATAAATGATGTCCCTTACGGAGGGAACAAATGAATAATGGCATTAGGAAGGTGTGACAATGACAATATAATGTGATACTATGATGGATAGCTATAGGGTTTGCTACATAAATGTTACACTTGTGACGATAACCTTAGATTAGTTATATATAAGTTGCCACATGGGCACGTTTGTACATGTCACCATATAATGTTTATATCGCCCATATTCTTCATAGAGATGATCCCTTCCTTCTTGGATGCACTTTCTCCTTCCTCCAAACTGCCCATTGAAAGTTGAATCTGTGTCAGTATGATGTGAGTAATTGCATTTGCCTTGGTTTTTAAAGGTATGCTGCTGCCTTGCGAGATTCCATATAGAATTTGACTAGCAATTCTTGGCGTCACAAAGTTCTTTTCCGTAGCATCTTTGGTCTGCTGCAGGAGACATGTAGCATCAAGTATAATAACGCACAATTTCCCCATGAATCAAGATTGTTGGTTGTTACCTTATGCCAACGCCTAGGTGCATGTAAAGTTCTCTTGACCTTATGAAGTACAGTTAATCAAAATTCAGATGGTCGGGCAGTCATAGGATCAAGTGCAATTAGTGTCCTGAGAGCACACAGACGCAAAACCTAAAATTCAGATGGTCGGACGCATAGGATCAAGTGCAATTAGTGTCCTGAGAGTACATAGGCACAAAACCTCTTGTGTTCTTCAAACCCTCCCGCTGCTTCTCACTCAAAGGAACTTGATCCTAAAGGCCTGTTTAGCATCTAGAATGTTTTTCTTGCAGGTTTCTGTATTTTTTCTGCAGCATGTTAAACTTCTCCTTGATGGCGTAGAACCACTTATGCTCCTTGTTGGAATAGGTTTGAGGGTCATTGTGGGATTATCACGATCTTCTTCCTCCAGGTTGCCTGCCATCAACCTTCATCATTCTCGTCCCTTGAAGAAGGCATTCTCAATTTTGCACTCGGAATAGGTTGCGTACTCTCCATGCTATGGAGGTATATAATATACTCTAAAATATATGAGAGTATAATTTCAGAAGATTATTTACCCGCAGGCCCTGGTTCTTCGTATACAAAGCCACTATTTCATAAAGAGGACCATCAGATGCTCCTTGCAACATAAGTTAAAAGATTGCATCATAGCCATTGATGAAGTGGGCCTGATTTTCCAACTCATAGATACCTTTTCTACATATTGCAAACTGTCTGAAGAAAACAAATTCTTGTTTAGTAGTATCGAAATATCTGCAAATCCTTTTGGTGATGGTTTGCAAGCTTCTTGTAATGAAAGCCAAGCATCCAAAAATTGTGAGGGTTGATACAATAGATACCTTTTTCTACATATTGCAAACTGTCTGAAGAAAACAAATTCTTGTTTAGTAGTATCGAAATATCTGCAAATCCTTTTGGTGATGGTTTGCAAGCTTCTTGTAATGAAAGCCAAGCATCCAAAAATTGTGAGGGTTGATACATCAGGCTGTGCCCCATACGCTGCTTCAAATTGTAGTTTCTTGTTCAAAGCTCTGGCAGGAGCCATGTTACTTTCAAAACTGAAGTGGGGTAAGTCCTTTCAAAGTCATCATGGATTTTGCAAAAGTAACAGTTAAGGGTCTCCACAGATCAAAATCTTAAAGAAATTTCATGGATGGTCTTTTATATTGAGCCAGAGGTGATTGATGTTATGGCATAATCTGAGCCACTTATTATGATAGTAATTTCTTATTATCAAGTAGGCCAGTGAAATAAATAAGGATCTTGTGTTGGTCCGTCATTCCTAATGGCTAGAAGAGTCTAGTAATCTATTGTATGGTGGAATTTTCATGAGATTCTGACTTGATGCTTCTTATTATTGTTTTAGATGTTTCTGAATACCAATTGGGGTGCAACCACATTTGATGACTATCCCCATGCATTATTGACAATGTTTCAGGTAGCTTCATAAATGAGCATATATAATTTAGTTTCCATACTAAACATAGAAAATTTGTCAGCTAGAGTCATAATGATTTTGCCAATAACTTTGCTTGTGCAAATTAATCTTGTAGTATCCCTTTGTCAAGCATCTTAATGTGCACAATAAGTCACTAGTATCTTTCCTATAGGTGATAACCTTAGAGGGGTGGAGCTTAATAAAAAACAGAGTCTCAGATTCTAAGTCAAGAGCAGCAGGTAAAGTTATTTCAGCAATGTTGTCTTATGAGGCTCTTATTTAACCAATTTCAAATATGTTAACTATGTTTATTAATTACCTGTGCTATTTTACCTTTACCAGGTGCACACTTTGTCTATGAATCAATCTTGCTTCTTATTTTCTTGTGTCAATCACTGTGTTTCTATTGCAGATGCATATTTCATCAGTTTATGTATGTTTGGGACATACTTTCTGATAAATGTCTTCATTGCTGGAATTAGTGGAACTTTCTTTTAAGAGTAAGACAGGAGCATCGGGTAAGAGATACTTCTATTATAAGTGCCCTAAAGTTTTATTACATGAGCATCAGAACTCTCATAAATAGGTGGTGTTTGAAGGGTATTGGCTGCTAGTTTGGTCTTATTATAGTTCTATTTTGTATTTTTGATTTATAATACATTGATCTCATAGAAGGCTTAAGTAGTGTTTCATGATGCTCATCCAAAATGCGATCCTGAGCCAAGATGTTGGCTCAACTATCTGAACCGCGGCTTGCACAAGCTTTCAAATTCTCATGCAATTGGCTCTATTGCCATATGTAATATATCGAGAAATCTATTGCTATCTTCCAAACAAATATTTGCGTAGAGTAGATATCAATTACTTTTTGAGGAGAGAGAATGAAAAGGAGAATCCTTTCTGCTTTTCATGTCAAACGACTTGTTGATCAAAAAAAGATGGTTATTTTATGTTGTGGAGAAACCAAAAGCGGCTTGAGAAACAAATCTGGTTTGTTGATCAATATAATGTTCATAATCAACTGTTTTATTGGAAAAAGCAGGAGTCCATTTATTAACACGCTTTGCTTTGTTGGGTTTCTTGTAATACAATTAACATATTTGCAGCAATAATTTCTCTTTTGTGCATTGTGTTGGTGTATCACCTGCAGTTTATCAAGTTTTTGTTTGTTCTTTTGATTTTCAGATTCTGCTAAAAAGCAAACGTGAAACTGAGGTTTCTTTTGCTAAAAAAGCTACAGTGATGGTGGCGCTGTCAAAGGATAATGCTTATTAAAGAAACTGAAGAAGGAAGTTGGAATCAGCGTCTACTACAAAAGTACAGTCAGATATACAGAAATGCATGAAAGCTGTATCCATGGGTGCATCAAAGCAATGAAACATGGCCAATCCTCTCTTCATGCCCTTGCAACCTCATTCAAGTCCAAGACACCACAGTCATCTAACAAACTCACGGAAGTTTACCAAGAGCTTTCATTATGGTGCATCTGTCCTCAAAACTTCAAGGTTAAAAGCAAGATACCTTATCGAAAGTCGTCTATTTGATTACCTTGTAAAATCTCTCTGTAGTTTGCGAATCACCATTGGCTTTTGTCATTATTCAGTGAATATATGTCAAATGCACTCTTATATACTCTTTGTATCCCTTCTAATAGTTGATTTAGGCTAATAGAAATGCAACCACAATTGTGCAATTTTCCTTGATTCAAGTTGGCAGATGGCGTAGAAGCCTTAATGCTCATACTTTTCTGTTGAGATGGTTATTAGCTTCCTTGCAGCAGGACTCCACGGACTTTCTTCTTGCCGAGGGCGGTGAGATATTTTTAACTGGATTAAACTATAAATGTTCTTACAAGAAGAGCAATTGTTACAGGTATAAATCTGTGGGATATGCGTCTTGATACTTGTATCAATGGGTTTCGATGACGCGTCTTTATCCTAATGTATCGGAGGTCGGGTGCTTGGCTGTTCTATCCTTGAAAAAGAAAGCAACAAATAGTCCGTCTGTAGTGGTTAGTTTTATTTGTTGAGCATGTTTTGCACCTACTGTATAATAGTCTGTATGCATTTACTGCAGGTCCATTGCTTATCAAGTGTGCATGCTTTGGCAAGTGTATACTTCTTTTTTTGTGCTTGTGATAATGGTCTTCTCCATCATTAGCATGGAACTATGGAGTGGAAGCTATGACAATTATCAGAAGGCTATCCGGCGTTCAACCATGATGGAATGCTTACAACTATGCTATTATTATGGTTTAGCGTAGCTACTGCAGAAAGTTGCCCAAATCAAATGTGGTGGTCTATCGGCCAAGGAATACCAAATAAGTATTGATCTTGATTCTTAGGTTAAATCGTCCTTAGTTCTAGTTTCCTTTGACATTAAAAGTCACGTTGAATTTTTATTTTCTTGTGATTGACTCGTGAAATTGTTCATGAAGCTAGTTTAACATTTTGTTTCTATGTAGTCAAGCCCAATTGGCCAGCTTCAAACTATAGTGTGGGCAGTTAGTGAACTTGGTTTCTGCTGCGAGGTTACTGTAACCTCGAATCCATCTTGAATGCTTGCAAAGTGTGTGGAGTGATTATTACAACACTGCAATAAAGTTTATTTCATATCAGTTTGGTCAGATTATATTTAAACAATGTGCGGGCGCTTATTACACGCATTCCTTCACAATCTGACATTTAATATTATTCAAGACCAGTCCAATAGAACTGAAGTAGTAGCTTGTATTCATCCTATCTAATCCTTCATTTTCCTGTCATTCTTGAGTGCTTGCAATACTAGGCAACACTTCAGTTTGAATCAGTTTCTATTGGAATAAGCGCCAGCGCTTATTACACACATTCCTCCACAATCTGACATTTCTTCATTCTATCCAATCCTTCATTTTCACCTCAATTAGTCTCTGTAGCACTTTGTGTTTGTAAGTTTCTATCTTCATTTCTTGTTATATTTGTTTGTCACGTAAAGACACGTATACATATATATATAAGACTTATTTAGTATTTTACTTTTGTATACATGCATAAATTCAGGTGGATTAGCTCCCTCGTTTACGTCTTTTACTTTTGCTTAGCAAGTTATATTTATGTTGAACCTTCTCACTGCAGTCCATCCTGAAAGAATGAGCTAACAGACAGAGAGAGAAAGAAACATGCAAAAGGTATTACCTTGTCATAGTTTCTTCTCTCGGTTTCTTCTCTCTCTGTGTAAGTTATTTGATCATAGTTTCCCATATAGGTGGGAGCATCTCAAAGGAGCTTAGAGGTTAGAGACAAGATTTGCCCAACACGTAAAGGTAGCTGGGTGGTTCCAGGCAATAGAAGGTGCACACTCTGGACTGACCAGTATGAAAAAAGGACTAGTGAGTGTAAAAACACAAAAGTATGGCCCAGAGATATATCACAATGAAAGTGAGCAGAATAACTCCAAAGAAGGAAGGTATCAAGCAAACAATCTGTAAGAGCAGGTTGATTTGATCAACCTACTGGTACCAAAGCATTGGAAGTTCAGCGGGAACCTAAAATAGCAGCTGGAAGTAACCAGATTCTATCTGGAAGCAAAGAGATTCAGCTGAAAGTAGCGGGCTTCTACCTGGAAACAGTGAGATTCCACAATTGCTGTTGCTCCTCAAGCCATCACTAAAGGTAAAGCTCCCAGACTTGGTTGATCACGGAGCCTAAAAGTTTGAATAGAGAATCCGTCTCCATTGGGTACACCGCCCTACCAGGCCAGGAAGAAGAGCCTCACAGGTGCTTCAAACTGCA
>JAJEKV010000455.1:0-190100 GCA_021234155.1 Isoetes taiwanensis
ATAATCCCGTTTCTAAAGTGGAGGTTTCTCAACAACTCCTCTTGGAAATGCAAGCTTTAGTTGAAGAAGTTAGGTGGTTACTTATTGGTTGCGGTCGTCGAGGAAAGAGTGTAGCGGATAACCACGAGAACCCCAGGTCTTCGGTGGGGCGAATGGAGTTTGGCTTAAGATTAAGGTAAAACAAGCCAAGCTTAAGATTGGTAACTTGCAAGAAAGCCGGCACCGATGGGCTAATGCCGTTCAAAATCATGAGCCGTTGGAGATTGAGGCATATCGCTTGGATTTGCCACCCGGCTTGAAGATCAAGGTCTTTCATTGAGTCTTCACGAGCAACACCCCCGCATCCGGAGGAGATCTTGGATACCACCCTTCTTGAAATGATGTAAGAGCATCTAGATATAGTGCCCGAAGTTCTTCTTGATCGAGCCTATAAGCGGACGTATGAGTCAAATGCTGCAATACTTTGTTAAGTGGAAACACTTGCCGGTTGAGGATGCTACATTGGGTGATGAAGATAGTCCTTGAGAAGCACTATCCGGACTTCATGCGGGAATCTCGGGGGTCGCATTCATCAACGATGCTATCAACCCCGCACCCGGCGGTAAGCTCCAAGGCTTGATTCGCCGGGAATCATGTAGAAGAGGGGGTAGATGCATTGTGGTTAATAATAATTACCGAATGATGAGATCACTTTCGTGTTCTCTAGACGCGGGTGTATTGTCAATGTGGGCATGACCGGCGAATTGCTTGGAAAGCATGTAGTTGATAGGTCGCGTTCATCCCCGGCTATAATAGGAACATGACCATTCCTTACGCCGCAATGAATTGCGAACCATACGCATGATAGCTTCCCTTGTAGATAAATTTTTCTTTTTATTCTTATAGGTGGTCCCTTCAACCACAACCTATTTATATTATCTATAGATACTAATGTATTGACATGTGCAGGCCAGTGAGTAGTACGTGACCTGCCCATGTATAGAGGGTTGCTGATGACCCGACTTCTACAGTTTTTTTTTCGTCTACATATGTTACCTTTTGTCACTCTAATATTTGATATCTGGACTACTGGGCCTTAAACCTTTTATGAAGTATGTGAAATGCACCTTTGGTGCTTAAACTATTTGATAATTCAAGTTCTAATGTTATTACTTTCGTAAATAAGGAATTACCTTCCTTCTTTTATGTATAATTCTTATATTTTGACTAACTCTAATCTTCGAGGGAAGATTATTTCTAAGGAGGGGGAGAATGTGACGTTCCAAGTATTTATACCAGATATAATGATAAATATATTGACATCGCCACCCAAGAGAGGTACGCCACCATGGGGTATCTTAACCTAGGGGGTTGACCTAAAAGGGATTAATTTAGCTATGCTAAATTAATTATTAAGGGTTAATTATCTATAATTAAGGAATTAATCTCTAATTGGATTAATTAGGATAATGGATGGATTAGGAAGGCGCCACTTGGCCAAACTCGATTGGCCAGCATGGGGATGCTAACTTGGGGCATCAACCTTGAACCTTTGTCCCATTTGACCCCAAAATCGAGCCAGGAGGAGGAGCAGCTGAGCGCCCAAGTTGCTGAAGCTGTTGCTGAGTTCCCAAGTTTGCTAAACACCCCAGCCTTAGAAGATGGAGCCCCCCCATGATAATGGATCAAGTCGAAACTCGGGTTAGTAGACAGTCTAGTTTGATATCTCTAAGGCTAGTGCTTTAGTTAAGTTCTCTGAGTCTTCTCTGGTTGTTCTAGCTTAGGATTAACCCTTCTCTGATAATTAGGACTACATTTCAATTATGGGTTATGGTTATTATGGATGGATGAATCTATGAAAGTATTTTTGTAGCCTTCCGTAGAAGCAAGGGGATTAGAGGGGGTAGAGAGACCTCGTGCTTTTATGCTTTAGTATGCTCCTAGTAGCTCCTTTAATTCCCACCAGCGGTCTATGCACAAGAGACCACCGAGTCGTGGATGCTATGGAATTGCTTAGCACCGGAGAGAAGGGACGAGTGGTGAAGTGGGGTGGGGTCTTGCGAACATACAAGGCTCCCAGGACTCCTACAAAGGCTAGGCCCGATAGCCGGTCACGAGGGCCGGGTATGGATCCGACTCCCACGGGTGCGAGGTGTGACCCGTGTATGGGGCATCCGTGACTTTGAGTAGATTTAGGTGAGTAAAGTCGGGTATGGATGCGGGGTCGCTGATGCGCACGTGATTCTCTAGCTCACCCATGGAACCGGCCGTGATCCCGGGAGGGGACACTTCCCCCCACTCCGCCCATCGACCGGGGCTTCATGAACCCGGAGTAGGCTCGAAGGGTGATACCCCGAAGGCTAAGTGATTCCATAGCATGATTCGACTCATCTGCAAAGTGTGCACAGGAGGGGCGGATGGAATGGACAACCCTAGCCGATGTTCTATGCCAGCCAACGCCATGTCAAGATTCAGCCTGCTGACTTCTTGAGACCTAGCCATCGGTCGATCCTCACCGAGTCCGAGCTTCTGGTAGAACCATGGGTTTGGGTGTTTTTCCCTAGCATTAAATGCATATTCTTTGTTGTTGTCACTTGGATGGATGTGCCACCCCTCGTGGTGGTATTCTATGATATGATTATGCTGTGTGCTAACTTTGTATTCATGCTTCCGCGACATAGGAGCCCCATTGAAGGCGTGGGCCGAATGACCCCTCTGTGTCGTTCACTCGAGCATCTTTCTATAGATGGCCCGGATTAGACGGAGGGCCTGCCTTTGGCGAAGTTGGCTGCCATGGGAGGGGAAAGTCCCAGAGGTATGTACTCTGACCAAAGTGTCGTGTATGTTCGAGGGAGTCACACTCGAAATCCACCTTCTGCGCATAAGTGGTTGTTGTTAGAAATGTCCATCCAACATTTGTTAGTTGGATAATGAGATGTGTGTTGTTAATTTGAAATGTGTGTTAAAAAATAATAATAGAAGGCAGTGACTGGCAAGTAGGTCAGTTTTAGGAAAGGGACGAATAGCGAAGGAAGGAAGGAGGGAGGGAGGGAGGGAGGGGAGGGAGGAAGGAAGGAAGGAACTTTATCGTCCGTGGAGGCCAATCGCCTATGGGGCCCAAATACCTGCGCAGCAAGCCCGCTGCTACCAGATTAAAAAAACCCCTTACGAGGGAAAACCGCTGCAAAGAACAAGCTCGCCGGGCAACCGCATTAAATATACATATACACATGAATTCTCGCACCTCGTAGGCGCTACGGGGACAGAGGTGAGTCCAGATCCAAAACCTCATGGAGGTAGGAGCCAAGGGATCGAATCGACGCCAGAGATTGAGTAGCTCAGGCAAAGGGCGTACTGTGTCGCACCAAGAGGGCGTAGCGAGCCCGAATCTGACTATAGGCTGGACAGCTCTGGAAGGCATGGCTTTCATCCTCAACAACCCCAATGAAAGCAACACCGCACGCTCTCCAATCCAAACGACCTCAAGGGCACATATAGAACAACGTGAGGGGCACGATAATCTGACGATTGAGCAGTTGGACCGGGTTGAATCTGGGCGAAGCCGGATCACGTAAAATAGGATTGCGCAATGAAGCATCGAATTTGTCAAAGATCCGATTTCGCGGTTAAGAACCGCAGAGGCGCACAAAAAGGTATATTGTAACTTAAGTTTTGATTCCAAAATCTCTGATGTTGGTCGACAAAATTGAAGGGGATACTTTGGATGATCGGTGTATGCAGTTAGTTGTGTCCCCATTTGCAAGAAGAATTAGCAGAAAGAGACGAAATTGACCAGACTATTATTTGCTTGCTCCGGTTGTTTGTAGACAGATTACTTTGTGGTGCACAGAATCGCTTTGGGTTGCTGAGCCAATGCAATCTGGATATAAATCCTTCTCAACAATCTATGTCAGTAGATCAATGGTTTTCCAAAAAGCTGAAAGCAAGTAGTTAGCCTCACGGATAGTTTTCGCTTTACAACCCCTCCCCAAAAAAGCTTTTGGGACATTTTTTCCATGTTTTGAACACTTTTCCGATGCCTTCTATTCATTTTTTTCCCCGCTTTTTTTCTTCCTCTCAGTAATTTTCCTGGTGGTGTTTTCGGGGGTCAGAACCGAAAAGTCTCCTTACCTCACACATGTCGCACAAGGTTATAGGAACGAGTTCGCCAAAACGGTATCTTGTGCCAGAACCGGAATTTAAGCAGCAGGGTTTGAACAAAAAACAAAAATGCAAGAGGCATTACCTCGTGACTCTTGCCGCATTATTGCTCTCAAGTCCATTCGCTTCAAAACTTAAATGGTCGGCTGATGCGGCATTACTCCGACGGACTGAAGAGCTTGATGCTGCTGAGCGCTGCATGAGGGCGATTGCATAGTCGAAGAAGATGCTTCAGCCACAATTGTGAAACACGCCATAGCCAGAAAAGTTTTGCCTTTTTTTATGCGACGTGTCAAAAAAATTTCTATAAAAATGTTGCACACAAAAATAGCTGATGTGTCGCAATTATAGAGAAAAATCTTTAAATAATATACCAAAAACATCATCCTACAATCATTGTTGGGCAAATTCCGGGGTAGAGAAGGTTTGTTCCGGTTAAAACTAAGAATTTCTGGTTGAGTTAGCACATTGCAGGAAAAATTCCGATGGATTTTTATGCATATTTGTATAAGAGTAATACAAATTTCCGATTGGGAACTAAAAATATCCAGCTATTTGATAAAAGAGTAGGAAAATTTCCGATTGGGTTTAAAAACTTTGCCCAACACTGCCTACAATATTTATATAGGTTATTAATATAAAGAGATAAATGTTATCTTCAATTGTTGCCCATATTTTTAGGGTCTTTTTTTCACGTGAAATTATGCTCTTCCATTGTGAAGGCAAATGTTTTTAGTTACCTTTATAAACAATGGCTACTAAGAAAATTCCCTTATTTGGAAGGGTTAGAGGCATATTTAAGGGCGGACAACATTGCTAAGTTGATCAACTCAGAGTTTAAATGGACAACATTGCTAAGTTGATCAACTCAGAGTATACGGTGGCAAAGGCCGCTGCACTTACTTTCCTACGCTACACCAAACAGCACGTGATGCAAACCGAGTTTATTCATGTAAGCATTCCTATACTTAAAACTTGGAAATGCTTATCACAACAAAATCTTGCATTCGTAGTCCATCAATTTTACACATCAGCCCCATATCCCGACATTGAAGCAGGATAATGATATCTAGGAAAGCGAGTTTCTCACATAAGGAACTTCTACCAGTATGCCAACTACACCATTCACATCAACCTTTGAGCCCATGCCACCAGCCTTCTTATGAATGTATACAAGCCCAACGTGTTCTGATGCATTTCTTCCTATGGAATAGCTTGTCAATCTCCCAACCTAGGCATAGGTTCTTATTTTATTAGAATTGGAATCTAAGTTGTGGAAACAAAGGGAGAAAAAAGTATTGTACCTTCTGCCCCTCAAAATTGACAAAAGAACCCTCTTCTACAGGCCCCTCCAACTGAATACCCCATAGATGTTGTTTAACACCACTGTAAGTAATCAGTCTTGCAACAGTTTCTTGTCCAATGTAGCATCCTGCCATTTAAAGCATCAGTTTGCTCTTACATGAGAGATCATGTTCAAGATCACATGATCTATGCTTAAAGACTAGAATTTAAATATGAATTTGACGTCAGTAGGCCCAGCTTGATGTAAACTGGAGAGAACCGTCAAGACATTGGTCAAATTAGTGAGTGATCTAACTGAAATTTCATATGCCATGGGGCCACTTTTACTGTCAAAACTAGCATGCTTGATAGAGAGCTTTATTCCTCCAGAATGCAAACAAGACAAGACTCACTGTGATTTTCAACCTTAACAATCCAGCGCGTTCCAGACAAGGAAAGCATGTTTGTAGCATTATTTGTTGTGGGGGTTAAACTGCCATTTTAATGCTAAATCTAACATACTTATCTGTGATCAAACTGCAAGCAGGTTTTATGCTGTAGCAGAGATAGATAGTTTATTTTTCTAAAATGATGATATCAAACACCTTCATGATCTTCAATTCCGACAATTCATGTCGCTTTTGACAAAGGGAACTGCGACCTACCTTTTGTCAAGGAAATGGTTCTCCATAAACCTGCTTCCAGTACATTGTAGTCCTCAGTAAGTTCCTTTCCTGCAGCAGGCCTTCCTGCACGGTAAGTAGAAGTTCAAAATTAGAAGTGCAATTTTGCAAGCAGAATTTTTGTTGCATAAAAGAAGGAAAAGAAAGAACATGTGTGACAGACTGCATGGAGCGGAAAGACACAATTAGATCCAAGGCATTATCTTTATTGCTCAATAATCCAGAAAATATAGGCCCCCACAAAGTATCTGATGGGTGCAACGAGAAAGTTTTAAAGAGTGTTCCATCTATGATGCTACTTACACCTATCCTTTCCATTACCCACTGTGAACCCTTCAAAGAAAAATCAGCCAAACCAAATCACCTTGTAGAATGCGTAAAGCGCCCCACGCTTGAGAACCCATTGGAATAGCTCCAGCATCCAATACAGATTTCCATACAGCTCCTGCTGATGCGGTAGATAACATAAATGAATAACCACTAAGCGAAAGCCCACAGCCAACTCCAACAGTAACTGGTGTCCCATCAACCTACAAAATCGAACAACATTACAATGTAGAATCCCCCAAAAATTTAACGTGACCCATCACAATACGCACCGAGTAATGATAATGTGTTCCCAACGGCTTCCCAATAAGACTGTTAATATTTAATTGAGATAAAACCTGGTGCAATACCGACTCAGAATAAAAGCCAGAATATGATCATGAGAATGCTAAATGTAGTTTGAATACAAGCAGAACTTACATCATCACTTCTTGGTCCGACAACACAGAAAAAGAATGT
Organism: Isoetes taiwanensis; assembly: GCA_021234155.1. NCBI lineage: Eukaryota > Viridiplantae > Streptophyta > Lycopodiopsida > Isoetales > Isoetaceae > Isoetes > Isoetes taiwanensis. The sequence continues at coordinate 6,894 of JAJEKV010000455.1, forward strand.
CTTGTCTGTAATGTCTTCTATTTCCACTTTATCCGCAAAGAATATATACCTAGTAAATACGATCAGCATTACTTTCAACCTTCCACAGCAAAATGGATAACTTAGGTGAGTTGAAATTGTAAGAAAACGTACTTATTTAACAAAATTTGTAAACTTTGCCGTATGCTTGGAGACACGTGTAAGATAACCGCCCTCTTCTGCAGTAATCCATTTCAACTCTGCTGCAATACATTAACATGTTTAACAGAAAATAGGCCAAGTATATATAAATGTATATTGGATTATCTAACAGGAAATATCAATTTGCTAAACGTCAAAAATATGTTCTCACCATTGCCCAGGCCGTGGCAAGATCAATTGTCCTTGCTGTTGGTGAGACAAAAACAGTTTCACAACCCTGCATCATGTAAGCAACCAAGGCATTAGAAATAAATGGCATGCAAGCTCAAATGAATGAATAATTGAAAGGCAATATGATATTTATAATAAGAATAAAGTTCCAAAATGGTAAATTGCTAACTAGCTCAAAAGTAGAAGACACATGTCTTATAATAAACACATGCGCACAACACATTAACAGAAGTTGTACTTTCATGGTTGCTATTTGCACATTAATAACTTTCCCTCTAAACATTTCTTTGCATGATAAAGGAAATTCCATAGAACTTTAGCAATAGGTGGACCAAAATAAAAAATTTCAATATCTAAGCTTTTTCTATTATAAGTCTGCCATTCCTATGCAACCTGACCTGAAGCCTGAATTGGGAACTCTGGCAAATCATTTATGGTTTGCCTCTAGATTCATTTTCATTTGAATTATAGCCATGCCTCAAGAATCTCTTTTCGTTGCTTTTCCAAATTCTGAATAAACTTTTGAAGGAATGAATTAAGACAATGGACACATATTTGGTAGTTAGTAGTTGTCATCTTCCTGAATCCTGGCATCACAGGTCATTGTTTTATATCATGCTTTGTGCCTTGGCAAAATACCGGCCACAATCTCAGCATTATTGTTATTATATATAAGTGTTTACGATAGAGAAACATGTTGTCCCTGATGCTGTGGAGCAGGATCCTGTCATTTTTTGCCAGCAGGTGTTTTTGCCAAAATGTTTGTGCCTCTATAGTAATGCATAAGCTCAGCATTATTGACCATTAGATGAAAATGCCAACAAAGACATATTGTTCAACAAATGTGATTCAATTGCTAGTTGGATCTCAAAACATCTAACCAGATGATGCAGCATAAGAGCCCAGTCCACACTAGCAGCTTGAAATATGGTTAGCCATTAGGCAGTTTGAAATATGACTAGTTATTAGTTTTCTCAGTCTTGCTAACATCTTAGTACCATGTAATATTGAAAGCTCAATTCCGCTTCAGTTAAGCTCAACTTTGACTAGTTATTGCTATATACTTTACCTCTCCATCCTTCAAACTAAGGAAGTCTGCAGTACTTTGATTATGAAGAAAGCGCAATCGATCATCTCCAGTCACTGAAATTAGTGTCATGCTATTTCATTGCTGACATTGTTGGAAAATCAAAACTCTTTGCTTCTAGTATAAGAGCTACCTCTCAATCTACCGAAATGAGACATTTCCATCACCTGCCATGCATCAAATCATGTCACTTGTCCTTTCACACGAATAACTAACACAAATTTGAACTTACAGCAACTCCATTCTCTGCAGCATTAATAGCTTCGTCGTCGTTTCCAAAGGACTGAACAACGCCATCTGCTGAGAACGAAGCTCCCATATCTTTTATCATCTCCTGTAAACTTAGAATAAGCTGATATGTTGATTAAAAGCCAAAATGGCTGATTTCTTACATGCATATCTTCATCGATTGGCGGTGGTATAAGCTCTGTAGCATGTCTGACGTTCTTCGTAATAGAAAGCCGTCTAACCAGAGAAAAGGGGCTAAAGTTTGGAACTAAACTAATGAGTTGCTGGGGACCCAAAGAATGTTTGGGAAAGGGTGTGAAACCATTCCAGAATTGTGGGGAAATGGTGGAGGGGAATAATGCCGCCATAGCTGAGAACAAACTCCAGATAGAGGAGCTACCAAAATTACCGAGGATATTACTAAAACCTGGAAGGCCAAGACTGGTGGAAAGATTTTTTGGACACCAGGGTCCAAGCAGAAATTTTCCGTCTCATAGCTACCCGAAACGGGAACGGGAACGGGAACTGGTTCCAAAATCCGGAACGGGAACGGGAACGGATGGGAACGGAACGTCCAACCTTCGAATTTTTTAAAATTTACGGTTTTGGAGTTCCCTTTGCATATATATCATCGTAGAACACTTAGAATAGAAAAAAAATGAAATACATAGTGGTGTGTGAATGTAATAGATAAAATTATTGACTTTGAAAACAACAATTTTAAGACAAAAACAAACACATATAATGCTCTTAAAAGACTTGAGTATATTGTATAGAACATGCTGCTCATAACAACCAAAACTCGAGAGATACAGCCAAGAGAAACTTTTGCTTTGCAAAAGTACCACAAGATGTTAAACCTATGGAGCAATAGCTTATGTTACTCTAACATTTTCAATAATCTAGTCAGGCCTCTCGGAACAGTCCTAAAAGCCTATTCAGCTCTGCTTCAAAACTTCTTTGCTTTCCAATAACCTCTTTCCTGTGCACAGATCTGTCATATATAATAGAATCGTTGGCCTTTTTCTTTGGGTCATTTCATCATCATCCTTTGTTGCTTCTTTCCTCAAAGCAAAAAATAACTAGTCATGTAAATGGAAAGGTGCAGAGATGGCGAGAAGGAGGCCAACAAATGCTTTTAGTGGGTTTGAAAATGGAACAGATTCAGATGCACTGTTCAATGTAGGCAACCATGCAAGCTTACTTACAGACTTATATTCACATGCTGCTCTCTCTCCCCTTAGAAGTTTCGAAATGGCACAGGCAGACATGCAATCTCTCTTACAAATTCATGGCCTTGATCTCTCCCACAAGAAACCGAGCAAACTGATATTGAAGCAACTTAGCAAACTAGACTCTGGAGCAAATGAACGTTATGTTGGATTGCTAAACAGTGGTGGCCTCACCGGATTTTCAAGTGATAGTAATAGACTTCAGACCTTGATAGCACGCTCTCCACTCCAGAAGATAGGCCCCTTCGTACTTCGATAGTAGGCAGAATGCAAGCTCCAACAGCAGATCTGATCATCCGACATCAGCGCCGGATGCCCAAAGCACTGCAACCTAAAGAAACAAGGAAAAAAATAGCATTGCATTTTTATAATATTCGACACTTCTTTTTCATTCCTTTGTAAATTTGGTTCCCAAAAAAATTTGCTACTGGGAACTAAAGTTCCCATTTATGGGAACTTCTTCCGGAACGTAGTTCCCGGTAGCACATGTAGTGGGAACTTGGCTAGGAGTTCCCGGAACTCTGGACCCTCGGGAACGGATTTGGGAACGGGAACCAAGTTCGAAACTTGGTTCCCAGTAGCTATGGTTAAACATCCCTTCCATTAGACAAATTTTACACCCATCTGCAAGAGTGCGACATCACCTTGTTCTAGGCCACTGTTTTTGAAACCTTTTAGACCCTACACGTTACGGCTTTTTTTCCACAGTAGTAGCAAAATACAATTGCCATATACAATACAAGTATTATTTGGCACCGGCCGGCGCTATGCATGTTTTTGGGAGTTGAGCCCAGAGATATCCTTTAACATAAACCCGTTTCCCTCAACATGGGCCCATTCCCTTCATTCACTATAAATGCATTCGATAGAGACGTCATCATGTGTATCATTAATTTCATACCATATCCAAAGTTATGGGACTCCTTGGAGTTTAGGTTGGAAGTTATAGTCCTACTTTTGATTGCTTTGGGACTCCTTGGGGTTTAGGCTAAAAGTTAAGGTTTTATTTTTTATTGGTTATGGGCTCTACTTTTTAAGGCTTTGAATATTCTGCTTCTGTATAGAGAAGCATCTTCAAATGCATATTCAGGGTAAACAGGTGGAGTTTGCAAGGCAAAAGTTCCATGTTATTCAGTCATAACATATTCTAAACAAGGTGCACCTGGACTACCACAGTCGTAGGATTCGTCGATCCTACGGCCCAGATCGTATGTTGGGGCATGTGAGCACCTCTCGTTTTGCTTATAGTCATTTATGATTGGAGGCGCCTATGATTTTGAAATATGAAATACGATTTTGCCTAAGGTTTTTTTTTGAAGAACTGTGTCATCAATATATTAAAAGAATGGTAATGTTACAAAGCAAGTGAGGAGGAAGGAGAACTAAGAGACAGCGATACCTCAACACTCCACAACAAACTCACAGAAAAATTGCAACTCTACTGCTGTACAAACTGACCATCACCATCTATAACACCCAAGAAGTCCCGTCAAATGGCAAGCTTCCGCTCTACTAATCTCGGGAACACCAAAAAGCTTTGAAATAGCTTGTACCTGAGTCGAGGAATCAGAGAGGCTGCAGGCTGCTGAATCCCCTGAAAGATCCACAACCGCCGCCGCTTCCAAATCAGCCACACCAACCAAGCCACGCACAGATGCAAGGCTTGCTGCAAGTGAGGGCTAAAACCAGACAATGCTCCACAGTCTCACGATGAAGGCCACAACAAGGGCAGAGAGGGCCTAAGGTTTTGAGAGAATATCAAACCTCTATACGGCTTTGCTTATATGGGGGCTCGAACCTCTACCAAAATAACTCAATGTCTTAATAAAACTATTTTAACCAATATACCCAGTGAGCTAATATGATTAATTTTCATCTTGAATCTATATATTTTTATAACAACCCATTCAATTCTTTTAGGGATATATGGACTATGATTTCAGGAATTGTTATTTTTTTATATCCATATCAAATCCTCCTGGAACCCCCTGTTATTTTGTTACATATGCATCTTTTGTTTGCCATCTTTTGTATATGTGCACAGTGTTTAGATACCAATCTTTGTGTTGTTGCTTGAAGGCATCTGAAATATAAGGTCAGGCTTATTATATAGTGTCGTAACATTTTCCATAACCAATTGCCATAAGTAGAGCATTCTGGAGTCATATTGCGAAATTGGACATCATTTTGTTATTGCTTCAAGGATTAGCAAGTTACTGCAAATGGACTAAAAAGTTATAAACTGGACATGCACTGCCTAATCTCTGCATACCCAAACATCATTGCACTGGTCCAATTTTCCTGTTATAGCTTGCAAATATGGCCTACAATAATTAATTTTCATTGATGTTTTGAAATCCTAGAGCCTTATAGTGGAACTTGCAAAAACTTCCAGGATATTTCTGTTGCTTGCATTTTTCATATGTTATTTGCTTACTCGTTTTATGCAGGTGCTATGTATTTCCTTGCATTTCTAGCATGGGTGTTGGGCATATAGCACTGTTGTGATGATTGCTCTGCCATATGCAGTTCATGGATTCTCCATTCAAGGTAAGATAATTTGCTCCTGTTTAAAATATAGATTACTGTAGACATCTTCTATACTAATGGACTCTTTGGAAAGTAGGTACGATAGGCTTGCTTTGTAACTTCCTCTTTGGCAAAATTGTTTCAACATTGATGATCTTAGAAACGGAATTGAATGGAAATAGAAGCTTGTGGAAATCTGACACAAAGAAAAACAAATGGAACTTTTTGAGAACCTAAGAGCTTTGTATGTACTAAATCTTCAAATTGAAATTAGAATTCAGCTTCTTCCCACTTATGCATGGAACTACCAAAAGTACGAGGCACAGGATATTGGAAGAAGCCCACACAGTTTTCAGGCTCATGTTAGATGATGTGAAAGCAAATAATATTCATAGCCTGATCTCACTATAACATGGCATCCCTTCTCAAACTTGTCCAAGAAACACAGAAGATTAATTTGGAATGAGATCACGGGCATTTTCTAGCTTTTGATTATGCACAAATGTTGCAATTACAGAATTCAAAGAGATTGCATTTCGCCTCTAAAGAAAAATCTTGTGCACATCTCGAAAGCATAAAAACAGAAAAATAAAAGGTAGATAGAGCCTGGTTGTTTTGATTTGCAGCTACACCTAGCCTTATGTCACCAACTTCTTGAGCAATCATTTTGACGGGGGAAGATTCAAGGTAGTACCTTGCTGCCATACATTTGAGGCCTTTGCATCCTCCTTATTTGGTCCATTTAGGTTTTACAAATATAAAAAGACCTACTCATGCATATCAGCATTTGCAAACTTGGGTTTTTTTTTCGGTATCAAAACTAATTGATCTCCATCAATTAACTGTGCAAAAAGTGCAAGAATTATGTCACAATCTCTGCATCAAATGTCTTACCACTAATTGGTTCTTCTTGTCCTGCTGCATGGCTGATAAATTCCTCTAGTGCCATGTGGAGTCTATGACATGTGCGTAGACTCTCATCACTCCATGCTTCAACCTCTAAAGAGCACCACTAATGGTTTTGCCATTAGGACCACTTGTAAACAGGAGCAAATTATCTTACCTTGAATGGAGAATCCATGACCTGCACATGGCAGAGCAATCATCGCAACAGTGCTATATGCCCAACATCCATGCTATAAATGCAAGCAAATACATATCACTTGCATAAAATGATGGTAAGCAAAAAACATATAAAAAATGCAAGCAGCAGAAATATCATGGAAGTTTTTGCAAGTTTCACTATAAGGCTCCAGGATTTGAAAACATCAATGAAAATTAATTATTGCAGGCCATATTTGCAAGCTATAACAGGAAAACTGGACCAGTGCAATGGTGTCGGTGTGCAGAGAATAGGCAGTGCATGTCCAGTTATAACTTTTTAGTTCATCTCCAATAACCTGCTAATCCTTGAAGCAAGAACAAAATGATATCCAAATTCGCAATATGACTCTAGAATGCTCTACTTGTGGCAATCGGTTATGGAAAATGTTACTATACTACATGATAAACCTGACCTTAAATTTCAGATGCCTTCAAGCAGCAACACAAAAATTGATATCTAAACACTGTGCACATATACAAAAGATGCTTATGACTGAATAACATGGAACCTTTGCCTTGCAAACTCCACTTGTTTACCCTGAATGTGCATTTGAAGATGTTTCTCTATACGTAAGCAGAATATTCAAGGCATTAAAAAGTAGAACCCATAGAAGCAAACCAATTAAAAGTAAAACGTTAACTTTTAGCCTAAGCTCCAAGGAGTTCCAAAGCAATCAAAAGTAGGACCGTAACTTCCAACCTAAACTCCAAGGAGTCCCATAACTTTGGATATGGTATGAAATTAATGACACACATCATGACGTCTCTATCGAATGCATTTACAGTAAATGAGGGAGGGAAAATACATTAGCGTAGACATCTTTTATATTGATGGTCTCTTTGGAAAGTAGGTACGATAGGCTTGCTTTGTGACCTCCTCTTTGGCAAAATCGTTTTAGCATTGATGGTCTTAGAAACGGAATTGAATAGAAATAGAAGCCTGTAGAAATCTGACACAAAGAAAAACAATGGAACGTTTTGAGAACCTAAGAGCTTTGTATGTACTAAATCTTCAAAATAAAATAAGAATCCAGCTTCTTCCCACTTATGCATGGAACTTTATCTTCAAGATGAGAAGTGTACATTGCCTACCAAAAGTACGAAGCACAAGATATCGGAAGAAGCCCACATAGTTTTCAGGCTCATATTAGATGATGTGAACGCAAATAATATTCATAGCCTGATCACACCATAACATGGCATCCCTTCTCAAACTTGTCTAAGAAACACAAAAGACTAATTTGGAAAGAGATCACGGGCATTTTCTAGCTTTTAGTTATGCATAAATGTTGTAATTATGGGATTCAAAGAGATCACATTTCGCCTCTAAAGAAAAATCTTGTGCACATCCCAAAAGCAATATGTAGCATAATAACAGGGGGTTTGGTTTGTGTTTTTGTACACTTTTCACAAAGGTTTTCCTAAGATTTCATGGCGTATTCGAATAGATGTACTAATGCGTACATCTAGAGTGCACCATTTTTTAGTTGTTTATTTAGCTTTTTTTTTTCAATGGTCCAACATCCAAGGGCTCACAACAAAAGCCCTCTTTTTATTTCAGTTGCCATTTTCAGAGTTTTGCATGCAAGCATCGTGCCATCATGTTTTAGGGTTATTTTAGGGTTAGACGAAAGAAAAGAATCGAAAGCAATACAAATGCTGGAGGGTTCGAACATGCTTCAAGATTCAGCATTCGGCTTCAAGAATAAGATTTAACATTGGGTTTGAAGATCTAGCATTCGACTTTGATAGTTTATTTTTTCCTTCTCCACTTCACTATTGGCGCACGACCGGCAGTTAGGGTATGGTGGAGCGAAGGTAAGAACGGCGGCTGTTAGGGTATGGAATGGAATCAAGATCAGAAATAATGACATTGTATTTCCTGCCGGATTGGATTTTGCCAGTGCTCCCTTCTGGCTGCATCTTGGAATCTGCTCCTTTGCTTCCATTGTTCATGAAGAAAGATTTAATAATTTTCTCCCTCTTGCAGATGCAGTGAAGCAGATAGAACTATGGATATGGATATGAAAATGGGTCAGGCAAATGGCAGATGGAAGAACTAGGAAAAAACGGCTTCAGAGCATCCGGTGCATTTCTCTACTCCAGTTGTGCAAGATTTTTTCGCATGGGAGAGGAAAAGATCAGAAAATGCAGGAAGCACAAATACTGGAAGAACCCTCAGAGCTCTTAGATTCCAGGTTATGTCAGGAGACCTCGTGGCCATGATTGCAATTTTAAGAAGTAACAGCTCAGCAACTACAGAAAAGGAAAGCTCTGCAAAGAATGGTAGCACAACGAAAGGACGTCTATAGGTTTCTAGCTCAAAAGCACAGTTGGCAGAAACCCTTAAGCTGGATTTTAGCCTATTTGGCGATAACAGAGCAACAGCAGAGAGCACTTATTTAGTGCCTTCCAAGAAGCTTCACTATTCCCTTTAGACCTTCCCTTCGGATTTGTGCTACATTGTAGTCTTTCCAAAATTTCTACCTTGAAATTTGTGGTATTGTGCTTTCAGACGGCTTTCTCAGTCTTGGGCATCATCTGCATCTGTACTCTTTATTTCTCATATTATGTGGTAGAATCTCGTGAAAAATCAACATTTGCTTCAAGAAGACTGGATTTCATCTAATTACAGGGTCTAATGATATGCTTCATATAGCGATTATTTCAACGCATGAGATACCTCAGTTAATTGTTTCTCATTTCATGTTTCTATATAGGTGCGAAAACATCATTGGAGATCTTGGGGACTTGAAGTGCTTGGCAACCATTGTAAAAAGCTTAGGAGTCTTCAGATTGAAAATTTAGAGCACCAGCATGGTTTTGTATCACATTGGGGGCTACTTTGTCTGGCTCAAAACTGCAGATGTTTACAGTCCGTTGCAATTTATGCATCAAATATCACCAGTTCAGCATTATCTGCATTCGGTGACATGAGAACCACACCTTCATTTGATGATGGCGTGAAGAATTTGCTAGAGGGATGTTCAAATATGGTTCGTTTGGCTATTTATATACGCCATGGTGGACTTACAAATGAAGTTTAGCCCACATTGGCAGATATGGTGGAAAGATTAGGTGGCTTCTTTTTAGGGCGTGTTGGAGAGAATAATGAGGGGTTCAGGCTTAGGAAGCTTGAACTCAGGGATTGTCCTATTATTGAGGCTGGAATTGCAGCCACAGTTAGATCGTTACAATCGTTGAGATACATATGGGCCCAAGGCTATGAAGCAAGAAATACAAGTGATTTTTTGCAATGGGGCCTTATTGGAACATAGAATACCCCCCGAGTTCTTGTAAAAGTTGTGCTTATTCTGAAGTTGAAGTGCTCAAGTATTTATGTTCATTTCAGAGTTTATGCCCATCCATTTAAGTTGCCTTGCAATTCTATAACACCCTATGCAAGGCAAATCTTAACTCGATTTACTTGTGGAGATGTTTGATTATTCCCCATAACATATGTATCCAAGATGGCATTTTTTAAATATACTACAACATATGTGCCATGGCAAAGCACATGGTTTAAGTGCTCTTCTTCCAAGTATGATATAATGTTTGTTTTTTTGCCCCGAAGGGGCGAAAATTTTTTAAAGTTATAATACGAACCATTACATTACACACCTTAAAACCCTTAAACCCTTTTTTGTTTGGGTGTATATTCACGAGGGGTGACTTAGGCAAATGAGAGCCCTTATAATTATGTTTTTATGCGTACAAAATCAACACCATATAGTATGTTACCTGAAATCTTATAGTATTTTTCAAATCTTGTTATACAGTATCATAATTTCTATACATCCATACCCCATAAACGAGGAATTTTGTGGACGGTGTAGATTAAGGAATAATGGGTGAATATGCCTGTTTAACAGCTCTCGTTGCCCGGAGTCACCCCCGTGTGAATATACACCCAAACAAAAAAACAAGAGGTACACAGAGCCTGGTTGTTACCTTGATAGCTACAAATCGTAAAAGCTTGAGTAACAATCAAAAAGGAGATATGTAAATCAATGTAGGACTTTAAATGTTGGACTCAGTATACCAGTTGGATCAACTTAGGAAAAGAGACCAAAGGCAAACAGTAGCAATTCGGTGTGGCTTTCCTTTCTGTTCTAGCCATAGCCATAGGCTAGGGTTCGTCATCACAATGATGCAAACCAAACCCAAACACTCACGCTTTGCAAGGGACTGAGACAATGCAAAACAGAGCTCTAACAAATGCAGAAGGCAAGAGGCAGTAATGAAGCATAGCCAGGGATCTCAAGCTACGGGCCATTTGTTGCCAGAAAAAACAAATGTAGACAATTTTGAAAACATCCTTAATCAAATCAAAACCCAGCCCAGGCTCAAGGCAAATCCTCGACGCAAATCTGGTCATAGGCATGCAAAACTTCCGTATCTCCAATTAGGCTGCCCAAACAATCCACGCGGAGGGCTTCCCGAAATCTTTTTTACGGCCAAATGTAATTCTTTTTGGATTTTTTCTCGCCTGAAATGTTTATTTTTTGAATTTTTTTGGGCCGAAAATTTCCTTTTTGTTTTCCCTACTAATCATATATATAAGAAGATATGACTCCGAGGCTAAATATGCACGATAGTCATAAAATATGACACCAATAAAATACTAGTGGAAAACCGTTCATATATTCAAATAAGATTAGGTATCTTATTTTATCGGGGGGGAGGGGGGGTGTCCCCGGAATAAAATAAGACTCCATTTACAATCCAAACCTATTCCAAACCTAAATAAGACTAGTTATGGTGCCCGGCGTTGCCAGGCATACTAACAATTTGAATAGGTGGTCGTTTCATTGTTGCTTGGAAGAATAGAATAGAATAGAATAGAATAAATTTTTTAACGTCCACGGAGACCAATAGGTCATGGGACCCATACAATGGGCCAGTACAATCATTACTACTAGGATTAAAAAACCCCTGCCTCGAAAGGTTTTCAAGGGAAAAACCTTTGCAGTAATGATGATACTAGACAAGCAGAGATAATGACTACTGAGGGCTCAGTAATTGCAGACGTTTATCTAGAACCTCAAGTATGTATAATGCCAAGTCATGCACAGATGGTGCTCTGAGAAGTTGTGGAAGCGTGGAATGGAATGCTAAGGTCAAAAAATGATTCCGGACTATCTCAAAAGCACGACAACTCAGAAGAGTATGGCTTTCATCTTCAATAACCTGTAACTGGCAACAGGCACATAGTCTCGCTTCTCGCACAATGTGGCTTGAAGGGGGTAAGGGCCATATAGAAGAACTTCTTCAGATTCATTGACAAAGAATTCAATATATAGATTTCGTGTATGTGGTATTTAATATTGAACCTCAATGTAACATAGAAACCCTTTTGTAATGTGACAAGCAAGTAGATGCAATGAATTAATTCAAATTTAAGAGCATATGATTTCTTGAATATGACCCATGTGCTACACATGTCCGTTTTTGTGCTCCTCAACACACGCCTATGACCTACGTGCCAGTATAACTTAACATCCAGGCCCGCTTTTGTGCTCCTAAGCACATGCTCTATTAAGATTGTCGAGCGTAGCAACTATACGTTATAAGATCGTTGAATATAGATGAACAAAAGGCAAGCATAAGAAGTTGTATTGCCAAGCATGTTGATCTAGAATATTGTGTAAATCTTGTTGGAAGAGTAGACCAGCTGTATCGATGACTACAATGCCTAAAGTAGTCTTTTCCCAATAGAATTTAGTGTATTTGGTATTTTGGGACTTAAATCTGGTTATCTTATGTTGGACCCCATTGTGAGACGTTGTGATTATAGGGCATGGGTTGTTCCTTGCATATATGTTTTCATGTAGGCACTATTATCATGAACAAATACACACATTGGAAGTTTAGACCTAATTAAAGTGCACGATATTATAAACCTCTTGTAGCAATTTATAAGATTAGTGTGCTATAAGATTGGCAGATGGTAGTCTTTAATATATATTTTCAAACTGTAATGAATTTTTTTTAGCTTTACTTCATGCTTTAGATGCTTTTGGCCTCTGGATGTTATATGGAATGGTCTTGGGGGCTGGTGTCATAGTAGAGATTGCAAAAGATGCAACCTAAAGAAAAGGCAAATAATTGGCAAATGATATCACATGTCAGTTATCCATAAGATTAACCATATACATTTAAAGTTGTAACTTGCATTAGAAAGGAAGTGTAATCTGTGTTAACTAAAACTATTATCCCTTAGTAAGTAGCAAAAAGCACGTTGATAGTGCATATCTAACTAAAACTTATCAAATAAGCATGAGATTTGGGCAAGGGGTCAATGTCGTCCAAGTTGTATTGCAGAGCATATGTAAATTTCACAATGTATCTAGTAGCATGTAAATAGCATCGATCCTTTTCACTAATTGCATTTAATTTTTGGATTTAGACCTGCATCTAATTGTTAATACGTGTATGAGGGTTCCATATCTAGCACAAATAAACAATAAAGTAGTTGAACAAAAGTTATTTTGATTATATTTTTATTTTCATTTTTTTACCTTGCCAACAAATGATGTGGCAGAAACAGCAAAGGACAATTTCAAATAAACAATAGCAATTACCTAGTGTTCCAATGACAGTTGCTTTTTAGCATATCTCGTTTATGTAGGACGAAGGCCCTTGGGTGACAGATGTTCGTAAGTTCGTGTTTGAGTGGTCACTGGTAGGGGTCACTAGAAGTTGCAACTCAGGCAATACCAAAGATAACTCGTTTGCTTCTTGTAGATAGCAGGACATAGGAGCATGGTCTCTTGATTGATCATAAGGTCAAAAAACAATTTGATACCTCAATGTATCTCCATTATCACTTTCATCATTATGATCTGGTCGTCAATATTCAAGAATAAAGTATCGGAGATAGGACATGTTCTAGATTTGATTTCAACTTTAAGAAAACATAGAACTACAATCGCCTTGAAGCCGAGATAAATAAAAACAGAGTATATTTGCAAACTTAGTAGTAGTACATGCAGGAAATGTATGTGGTACTCTGATTACAGCAATTGTGCAAATGGAAGCTTATAGAGTATGTGTAGAAATAAAATATACATAGCTCCAACATAAAATGTGATCCAAAATAATAGCACAGACTGCAATTCAGAACAGAAGACATATGGTTCTGCTGCCATGCATGTATATCAAAAAAATAGAACAGACTAACTGTTCAAAACTGCTCTATTTATGTAAGAAGTTCTAGCAATGATTTTTTCTTACATAAATGACGGGGTCTTGGCTCATCAATGATAGTCAAGTACTGGTCTAAACATTTCAATATGCAATGATGGGGTTTAAAATGAATGCCAGATGTGTGGTTAACCCATGCAAGTCACTTGCCAATATCTATAACATCTCAAAATCATGCCACAGAAGCAGAACAGTAGTGACACCAACAGCATTGAATGTAATCTGTTAATTCACCATTCAAGCAAGATCAAAGAGAACATGGGCCAACAAAAGTAGCATGAAAAGGAATCGAGAGAAGAGAGAAAACATGACTTAAGGATATGGTATTTCTATCATTATTGCTGAAGGGCAGGCCTTGGCAATTTAAAATAGTGTTACATTTGTTGAGAGTCCTCGCCTGGTTAGAAATATGGATGAAGCATCATGGCAGAAACTGTAAAGAATTCGTAAGCATTGAATGAGCATGCAAAATCCCCATTCTTCTAGTACCAGTACTGGCAGATAAATGGAAAATACACTGTCATTGCTCGGGGGTACAATTACCAGCATGACATCCCAAGACATCATAGATGTTAATACATTGTTAAGGCCAAGATCACATGTGTCTACAGCTATATGCAGCTATTTGCAATTGCTTAGAAGATTACCTCATGATTACCTCCAACCATGACAGGTTGCTTGCAACATGATATAAAATGCGCTTATGTGCAGAGCCTCATCACCTGCCAGAAATAAAGAAATTCAAGATTCTTTCTGTTTGAAGAAATTAAAACATCAGCTAGTTGTTCCATATAGAGATCCACATCAGTAAATTATTGGACACATTAAGATCCACCTAATAATGATGCACATCAGATAATTAACTACATCCACTAAAATGTATGACATTGGCTAGAATGAATTATAAATGCACAAGAAAAGACCCAAGGAAAATATAGGAAGACAAAAAATCATGTAGCTTTCTGAAATGGTGTCATGCAAGGAAAATTTTGTCAAGCTAGCTAAAGAATGCAAAGATAAGTCTATCAGACTCTAATACAAAGATCAACAAAATCCTCATCATTGACATGGAACCATTACACCACACCATGTTATTTGCAAAGATTTTTTGGTAATATACATGACCAAAGAAGAGATGTGTTCTTCCAATCAATTAGATGCACAGAATCATGTGGTGGCCATGACCACTGCTATTTTGACCTCTAGTTATTAATGCCTTTGGTTGAAATGCAATTCTAGGAACCTAGAGATAAGAGTACATGCAAAGACATCCAAAGGGGGCCAGCTACTAATGAAATGTGGCTTTTTTAAGTCAATCAAGACAGCATGTTGCTCATCTTGCCCTCAATTAACATGTTGCTCCTTGATGTCTCCATACGCACACCATGTTTCCATATCTATGTGTTTCTAGTTTTACGGAGTGGGAGAGTAAATAATATGGAAGCCAGGAGAACAGATAGAATGTGACTTGTCAATTTATGCTTTACTACATTCCAACAGGATAAACAAACAGGAGGAACATAAGGTGCAGTTCTGCTGGAGAAAGACAAAATGCAAAAACATTACGATACATGGCAAATCCTTGAAAGGGCTTAGCTTTGGTAGCAACCATTTATTGATGATATGCCTGACTTCCTTGCTCTAATAAACAGCCTCCAAACAGCCCACAACAATTTGGAAAAGCATAGATATAGAAAACCTCACTCTTTCCTTCACCTAAAGCTTCTCACCTCTGATTATTGATGATGCTGGCATGGTTCTAACGACTACACTGCCTAGCCTTGTTATGGAGTCAATTTGTTTGTATATGATTCCTCCCTCTTTCCTTCACCTAAAGCTTCTCACTTCTATTTCTCCATAATGCTTGGCATGGTTGTGACCACTGCACTATCTAACCTGGTCATGGAGTCCATTTGCTTCTACGAGACCATAAGACATCCAGGGTTTGAAAGTAGCCGATTAAATATCTATAGACATGAGACCTAAATCAAACAACTTTATTCAAAAGGAAAGCCAACATAGATGTAGATATTAGCTGGTGGAAAATTGGTGTGGATCATGAAACCACTGCATTCAATGTCCAGAGTATCCTCAATCATATAGGTCCAGTTGCTTGTAAGCCAGCACTCACTTGAGCATCTTTTATATCATATAAAATGCACAGAAACTTCTTCATGTGCAAATCTGGTTCTAGGGGGAGCAAGTCTAGTCTTCTCAGAATATGCCTGAACATAGCACCCACAGCTGTGAGAATGTCTCAAGCACAGGCGCTGCATGTTTCCCACTCGAACATTGCTAATCAAAAAGTAGAGTTGGCATGCGTTGCATTTTCCTACTTGCATCTCTATTATGAGGGACCGAAGGAAATAATGACACCTAATTTGAAGATGCCATTATTACGGTAAAGAGATCACTGTCACTCGACTTCTAAAGAATACTGTTGAACAGTAAATGTATTGCTGGAGACGGCGACATGTATTATTTGTAAGCAAAGGCACAACTTGCATAAATGAGTGATAGGATGTTAGCAAACACCTATACAAAAGCATGTATAAAGAAAATATACAAAAGCATATGTAAAGAGGAAAGCATGCAAATATCAGACCGCATCTTCAAATATAAATTGCAACCTGTTATCAACATACAATCAAAACTTCTTGAGCATTCTAAAAAAACAATCAGATATTGGCTGAAATAAGCGACCAAATGTCTACCGAGCATATGTACCAGATTTTAGGTACTGGATAATGCAGGGATAATGTTGGGCTCCAGTATCCATTCTGCTTTTACACATGCATTGACAATTGACTGTTTTTATTGAACCAAGCACTTCAAATGCATCTGTGGAGGAAGTAACCAAGAGCTTAGATATTGAAGAGAACCTTGGACATTGGTGCCTTCATGCTCAGACATGGCCTTATGAACTAATGCATCATTAATTCTATTTTATCTGATATAGTCCATGCAGTATGTTGCATATGTTGCTGTTGTAACGAACGCATGCAAATGTCATTGATGGCTTGAGCCTCAGGGAAGCACTCCTCAATTGGAGGAGTACGAGTATCACTTGCATGTAGCGTGGATGGCATGGCGAAGACCATCACCATGCCTATGCCAATGGCCAACATCATCACTGATTTTCCCATGTCTGCTTGATCTGGATGTCTAATACGTAATACCACATTCTGGCCTATTTATTCACCTGCTAAAAGTTGGTTGGTGAAATTGGGATGCCTTTGCTTTGTGTTCACTTTATTTTGCTCAAGATGATAATACCTTGGAAGTGAGAAGATTTTACCGAAGGGGCGGAAAGCGGACGGAGATGAACGTTAAGCGCCCAGAGCTTAGCGCATGTTCCCAGGGAGAGTTCCCCAACACCGATGGATGAGGCTTTGCTTGAAGCTGTTCTCCAGGGGTTGGGAATCACTAATCTCCCCTTGGAATTATAGGACTCCTTAGTTCTTTTAGAAGATTTGATCACCAGTACAGTGGAATCTCAATCTAGAATAGGCTTCTGTAGGTTCGGGCTTAGTTCTTTCTTTTTGTGCATTATTTGCTTTGATAGATCTGGCTCTCTAAGAGTCACATCCCACAACTCTCAGCCGTACTTGGCACTGGGAAACAGATTTGAACGTAACCTCTTTACTATGAGCGCACCCCTGGAATTCGGTATTGAACCTATCTTTCATTGGGCGACATTTTTCAACTTCCAGCCATCCCAGCACATCAGGGATCTTGACATGGTGGTTTGGAGGTATCTAGTCGCCAATTAGTAGTCTTCTTGGGCCCCGAGCCAGATCTAGGGGGCCTGTCAGGGTAGGGTCAGGTTTGAATTTCTAGGATCTGCATTTTCTGAGTTTTCTGAGTACGGCCCGTCAAATCTTGGGCAAACTTCTCCTTGGGGGAAGGAAGGAGTTATCATTGGCAGTTACTTTCCTTTCTGGGGGGAAAAAGGTAAAGGGTTTGATCCCTCTTCTCGGAATAGGCTGCTCTTCCAGCCGTTTCAGTTTCTGTGAAGAATCTTTAGCCTTCGGGAAGCGACAGACATGAGAACCAAGGCAAGTACCTCAGGCCCGCAATTCAGCAGGGAAGATGACGAATGGAATCACATTTTTTGGATGGACAGCAAGAACGATAAAGCCTGGGGGATTTTGAAAGAATTGTTTATGGGGATGGAGATTATAAAAGACCAACAGAAGGCAGCAGCTTTTTGCATGGGAGTGCTTGAGGATGTCGGAATACTAGCATGCAGGGGAAAAATGGAGGCTATTGATAAAGATTATTTGAATGGAAGAGCCAACGACAGGGACTGGATCTGGAATACATTTGGCTACCTGCAGGAATTAGACAATACCCTTTACAAGCTCATTACCGTGAAACAGGGACACACTAAGACGGATTGCTGTAGCCTCAAGAACAGCATTTTCAGGGCTTACATGGATGAGATGCTGGCGAAGGTTAAGAACCTTATCATCCAGTGGGATGGGCTAAGGGAGAACTCAAATGCGAGCATCAGGCTCATAAGGAGGTGGGAAGAAGCAGAAGACCATGTAATCGAAAGGCAAAGGAAAATTTTTAGGCAAGGGCTGGTCTTGAACGAACCATTAGAAGGGGTGTCTACATCCTTGGAGGTTTACCAGCTAAAGGGGAAGAAATCGGCAAAATGTAAAATCAAAGACTCCAACGGATTCTTCAACCCGGAAAATTTCATACCCGGCTCGGAGGAGGAAGTTCAAACTTCTACTTGGCTATCTTTCCCGAATCTCCCCCCAGCCTTTTGGACCCGCTCCCATCTTTATACCCTCTGTGAATCTTTAGGGGAGGTCCTTGAAATTAATATCCCCCAAACTAACTTTCCTACGGTTTGCATAGCTAAAAGAATTAATTCTGATTGGAAGAAGAAGATTAAGATCAGAGTCAAGGCTGATGAATTCATGGACCTCACTATTAATTACTCTAAATGGCCGATCCATGACCCAGTGGCGACCCCAATCCAAAAACCTAAACATGTATGGATACCGAAGGTCAATAATAAGGAAAATCCAGGGGTAGAAAGAGCTGTTGTTGAATTTGATAAGAGCATTCAAACTCAGACTACCCCTAACCAAAAAGAGAATGTTGAAATTCCATCGAAGGTAGAGCTTCATGACGACATGGTGGTCCTCATCAAAAATATCAACCTGGCCGTGAGAATTGGCACAGGTGATATTATCTTCACTTTTCCTAATTATTCTGACTCCGATCAGAAGGAAGATGATGCAGACACCCGGCTGGAAACCCAAGGTACAGAGAACCTTCTCGACTCAGAAGACAATGGATGGAATAGGGCAGAGGTAAGAAAAAAACTTAATTTCAGCCCGAGCAGATCGAGCCCAAGGAAACAGACCATCCAAGCGGGGATGGCTCTAGGGAAGTATAAGTATTAATGGATAGAGAGATTAGTTGTATAACCTGAAATCTCCAGGGAATCAATAATAGTATTAAAAGGGAAAGAATGAAGGTTTATCTCTCATCCCTCAACCCTGATTTTTGTTTATCCAGGAACATAAATTACATGATTCTGATCATGAGAAAACCATTAGCAAATCTCTTCCTCCTAATTATAGTATTTGGTCTATTCCTGCTAATGATTCTTCTGCAGGTATTGCTATTGCCTGGAAGAACTATCTAAACATTTCTGATACCTATAGGTGGCAGATCCTACTATGTACCATTTATAGAATAAAGCTTGCTCTGGTAAATATCTATGCCTTTAACAATCCTACAGAGAGAGTGGACATATGGAAAGGGGTGAAGAACAGTCTAGATAATCTGGAGTATGATGAATGTATTTTGGGTGGGGATCTTAACATGGTTACTAACAGTTTTATGAAAAACAAGAATTTCAAACCTCTTGGCAGGAAGGAAAAGGAGGCGTGGTTGGAGTTCACTAGAAGCCACAACTTAAATCTTGCCAGAACTAAGCCAGATTCTTATAGCTGGACAGATAAGAGAATGGACCCCACATTATGCCTTCACGATAGGTATTATCTCTCTGAAAATATGTGGAATCACAGTAGTAGGGTCAACAATCTGGAAGGATACACCCTTTCGGATCATTATCCCCAACAGTTGAGAATTATGGCTATCAATTAGTCCAAGAAAAAAAGGAATACCTATTTCAAGCTTAATACCAGTCTACTCGATCATGAAGAATTTATGGATAGATTACAGGGGGTCTTAAATAAATTCCCCAAACCCAGTGGTCACTCGGGTTGGATGTTCTGGTGGATTCAAGTTGCAAAGGCAATCAAGAATTGGCTCAAAGAATGGGGGAAACAAGTGCACCTTAACAAGCTATCCTCCTTGCAGAAATTGAGAGATAGTCTGCCCAATGCTCCTGAGGAGGAGAAGGACAACATCAAAGCAGAAATCGAGAAGGAAGAGATTAGGATAGCTGAAGGATGGAAGCTTAAGGCCAAGATAAGAGATATAAAAGATGATGAAAGAAGCAGCTCCAAATATTTCTTTGTAAAAGCTAAAGGCAAAATAAAGAGGAATCATATCTTCGAAATAAAAGTTGGGGATGAAGAAATTACAAATGAAGACCAGATCAAAATTGCTGCAGCTAACCATTTCAGGAACATTATGGGCACCAATCAGGACAGCACCCAGGCAAATATGAATAGGTTTATTAATCTCCAAGCAAGGGTAAGTGTGGAGGAAAATTCTAGCATTGAGAAGCCCTTCTCCAATGAGAAGATTTTTCTAATTGCAAAAGAAATGGAAAAGGGTAAAAGTCCAGGCCCTGATTGATGAGTTTGAGATCAAATACTTGTGTAATGGGCCTCTTGATCCTTGTCTAGGAATTCACCTTCAAAAAACTTAAGCAATGGTATTACAAGTTAGCGTTAACTTTGCAACTATAGGATTGCAAGATCAATGAACCGTATGAATATTTTTAAATGTTACTGTTCATTCGAGTCATTGACTCAATTGTAAACGCATTGACCGGAAATCCTTTATCAACAATTTGAACTTGAATTCAATCAATACACTTCGAATCGTGCCGGAATTGCCTGTAATTCACCCTATGTATTATTGTATTGAGATTGTCTATATGTACAGATGTTTGGTCGTCGGTTTAGGCCCGAGAATCTGCCGGAGTTTAGCTGGAATCATTTGAATGGTTTTGCCACCATTTCGGTCGCCTTAACCTCCTCAAATATTTATAGAAATAATATCCCATAAGCCCCAATGGTTCGATAATTATGTACAGCATTAACTAGGCAAATGTAACTTACCATTTAACCTAGTCATTATGCTGGCTCCCATGATTGTTTGAAGCATCATCATCACCTAGAAATATATGATGACCATCATCTTTAAAAATCCAACACTCCTCCTTCATCATATATTTCTGTATTTCTCTGAAGTCTGAAGCAGTTCTAATTTTCTTGTACTGTATTTTTCCAACTGTCTTTTTGCTCATAAGAATTTCCTTATGTCACATTCATATCCTGCTTAAATTCTTTGAACTTGCTTTCAACAAGTGCTTTTGTGAGAATGTCTGCTGTCTGATTTGAAATATGAATATAACTCATCTGTATGTAGCCCTTGGATGCTAAATCCCTTATAAAATGTACATTCAGCTCAATATGTTTGGTCCTGTCATGATCTACAGGATTTTTGACAATGGCCATGCAACTCTGGCTATCAGTAAAGATCTGTGTTGGTTTTTCTTGATCACAATCTAACTCATTCATTAACCTTCTTAACCATGCAATCTCTTTGGCAACCAAGGATGCAGCCACATACTCAGCTTCAGTTGTGGACATAGCTATGGCATTCTGTTTTTTTGTTCTCCATGCTATAGTGCCTCCTCCTAACATTATTACATAGCCTGAGGTAGACTTTCTGCAACTTAAATCTCCTCCCCAGTCAGCATCACTAAAAGCCTTCATGATTAAGTCTGTAGAATTATAAGTTAGTCCATTGTCCATAGTACCTTTTAGGTACCTAAGTACTCTTTTCCCAGCTATCCAATGCTGCTTGCTAGGATTGTGATTTCGTCTGCTAAGAATGTTGACAGCATATGTAATATCTGGCCTTGTGTTGTTTGCCAAATAGAGCAAACATCCTACCAGAGCTCGATAGGGTATTTCCTCCATTTCTTTCCTTTCATTTTCTGAAATTTCTTCATCTGCAGTAAGCTTATGACCTGGAACTATTGGAGTGCGGACTGTGTTAGCATGATCAAGGTTGAACCTTTTCAACATATTCTCTATATGTCTATGTTGTGTAAGCTTCAAAATTTTTTCCTGCCTGTTTCTTGTAACTTCTATTCCAAGAAAATGTTTTAACTTACCAAGGTCTGTCATTCTGAACCTGCTCTTTAGTATCTCTTTGCATTGATTCAAACATGGTTTGCTGTTTGCAAACATACTACAGTCGTCCACATAAAGGGCAATTATACAATATTCTCTTTCATTTCTGAACCTGTATAGATTTCCATCATTCTGTAGCTTCTCAAACTTCTGTTCTCTAAGATACTTATCAATGCAATTGTACCAATCCCTGGAGGACTACTTTAAGCCATATACAGCCCTATTCAACTTCCAAATTTTATTTTCTCCTTGCTCAAAGCCAGCTGGTTGCCTGAGATATACATTCTCCTCTAACTTTGCATTTAGGAAGGCAGTCTTTACATCCATGTGATGTACTTCTAAGTCCAGAGCATTAGCTATAGATAATAGCATTCTAAGACTAGTCAGCTTTACAATTGGAGAATAAGTCTCCTCATAATCTTCTCCCTTTTTCTGGGTAAATCCCTGAGCCACTAGTCTAGCTTTGTGTTTCAAACTTCCATCTGCATTTGTCTTTAACTTGAATAGCCATTTGCTGCCTATTACATGTTTGTCTGCAGTGTATTCCACTATATCATAAGTATGTGTTTCCTTAAAAGAGTCCATCTCCTCGTTCATTGCATTTATCCACTTTTCTTTGTCTGAACATGCCAGCACTTCATCATATGTTCTAGGTACACTTGAATCTTCTGTTATACTCAAGATCTGATCATGATCAATATGTGTTCCCTGTAGTCTTCTGCTTTTCCCTGTTTCAGTCCGCCCATATTTGTCTAAGTCAATGTGAGTATCTTCTAAAAGTCTATCCGCTTGATTTTTCTTTTGTTTGACAATACTTTCCTCTTGCTGCTCTGTTTGGTTTTCTGATTCCCCTGCTTGCTGCATGTTCTTAACTGCTATTTCATTTGCATTATCATCTTCTAATAGGTCATCATCATCTGAATCCAGATCATTTACCTGTTTGTCCATTTGTTTTGCTGCTTTATCATGCTTCTCTATTTCTGTTCCCTTTGGTGCATAACCTTTCAACCTATCTTTGTAAATGACATTCTCATTGAACACCACATCCCTACTAATAATTATTTGCTTGGTAAGTGGATTAAAAATCCTGTATCCCTTGGCTTCCTCGTCATATCCTACTAAGTAGCCAACTTCAGCCTTGCTGTCCAACTTCTTTCTTAATTCATGAGGTATATGAGCATAAGTTAGGCATCCATAAGTTTTGAATCTGTCATAATCAATCTTTTCATTGCCATTATGCCAAAGATTATGGGGTACATTACCTTTTATAGCTGCTGTAGGAAGTCTGTTTTGCACAAGAGTAGCAGTCTTCAAGGCCTCCTCCCATAAATAATTAGGAAGTCCACTTTGTTTAATCATGGACCTAACTGCATCCATTAGAGTCCGATTCTTTCTTTCAGCCACCCCATTTTGTTGGGGGCTAAACCTGCAAGTCATCTGCCTTTTGATTCCATTAGCAACACAAAAAAGTCTAAACTTAGTAGACAAGTATTCTCCTCCTCGATCTGACCTAATGCATTTCACTTTATTACCAGTTTCTCTTTCTACCTCTGCTACATATTGTTTAAAAGCTTGTAATGCTTGTGATTTTCTTGCTAGGCAATAAACTTTGCATTTTCAAGAGTAATCATCTATAAAGGTGATGAAATACCTTTTGTTTGATCTGCTCCTTATGTTCAGAGGTCCACAAAGGTCTGTATGTACTAATTCAAGCACATGTTTAGCTCTATTTGCTGACTTCTTGAATGGCAGCCTATTTATTTTACCTAGCATGCAACCTTCACACATAAATTTGTCTGACTTATCATCTCTACAAGAAATCCATCCCTTTTTGCCAAGTATTTAATATTGTTGCAATGAGTTTGAGCTAACCTGTTATGCCATAACTCTGTATCAGAATTAACAATGCAATTTATGCTACTTTTAATGGCTCCCTCCATTTGAAATAGATTACCAAATCTTTTGGCATAAAACTTCAATATATTATCAAGATAAATACTACATCCTTTGGAATCAAAGTTTATCTTGTATCCCAAGTCAACTAGTTGACTAACTGAGATCAAGTTTTTGATTAAAGTAGGCACACACAAAACATTTTCTATGTCAACAACATTTCCATCCAAATCTATCAGCTGCAATAATCCAGATCCTTCAGCAAGTTGCACTTCTCCATTTCCAACTTGAATTTTGCTCTTTCGAGTAGCATCAATATTTTGGAGTAGATCAGTAGTTTGAACTACTGATCTCTCAGCTCCACTATCAACTACAACAACATCATGCTTTTTATTAGTTTCAGAATTTGCATTTTGTGCTACCAACAATTTATTTACCTCATTCTCATCTTGAGACTCCTCTTTGTTTGCTTCTTCAGTTGCCTTGGTGATATGAACACCTGCAGGTCTGCTTCCATCTTTTTTCCCAACACCTCTTCCTCCTCTAGGAGCTTTTCCCCTTCCTCTCCCTTGACTATAATCTTTTGGAGATGAACATTTGGCAGCCATGTGCCCCTTACCTCCACAGTTATAACAGCTAAATTCTTTTTTTAGTTTAGGGCATTGGCTTTTAAAATGACCACTCTCATGACAATAATAACATGTAATCTGTTTCTTTGCACCAGTGAGAAGTATTTCAGCAGTATCCTCTCCTTCCTTTAATTTCTTTTGCTCAAATTCTGTTCTCAACACTTTTTCAGCTTCTTCTCGTGTTTTACACATATTCCTTATGAACAATCCTAGTTGTTCATTGTCAATGGCTCTAGAAATTTGTAAGACTTGACTCCTTTCAGATACATTTACTGCTGCAGCTGACAAGTCAGCAATTATGTTATCAAACTGGTTAAAATATTCTGAGACATCCCCTTCTACTTGAAGCTTTAAGCTTCTGAGTTCATTTTCCAATAATTCAATCTGTGAAGAGGTCTTCTCCTCATAATTCATAAGAAGAAACTTCCACATCTGTCTAGGACTTTTATCTCTCAATTTAAGTCTAATGGTAGAACTTACCTTGCAAGAGATAATTCCTTGAGCCTCCTTGATGCGTGCATACAATGATCTTCCTGCCATTACTCCTTGGCTGACCACTGTTTCCCTTGCACTTGTCTCACCTGCATTTGTTGCATTAGTAGCATTTTCATTTATTGAACCTTCTGACACAGACCTTTGAATAGTGTTTACTGGACTGCTCAAGTCCACACCTTCTGGATCAACAAGATCCCATAGCTCCTCTACTTCAAGAATGTGTTTAATTGCATCTTTCCATACCTGAAAGCCTGCTCCTCCTTTGAATACATCCACACTGCTCAAAAGGCTAGCACCAAACCTGCTTGACATCTTGTTCAAAGAATAATCAAGCACACCAAGCTCTGATACCAAATGATGAGTTTGAGATCAAATACTTGTGTAATGGGCCTCTTGATCCTTGTCTAGGAATTCACCTTCAAAAAACTTAAGCAATGGTATTACAAGTTAGCGTTAACTTTGCAACTATAGGATTGCAAGATCAATGAACCATATGAATATTTTTAAATGTTACTGTTCATTCGAGTCATTGACTCAATCGTAAACGCATTGACCGGAAATCCTTTATCAACAATTTGAACTTGAATTCAATCAATACACTTCGAATCGTGCCGGAATTGCCTGTAATTCACCCTATGTATTATTGTATTGAGATTGTCTATATGTACAGATGTTTGGTCGTCGGTTTAGGCCCGAGAATCTGCCGGAGTTTAGCTGGAACCATTTGAATGGTTTTGCCACCATTTCGGTCGCCTTAACCTCCTCAAATATTTATAGAAATAATATCCCATAAGCCCCAATGGTTCGATAATTATGTACATCATTAACTAGGCAAATGTAACTTACCATTTAACCTAGTCATTATGCTGGCTCCCATGATTGTTTGAAGCATCATCATCACCTAGAAATATATGATGACCATCATCTTTAAAAATCCAACACTGATGGGCTCCCAGTGGAATTTTTTATCAAAGTATGGCCCATTTTAGGGGATAGCTTTGCTAATTTGGCTAATGAATTCAGGGCTGTGAAATGCTTGGACACGAGAATCAACACGAGCTTCATCACGCTCATCCCAAAGACTGATATGCCAGCTACTCTCTCGGATTACAGGCCTATCTCTTCTAACCAATGTTATTTATAAGATTATTTCAGGTACAATTGCCAGAAGGCTTAAGGGTGTGCTAGAAAGGATTATTAGCACCTCCCAAGCTGCCTACTTAAAAGATAGATTCATCTTAGACAATGTAGTTACTGCTATGCTGGGGCTGAACTGGGCCAAAGACATCAATCAAGATATAGCACTCATCAAGCTGGATATCACCAAAGCCTTCGATACGGTAAGCTGGGATTTTTTATTCAAATGCTGCAGAGCCTTGGGCTTCTCGGATGAGGTAATTCTCCTTTTTAAAGCAATACTCTCAAATTCTAGATCTTCTGTTTTAATTAACGGAGAAAGTGGCCCCTTCTTCCCCCTGAAAAGAGGGGTAAAGCAGGGCTGTCCACTAGCTCCATTCTTATTTCTTATTATTATGGAGGCTCTTCATGGTAAATTGGAAGAAGCAAAAAGGTCTAATGTGATTCAAGGTCTCACCCTCCCTGATAATGGAGAAATGGATCAAATCTTGAATGGACATTTTGCAGATGACACATTCCTCTTAGTTTCGATGGACAACAGATCCCTTACCAACACTCAAAGCATTTTGGAAGATTTTGGAGTAGCCTCGGGCTGTAAAATCAATCCTATCAAATCTAAAGTTGTAGCCAGAGATCAGATAAAAGGAGAGCAAACAGCTGCTCTTCTGGGCTCAAGTATATCCTCCCTACCAGTGCTTCCAAGATTCTAGGGATCCCCTTAGCCCTTAAAGGTAGTCCCTTAGATATTTGGTCTGATATTATTGAGAAATTTCAAAGAAAAGTTGATAGTTTAAACTCCAAGTACATCTCTAAGCAGGGTAGAGCTATTATTGCAAACTTTGTCATCTCCTCCTCACACGTCTACCAGTCATCTGTCATTCTTGCTCCGAAAAAAGTGACATCCAAATTACAGAGCATCATTGGGAGATTTATTTCTTGCGGGCAGAATAGAAGGTGCTGGACTCCTGTGGCCATGGAGGAGTGCTGCAAGAGCAAAAGTATGGGGGGGCTTGGAGTTATTAATATTGAGAAGCAGGGGATTGCCCTCGCTGCCAAATATCTCTATAAGGCAGCCTATAATCTGATCAACCATCCAGTCTCTATTATTATTAGGCATTACTTGAGCAGATGTCTCTCTTATGGATGGAGGAAGTTAAATTTAGTATTACCTCACTCTATTTTCTTCCCGATCAAGGTCCCTAACTCTATCCCTGGTCTCATTAAGAAATGGATCAGAGCATGGAACTCAGTTAAGGGGATGTTTACTTGGAAAGAGGGGCTGTCCATGGATCAATCCATCTTTTGGAATCCGGCTCTCCTTACTAACGACTCTTCCTTATGTTTAGCATGCCACTTCCCGGAGCAGGCAAGGATTTGGGGGAGCAAAGGAATATTCTACATCAGAGATATGTATGATGACCAAGGAATCATTTCCTTCTACCTTTCGGCCCTGGAAGGGGAAGGGAGTAACACTGAGGTGCTCTACAATAATATCTGCCTAACGCTCTCTCAAGGGAGATGGACAGATGACGATGTCAATTGGAATTATAATGGAATCAACGGCTCAAAAATGCTTACAAGTACCTGATGAGAGATCATAAACTTTCCATGCACAGCAAGTGGCAGACAGAAGAGGAGAGATGCACAAAGAACTTGAAGTTCATGTGGTCAAGCCCAATTCCTCCAAAAGTGAAATCTTTCATGTGGCAGCTTTGGCACAGGGCTCTGGCCACTAATCATAAGAGATACAGGATTCATATGGCAGATTCGGATGTATGCCCCAGATGCATTAGCCACAGGGAAGATGAGGAACACCTTTTTAGATCGTGTTTCTGGTCGAAATGGGTCCTCGAGCTTGCTTCCAATATTTTTGGATACGACCTTAACTCGATGGATTCACTAGAGTTTTTTAATGCCAAATAATCCCAATGATTGGTCTGCTATGCCGTATTTGGAAGGGGAGGAATAACTTCATCTTCAATTGTGATATAACTCACCCGGAGGCTATTATCAAACAAGTTCAATATGACATCAAATGGATTTTGGCTGCTGTATAGGTTCAATTTTGTTTCTTACATCTATCTTTCTGGTATTTCAGGAATTATCTTTGTACTGGTGCGCAAGCTCAAATGGAAGAGGATCGATGCAACAACTAATCAGCAATGGATCAAAGTGTTCGGCCCTCCCAATCTTTATGGTCATGACGAGCCTTGCCTATGCCATTGCTGCTGTGACCAGAACCCAGATGCAAGAAGAGGAATGCTTTGTGAGGCAAAGGATAGCAAAGGTCGACTTAATATGGCAAAAGCAGAATCATGCATGTGCGCCTTCTATATCCTGTCGGTTATGGTCAGGGGCAAGGGCAGGAAATCCACGAATATCAACCTCAAGTCATACTTTTAGAATACATCAGACCAATTATGTGATACAGGGTCTTTGCATCATGCTCCAAACTATGCTGAAAATTTTTCATGTCCACGCCTACTAGGGTTATTCTTCCCTTCAAAAAGTATTTTTCTGATAACTTATATAGGGTTAAACTTCCCTTCAAAAAGTATCTTTTGTTAACTTATACTTTATCTACTCTTATATAATTTATTCACACCAAGATTCGATTCTTTGATGCTCTAGATTCCCGAGTGAGGGAAAAAATAGGAAGGAAAAAAAAGTCGTGAAAATTTCTGCACCGACACAACTGGCGATGGCGGATTTGCATCTCGGAGGAATCCTTATCTCCTTGAATACGCGTGGTCGGATCTAAGACTTCAAGCTCTAGGTGGCGATATGACCGTAGCCAGCATCCTTGGGATCTGTTTTTCCCTGTCTATATAAGCAGGGCTTCTCTTACTTTGTTTGTTCAGAGATCTCGGAGATGAGTAAGGTGCGTTTCTATTCCGTCGCTTTTTGTTCAGTATTAGTTTTTTTCACTATTCAGTTTACCACAATCAAAGCTCAACCAACCAGTAAAAAAAATCCGTCAAATGTTGTCCCTCAGGCTCTGCTTTCTCCAGTTCGTCTGCTCCATTCTGATGGGCTCTGTTCTTGCACACTACCGCCACAACCCAGATAGTCAAAAATTTTGTGTGGCAAATTCGGAGTTGTCATAGGCTCACAAACAGGCTGTAATTATTGATGGGGACCTGCTCTGTGACTTCATTTTGAAGAAGGGAAGAGGATGCTGCCTGTGTTAAATTGGGCCAAGACGCTCGTGGGCTCTGTGCCAAAGCCTGTAGCATACAATCAGGTTTACAGGGATGAGTAAATCGTTGCCCAATAATGCCCTTTGCTCTGCTGCTCCAAGTGGATTGAGAGGCAGCGTTTTGGTGACTGTTCTTGAAGCCATAAGTCTCTGAGCATTTGCGTTTCAATTTACTTGGTTTCGCAGGTAAATGCTGGAAATAGAAGCTAAGTTGATTCTTCGTTATGTACGACTCCTTTCTTATGTGTATTCTGCTTTGTTTGCAGCTCCGACTTCAAAGCTTTGCATTAGCAGTTTATCGCCCAATGACTCTGTGTTCATCCTTTGATGTGATGAGAGCATGAACACTTTTAAAAATCAATGTAAGAGTTTCAAGAACATTTGCATCCGCCATGCTCAATTTTTTACCCTTGACAACTGTAGGAAATCTGTGTAAAAGTGCAGGTGATATGAACTGAATCCGTGTTTATGTGAACAGCATCATTTTGCCATCAATGCAAACCTTGTTAGTGGAATCCAATTTTTCCAGTAAGACCAAGCTTCTTCTCAGAATCTAAGAAGCTATGCAGCAATGGTACAACTGACATGGCAGTTTTAGTTTCACAGAGTTGAGTTATAATATTTGATGCTAAGGTATGAAGGCTAATGATGTACGAGTCGAAGATGGATGATAATACCTCCAATTGGGCTTCTAGTCCATATATTCTTTGGATCTGTGATCTAAGTACAGGCAGGCATATCTGCTCAATTTTGAAGCCAAAGCTTGAAAGGGAAGTTTACAGGTAAACCTTGTTGTTTGTCAGTTATGATAGTGGGTGAATAATAGATGCACAAATAATAGGTTTACTCTAAAATTTGTTTAATCCTGTCTTCGATTCTCATTATTCTTCAAATTCTGATTGTGCAACTCAAATTTGCTTACCATTTGGCTCGCACATGCATGCAAAGTATATTTTCACTTTTAGAAGCTCATATTTAGTTATGTCTACATTCTCTCTGTTGTTGTCTTTTGATCACAGTGGACCTTCTGAAGTTAAGTGTATCACAAATATTGCAGAGGAGTGGTGAGGTTGGAGAAGCCTTTTGCTATCTAGGTAATGCTAATGGACAAGCTCTATACACATAGTCATCCAGATATCTTGAATTATCTGCCCGTTACAGAGTCCATTGATATGGTAATGCCTATTGCTCGTTTGGCACAATTTTTGTTTGTTGTTGTCATTATCCGTATTAGGAGGTTTGCACGTTTTGTTCTAGGAGAAGGCTTAGAGAAAAGGGAGCATGATTTTGCTGCAGAAGTAGCAGCCCAAACAAAACCAAAAGAGTCAATTCAGGGGACATCTGTGGAAGTAAAGACAGATGCTGCCAAAGGAACGATTGATGAAGGGTCAGCTGAAATTGCTAATGGAGGACCGTCTGATGTTGTCATTTCAGCTGCCATGGTGAAGCAACTGCGGGAGGAAACAGGAACAGGCATGATGGATTGCAAGTGAGCACTTCTTGATTCTGGGGGTGATTATGAAAAGGCTCGAGAATATCTCAGAAAGAAAGGTCTTGCAAGTGCAGACAACAAGGCAAGTAGAATAGCAGCTGAAGGAGCTGTTGGAAGTTACATGCATGATTCTCGTATAGGTGTACTAATAGAGGTAAATTCTGAAACTGATTTTGTTGCTAGAGGAGAAATATTTAAGCAGCTCCTTGAAGACCTTGCAATGCAAGGAGTTGCAAACCCCCAGGTTCAGTTTATTTCAGTGGACGACATATCTTCAGATGTTAGGCAAAAGGAACGCGAACTTGAAATGCAAAGAAAAGATTTACAAAGCAAGCCAGAGCAAATTAGAGAAAAAATTGTTGATGGTCGCATGTCAAAGAGGTTGGGGGACCTTTGTTTGCTTGAACAGTCATTTATCAAGGATGATAGCATTCTTGTGAGAGACTTGATAAAACAAACAATTGCGAGCATTGGTGAAAATATCAAAGTGCGGAGGTTTGTCCGTTTTACTCTTGGAGAGGGCCTTGAAAAGAAGAGCCAAAATTTTGCAGCTGAAGTTGCAGCACAGATCAAGGGCTGACATTCATTATGACCGTAGTTCAAGTTGCCATGTGGTGGTATCTATTTTGTTTGAATATAGATAATGATCAACAAACAAGTCAGTCCATTCTATTTTATGTTAAATAAGCCTGTCTCCCTCCCATCAGCATTTTGCTTCACTTATACAAAATCAAGGTTGATATTGCTAGAACACTAAAGTTATCATTACATAGGTCTTTTAGGATCATTCCAGTGAACACCCATGGTGTTAACTAATATTGTAGGCATCAAGTGACGCCATACCTATTTCAATAATGTAAGTGTAAATGTAAATGTATTGATCAAGCTATTTATTCCCCTAGACCTCTATGACAAAAAGATACATATTTTCCTCGTTCAAGGCGATCATTCTAAAGCATAAGTGGACTCAAAGTTGTTCATCAATTCAAACAGGCTCACTATATCTTTCCTTCTAGATAGCCTTCACGTATGAACTTAGGTGTGTTAGGCATTTTAAAAAGATCTTTTAGAGTGGTTGCATGAATGCTAGATCTATCTCGAAGATCTGCATATGAAGCACATCTCAAGAATGCATGCTTCTTTGTTTTAGCTTCTAGCTCTAAACATCCAGGACAAAACCTCTGATTACGAGGAGTACCATTCCATCTTCTAGTCTCTATATGAAGTGTACGTGAAGATAGCCTTAGTTGAGAAATGAGCATTCAATTTCTTCTATCTATATGGGAAAGAAGATACTGTTGTTCTCTATACTCTCGTAAGTCATTTATCTTAGTCAGATAAAACTTCTTTTTAACATCTTCTTCTAACACAAGTATCCACATTCTCTTTACAACTATTCCAAAAATTTGTGTATGAACCTCTTGAAATTTAAGTGATGTAGGCCAAATTGCATTATTCAACTATCTTTGTGCCCATTGTTTAATAGCAATGAGCCTACAAAGAGCCTCCACTTCTAGTGGAAGCATACCCGCTTCTGCTGGATGGTATTCAACTTGACTAATCAATGATCAATGGGTTGTTTTTGGAAAAGTTTCATCTTGAAATGCCCTCGCCGTGCTCTTTTTTTTGTGGCAAAGACATGTTCATAGTACTTGCATTTTGAAACTCACACCTAGTCGGTAAAGAGAAATGTTCGCGGCGGCCTTGGCCGCCGCGATAAATTTCTTGTATAATTAATATATAAACACGCCTTCAATAAAAAAGAAGAAGAAATTGGGATGCCTTTTTTAAAGATGAACCAACTCCCAAGTTGAAATGGGATGGCCTCTTCGCACAATTTCAACCCTCCATTAATGTATCTCTTGCTTTTTCTCTACCACCAACTCAGCTTTCATTTCCATGATTTTATAGTCCATGTAAAATGACATGGTTTCCTCTTCATACCTAGTGGAAAGATCGACCGTAACAGCTAAATGTAACTGTCGAGTTATCTTATGCAAATCAAAATCGTCAAACGTAGATGTTAGTGTAGCTAAGGAGTAGAAAGTTTCATTTGACATTGTAGGGGTTGGCAATTGAAGTTCTTATGAGTTCAAATAATTAGCTAAACTCCGATTTCTTCATGTATGGAAAGGAACTCCACTCAACTCTCAACTGCCATTGTAAATAAAAAAGAAGCGATGAATGCGACTTTAGATTTCTCTTTGCTCTATATCTAATCTGGGCCCTCAAATCAATACTCTCTTCACAACTCCACCTTTCAAATGGAACATGAGTGGGGCATATCCCACTTCCACACCAACCATCCCTAGGGTTTGCCACCAAAAAGGGATCCAGAACCAGAATGGTCAACACCCTCTTGAAATTGAAGGGGAGATTCCATTTCGATCTTTTCTTTTAGTGAGACACGTAGGCTGGAAATGAATTTTAGGTCTGATGCGTTCTTTCATTTGTAATTCAATATTTGTAATTTGTAAGTCATTTGTAATTTTAGGTCTGATGCGTTCTAAGCTTAGACATTCCTAACAATACAACATGTCCTGCCTTTGTAATTCAATATTTGTAATTTGTAATTCATTTGTAATTTTAGGTCTGATGCGTTAGCTTAGTTAGACATTCCTAACAATACAACATGTCCTGCCTTTGGATCTGTAGCGCCTCCTTGCTCAGACGGAAGGAAGCGTTATGGATATGAATATGCTGTAGCTGCTGTGGCATTCGTTCATTACATAATGAGCTGCATCAGCAGATTCTTTCCGGCATCTATCTCAACCACTTTAACAAGGAGAAATAGAGACGGCCATTACTTCAAATCCACAGGAAAAGCATGTGGAAGGAAAAAACCCCGGAGCTACAGTGATAGGATTATCGATGTCCAAGATAACGGATGCGCCCAGATCCCGTGGACCATTTCTCATATATAAAAGACGGCGGATCGTTTTTGAAGTAGAGCCTGTTGCCAGGTACCCATTCTCGGAATTTGTTTTTAATGGATGTCCATTCAGTTGTGGTGGAGTGTGGAAAAAATTCCGTTCTTGTGGATTGCCACAAGGCAGGGTCTCTCAGTGACAAATATGTTGTGACCAACACATCTCTCTATTCAGGGTTTATTGATTTCATCCTCTCCCTTGTCTTAAGACGCACCCATCTTCCAAAACTACAAATATCTCCATCCCTAAAGTTTGATGTTGATCGTCTAGCAATTCAGACCAAATTCTCTCTCCTCATGCTTAGATCCATGCATGCAGCTGCTGAAGTGCTCGAAAGATATGGCAAGCGTTTGGAGGCCCTGCTCAATATTCTGGCTGCCAATGGTGGACTTAGAGAAACATTCTCTAAAATTACCTGTAAAGGAGGTCATCAGCTTGTTTTGTATAGTTTGTCTACCAAAGATGTGAACCATTAATTGATTGCTTTTACTTGTTTTGTGCAGGATTGATAAAACCAAAGGAAGATTGGGATATGTACGTGTCAATCTTGGGCCATGTAGATCCGCGCTTTGATTTATATTTAAACAGATTCAAATCTGTGGTAGATTATAGGGATTGCTTTCCATATGCGGCTCCCTGTTCCAGATTGACAGCAGAAGTATGTGTGATGGCATCTAAGTTGGCTTATGAGAACCAGAACGTAATACAGAAAGTTGTGACACATTTATGGAAGGTGAGTCTTAAGTCAGACTCCATTACATATGTTTTCTCTTTCACTTTCTTGTTCTGATCTCATTGTTTGATTCGTTTTATAATTTTTCAATGTGAACAACCTTTTTTGCTTCATGTTGTTTTCCAGATGCACTTTGTGGAAGCCTACAATTGTTGGAATGGTAATACATATTAATTTTCTCATGAATTTTTATCTATCATATCATGATGTTGATAAAATTGATATGAATTCGTGATAATGAACATGTGCAGAATTTCAGCAAAAGCACTCTACCCAAGTATTCATCTTCACAGACAAAGAGCAAGATGCAGAGGCAATCGTGGTGGCCTTTAGAGGCACAGAGACATTCAATGCATATGACTGGTGTACAGACTTCGATCTCTCATGGTATGAGCTACCAAAGGTGGGACGTGTTCATGTAGGATTCCTAGAAGCCCTCGGTTTAGGCGACCGAAATGATATAGACACCTTTGCGCACATGAAGCGTAACATATATCGGAGGCTTAGATCCAGGCTCAAATCTAGCCTAGATCATCTAAAACTTCCTAGCTCAGGGCTTCCTGATGCTGTGGTGGAGGATTGTGCAAAGCCCTTAGCATATGATGTCATCAGTGACAAGCTCAAACAACTCATCAAGTCCAACAAGGATGCCAAAGTATACATTACTGGACATAGCCTTGGAGCTGCCCTTGCAACCCTCTTCACTACACTTTTATTTTATAATAAAGAAGAACAAGTAACCAGTAAAATTGCCGCAGTCTATGCTTTTGGACAGCCTAGGGTTGGTGATAAAAATTTTGCTTGTTTTATGGAGAAGAGTCTAAATCAGCCAAGCACTCGATATTTTCGAATAGTTTATAGCAACGATATTGTTACTAGAGTTCCTTTTGATGATTGCATCTTTTGCTTCAAGCATTTTGGAACTTGCTTCTACTTCAATTGCTTCTATGGATTACAGGTGAACAGCTAAACTCTATTATGTTCTATGCTCAATGTTTAATCCGTTTATGCTCTAAGTTCATGTCAATTGTTACAACAGATCTTGTCTAGCGAGCCAAATCCCAACTACTCTTTCTTATACTGGATCTTCAACTTTGGTATTGCCATTTGGGAAGTGATATGGAGTGTTCTTATGAGATATGTGTATGGTGGACACTTTGCAGAGTCTATGTTCGGCACTTTGAGCAGAATGGTTGGGATCTTCATGCCTGGCTTTGCAGCCCATAGCATTATCAACTATGTTAATTGTGTGAGATTGGGACCTCAGCATTTCCATGCTTAAACGTGTTAATCAATTATGAGGTTTTCTGCATACATATACATATGCGTGAGGAACATATAGCCTAGTATTTTTTGGCGTTTACCAATTAATAGAATTAAGGACCAATGACCCTAACTAACTAGGTGAGTAGATTATAAGGTAAGGTTGGAGGTGCAAATATGATGTCAAGGTAGAGTATAAGGCAAGGTTGGATATTAGAGTATAAGGCAAGGTAGAGATAAATAAATATGAACATAAAAGTTTCTCAACATTCTACTATTGATCATACCACACATTTGTATATCCATAGGATTAATAACTTCATTCCATAATTGAATAGGAGTTGGCTAGCGTCTTGGTCGAAGAACATTAGAGTTTTGCACATCCCACCAATGATCTTACTCTTGTTATTATTGTTGCTGCTATTATTGTTGTTGTTGTTGCTTTTGCTGGTGTTGCTATTGCTATTGCTATTGCTATTGCTATTGCTGCTCCTGCTGCTGTTCCTCTTGCTATTATTGTTGTTGCTCCTCTTGCTATTGTTGCTATTGCTGGTGTTATCGCTGCTATTGTTACTATTGCTATTGCTCTTGCTGCTGCTTCCACTAGTGTTTCCCATCCAAACAATTCACAATACGCTTCAGAAGAGGAATTTTTTAGTGGGTGTTTGCCAGTGACACAAAATGCCTATTAGACTACCTCAAGATCAGCCATAATTCAATGCCAATATTCTTCTTGGATATGTTGGATTGCCTCTAGTAATGGGGCAATTCATTAGCTAGAGGGTGGGTTTTGACATCTTTTGGAATATTTGAGCATGAAGATCTGATGGTTGTGGTACTGTCTTTTGGCATATTTGCATATTCTA
Source organism: Isoetes taiwanensis (assembly GCA_021234155.1). NCBI lineage: Eukaryota > Viridiplantae > Streptophyta > Lycopodiopsida > Isoetales > Isoetaceae > Isoetes > Isoetes taiwanensis. Next base: position 43,634 of record JAJEKV010000455.1, read on the forward strand.
TTTATATACTAAAAAAATAGAAAGAAGTTTCTTCCATATCTTCTTAGCCCATAAAAGAAGCATTGGCATGTCCAATACTCATATTATTCTCCATATCGAAGTATAGTTACACACTTGAAAGGTTCCAAGGTTCCAATCACAATCTGCCATAGACATGCTTTTTGACGATGGCATTAGCTGGATAGATGCTCGACTCCATGGCATCTTAAGGAAGTTCAAGTGACTTGGAGTACGACATGCCAGGAACAACTATATACAAATTTGGAAACCTTATAACATGTAAAATGTCAAGGATTTACCTATGATAGCGATAGCATAGTAGGTCTATAATCTTTCAATATTTGGAAAGCAATGAGTGATTTGGAGCAGAGGACTACCTTCATTTCCAAGCTCGGCTACATGCAAAATAGCAACAGAATAAAGGCAACACAAAATGTATAGGGGAAGGGAAGCAAGGGCCCTCCTTTTGTAAAAGCAGCAGAAGTCAGCCGGGGGGCCTCTATTCATTTTATAGAAGGGGAGCTCTTGCTTCCCTTCCCCTACAAAATGGAAACTAGAGAGCAAGAAAATTTACCTGTTGCTGCGATTGAATAGGCTTGAATCGACCTGTTCTTCACCAGAGCCAAGTTCCATTCCGCAATATTGGCAACTGCCACATGGCATCACCAAAACTCTCTTTCGCAATAATAGCGACCCAGTTTCTAATGAAGCAAAAAGTGGAGTAGATGGAGATCTCCACAATCGTGAGCTCCCATCAGATCTAAGCTTATTAAAATTCTATCTACAATAACAGTTGCTAAGCTTCTACTCTCAACTCGCATCAGCAAGTTAGAATTGTTTTGATGTCTAATCTATATTCTATAAGCCTGAATATGCTTAATTTTGCATTCTATTTTGTGCTCTTAGAAAGACAAGAGGACACTCACAATATAGTCTTTCCAATCCCTTCTTTTATAACTTCCAGAATGTGAAAGCATTAAAAATTCATTTATCATGCCAAAAATTGAGCAGATGCAACCCGAAACATGTTTCTTACTTTCTGACTTGATCATATATGTCCTTAATAATATTCTAATATCCTTAATAATATTCTAATGTTGATGCATATGAATACACACTAATAAACTACACTAACTACGTTAATATATATATATGAATACATGCTATCTAACACATATATATTCTTATGTTTATTGCGTTTATCCGACCATCCGTTCGAGATCCTACGGTTCACGTGGCTTTGGGAGGTATCCTACGGCTGAGATCCTACGACTCACGTGGCTTTGGAACATATCCTACGGCCTAGATGGCTTGGGAGTTTCTATATAGATTCTATATAGATGACGTCCAGGTTGATCTGATCTTGATCGTTTATCCGAGATCGTACGGCTCAGGTTGTTTGGGGACATATTCTATGGTGCACCATGACTTTGGGAATTATATGTAATCGATCCTACGGTCCAGGTTGTTTTTGATCTTGATCGTTGATCTAAGGTCCTACGGCTCAGGTTGCTTGGGGACATATTCTACGGTGCACTATGACTTTGGGAATTATATGTAATCGATCCTACGGTCTAGGTTGTTTTTGATCTTGATCGTTGATCTAAGGTCCTACAACTCACGTTACTTGGGGACATATCCTACGGTGCATATGGCTTTGTGAACATATCCTACGGTGCATATGGCTTTGTGAACTATATGTAATAGATCCGACGGTCTAGATTGTTCTTGATCGTCGATCGTCGATCTAAGATCCTACGGCTCACGTTGCTTTAAATTTTTTCCATATATCCTACGGTGCATATGGCTTTGTGAACTATATGTAATAGATCCGACGGTCTAGATTGTTCTTGATCGTCGATCGTCGATCTAAGATCCTAGGGCTCACGTTGCTTTAATTTTTTGCCACGTGGGGCGATCTCGACCCTTGATTAAGTCCAAGATCCAACGGCTCACGTTGAATGCTCGGTTCATTAGGAGAGGCTTTTAAACGTTTTATGTTATTTAGGGAATTTGAACCGTGGTCATTGCCTTTTAAACCTTCCATTCTACACATTAGACCAAGCATTAATTCATTAAAATAATTAAGTTTCATGTATACTTAAGGGTAATAATTTAATTAAGATAAAATAGGGTATAATATTCTAGAAAGTTCTAAAATGTCCTTGAAGGCTCTAGAAAGCTCAAGAAAGTTCTAGAATCTTCTAGATAGTTCTAGAATGCTCTAGAAACTTCCAGAACATTTTAAAAAGTTCCAAAAAGCTTTAAAATATAAGAGAATCTAGGGTGAATCTAAGCGAATTCTTCTCAAAAGTTCTAGAATTTTGTAGAAAGTTCTAGCTAGAATGAAAAGGAATCTAAGGGAATCCTTCTAGAAAATTTTAAATTGTTCTAGTAAGTTCTAGAATGTTCAAGAAGGTTCTAGACTATAAGTGAATCTACGGGAATATAAGAGAATCTAAGGAAATACTTCCAGAAAGTTCTAGGATGTTCAGAAAGTTGTAGAATGTAAAAGAATCTAGGAGAATCTAAGGAAATCCAAGAAAATCTCATAAAATATAAGGGAATCTAAGAAAATATTAATGTATTTAAGGGAATTTTTTAAAATCTAGGGGAATCTAAGGGAATCTTCATAAAATCTAAGGGAACCTTGATGAAGTCTTAGAGTATCTAGGGGAATCTTCATAGAATCTGTTTGAATCTCATATAATGTAAGGGAACCAAGGGCAATCTCATAAAACCTAAGGGAATCTAAGGGAATCTTCATAAATTCTGACAGAACTCAGATTCTAGGATGTTTTAAAATATTCTAGAATGTTCTTGATTGTTCTAGAATATTGTAGATAGTCATGGGTAAGCACCTAAAAATAGAAAGTTTTTTTTTTTTGAAAATTTGTGGAAGTCAAAATAGAATGATCTATAATGGTTTAGATAGTTTTAGAAAGTTCTCTAATGTTCTAGATGTTCATGAGAGCCAAAATAAAATATTTTGGAATGTTGTAGTATGTTCCAGATGCTTATGGTAAGCACCTCAGTCTAAAAATAGAGATTTATTTGAAACTTTACAACGAACCAAACTAGAATGTTCTAAAATATTTTACATGCTTATGGGTAAGCACCTCAATCTTTATGAAGGTGCTGTAGGATGTTCTAGAAAAAGTTTCAAAAGTATCTTCTAGAATGTTGTAGACACAAGTGCGAAAGCACTATATGCCTAAAGAAACAACATGAGTAAGCACCTCATCAAAATAAAAAGTTCAAAACTCTAATTCTCGATAATATTCTGAAACATGCGTCAGTATGAAATTGCACTGTAGAAACATATAAACTGGAACATGCACCGTAGGACGATATAAATATACTTACGTATTGACAACTCGCGAGACAACTTACATAGCCCGATTGAGTTCAATATCAATATAAGTAACTCGTGCTATTAGAAATTTGCTGCAAACAGATCAAATTAAAGGTCTAATCCTACCACAGCAGGAAGATGTCCTCACATTGATGCAGTATGCTGATGACACTTTTTGCTTCTTATAGAATGATGGAAGTGGTATAAGAAATTTTTTGGATATGTTAATTTATTTGGAAAGGCATCAGGGGTCTGCCTAAACAGAGATAAATGTATAGCAATTGTGGAGACAGATAGCACTCTCATAGAAGGTATTAAAGTCCTTCCAAAGAACTCAGCTACCAAGCTTCTAGGCTTGCCTTTAGCCTTGAATATGAATATTCATGGGTTATGGTCATCAATTGTGAACAGGATTAAGAAAAAGCTGTCACAGTATCCTAGATCCCTCTCTTTGGCTGGTAGAATTGAAATTGCAAACAATGTGATTACTAGTACCCATGTATATTTCTCCTCTGTCATAATAGCAGACAAGGCATCTTACAAGCAACTAGAAACTGCTTCATTTGGAACAAAGATCACAAGGTGGCATGGCATAATTTGGTGAGACCAAGAAAGGAAGGAGGACTTGGATGTAAAGATATGTTTAAACAGGCTCAGGCATTAGCTGCTAAGCTAGTATGAAGAGCCATTCATGGCTCTAAATCTCCAGCAACGAAATTGTTAAAGTATTGGATCTTGCAGTCAAAACTAGTAGGTAGGATGAGTATGGAGCACCAGTTGCCTGAATCAGCATTCATCCAATTTACTGCAGGTAGCCATACTTCCCCATTAGTGAGGAGAATTTTGGAGGCATGGAATGAGGTCTCCCTTTTATTCAGAGAGAAAGAGGACAATTTAGAAAATGGTAATTGCCATTTTTTTTGACACATGAGGGAAGGTTGTTTGGCCCTCAAACACCCTCAGATGTGTAAGGCTTGGAATAGAGAAGGCTTAAGGATATTTGACTTGCAAAGGGGAGATAGATGGATGACCTGGAAAGAGTTAAAAGGAATTGTTGGAGGGACAGGAACAGACAAGAAAATTTTCACCTCTATAATGGCAAACATATCGAACATTGGGAATCTGATGTGAGAATATTGTTCAGTTCACAACTTATTGTTCATGAGCAGTTGTCAGGTTGAAAATTTAACTGTGTGCTCAGAAGTTGGAATGAAAAAGGGAACAACCAGACAATTAACAGATAAATGGAGACAGAAGAAGTTGAATAGAACTGCAGCTTGGGAACACTCGATCTTATGAAGTTCAAGTGAAAAGATTTGATTACCTAATGTGGAATGACCTAGGGTGAAGACAGGAGACATGAAAAATTCGTTTAGGTCTAAACTAGACTATGAATGTGGGATATTCATAGTCTATGGTATGAATATGGGATATTCATAGTTTTCGACCTATGGTTGAAAATGTGAACAAAACGAAAAGGGAAAATATTATTAATGATATTTTTCGGCATCAAAGGAATTGGAGGCAAAAACTTATTCAAAAGCAGGAACTTTCTTCAGATCAGAATGCCTGAAAAGATAAGATCGAAGGAGGATCCGGAAGACTTGGACGGTTCCAGCACCGCCGGAACTGTCCATTATAAACCTAAGAAGTGAGATTGATCTATTCTCTATTCTATGCAGAGGTTTTGTGATTATCCCGAGCGACAGTCACTTGAATAAAAGGTCTGCAGTTGTGAAGGTAATCGAAGGATAATGGGCATTGCTCTATATTACCATTGATTTTATCTTCAATGGGTAATTATTATAAGAATGACAATGGTCATTGTTAAAGCATATTTGTGGCTAGTATAGTTGTGGTTTTCTTGCTATGGTTGTGTAATAGCTTAATGCAAATATTTGCATTGTGAACATGTGTTAAAATGTGTTGACATTATATGAAGTATTTGAATAAGCTAGACATTTTTCTTGTCAAATTGAGTTACAAATAACTCTGGTTATTAATTTGCTCACATTGGTATCCAAGCTAGAAAATGTCTAGCCGTTTTGGTGCAGGCTTATTGAATGCTATTGAAGTATTCAAAGGAGATTCAGGATTCCAGGTCTGGAAAGAGAAGATAAAGCATGTGTTGCAAGTGGAGGATTTATGGGAAATTGTTGAGCCAGCTAATACAGTTGTGAAAGAAATTAAGTACAAGTCTTCAAATGTTGCTGAAGAAGGGAGTTCCACAGCAGAAGTTGAGAGTATGGCTGGAGAAGAAGGTAGAGAGGTAAGTGTAACCTCTGCTGCAGGTGAAGGCAGTGAAAGTCAGGCAAAGTTAAGAGAGGCTCAAGGAATTATAATAAGTAAAGTAAGTTCGGGGATTGTGTTGAAACTAAGAGGGGAAACATCCCAGAGACATGTGGAAATATTTGCTGATGACATATGAGGAAAAGACCTCTTCACAGATCGATGTCTTAGAAAATGAATTGAGGAGGTTGAAACTTGTTGACAAAAGCATTGTGAATGAGTTCTTGCAAAGTTTTGACAATATTATTGCAGACCTTGAGGGTGCAGGGGTGACCTATTCTCAACAGCAACAAGTTCTTGCAATCTCCAGAAGTGTGACAAGTTTGGAAAACATAGCAATCTTTATAAGGACAATAGCAAGGACCAGAGAAGAAGCTGAAAGGATGTTGAAGACAGAAATAGAACAGAATAAAGTTACTGATGAAGAAGAAACAAGTCAGATCTTATTCACAAAGGGAAAGAATAAAGGGGAAAATCGAGGCAGAATTGGACCCTGTTTTCATTGTAACCAGCATGGGCATATAAAGATAAATTATCCAAACTTGACAAAAGAAATAAACTGTTATAATTGTGGAGGCAGAGGTCATTATGCTTCAACTTGCTCCACACCCAAAGACAACTCTAGAGGAAAAGGAAGGGGAGGAAGAAATGCCAATGCAAGGGGAAGAGGTAGGGGAAGAGGAAAAACTGTTTTTGAATCAAACATGGCAGAAGAAGTCAAGCTGGAAGAAGAAACGTCAGAAACAGATGATGAGGTAAGAAAATCTGAAATTTTTGCTGCTTGCTCAAATATTGATGATGATAATCTCCTAATTTTAGATAGTGGAGCTGAAAAAGCATAACATGTATATCAAAGTTGCTAAAGGAGTGCAAAAGCAATAAAGGAGGACATGTACAAGTTGGAAATGGCAGTTTGCAGAAGATTGAAGAAGTTGGAGTATTAGAATTGTTTGATTTAGAAGGAAGAGTAGTTAATTTACAAAATGTGTTGTGTGTTCCAAGCTTAGTCAGGAACTTAATTTCAGTTTGTCAACTAGTTAACATGGGCTTCAAAGTTGTGTTTGAGCAACTTGAATGTAAAGTTTATGAAGGAAATAAATTGAAATTTTTAGGGAAGCGTGTTGGAAATTTGTTTGGCATTGATCCTCACTGTTTGAACTGCATTAATGTTGCTACCATTCCTGATATGTTATGCTGGCCTGAGAGACTTGGTCACACACATTTGAAAAATATTGAGTATCTAATAAACAAAGGATTGATACAAAGCTCTAATAGTAAAGTTGTCAATCATGTATGCAAAGGATGCATGTTAGGAAAACAATGCAGATTGCCTTTTTCAAGATCAAAGGAGAGAGCAAAAGACATCTTGGAACTCGTGCATACAGACCTTTGTGGACCACTGAACATAACAGGGATTTCAGGTAAGAAATATTTCATAACATTCATTGATGATTATAGTAGAAAAACAAGAGTTTATTGTTTAAGAAGCAAGAATTTGGCTTTTGAGGCTTTTAAGCTATTTGCAGCAGAGGTAGAATGTTCTACAGGAAAAAAAATCAAATGTGTCAGATCAGACAGGGGAGGAGAATATATGTCAGCTAAATTCATAACTTTTTGCATAAAGAAAGGGATAAAGGGACAATATACTTGCAGTTATACTCCCCAACAAAATGGCATAGCTGAGAGAAAAAATAAAAGTATTTTAAATGCAGTTAGAGCCATGCTTAAACACTCTGGACTTCCTACTTTTCTTTGGGAAGAGGCACTTAAGACTGCAGTTGTAATTCAGAATGCCTTACCAACAAGGGTATTGGCTAAAAAAAGTCCAGAAGAATTGTGGACAGGGAAGCCCTCAAACTATGAAAAATTCAGGGCATTTGGATGTCTAGTCTATACACATATACTAGAAGAGAAAAGACTGAAGCTTGATCATAAGTCACTAATAACCTACTTGGTAGGTTATGATGAGCATTCGAAAGGATATAGAGTATATGATCCTGCAGCAAGGAGAGTTGTAGTTAGCAGGGATGTTGAATTTGTAGAAAAAGAATTGTACAAGCCAAGGGGAATACGTGCAGAACATATGCAAAAGGAGTTGACAAAATACATGATAGAAGAGGAGGAAAAGAAGCCAGATAAATTAATTGAATCTTCAGATTTATCAAGACTTGAGGATATTGAAAATGACAGTGAAGAAGAAGAGGAAAGAGAGGAGATTGAACACAATCAGAATGTGGAAAATAATCAAGAGAATTTTCATGAAAGTTCAAATGCAGGACACAAGAAAAGGAAAACAGAAGGTGAAAAATTAAAAGATGATTTAAACATAAACATTGAAGATTATGGAAGACAAAGGAATGGCAGAAGTAGCAGATTGAATACAAACAAAGGGAACATAAGAAGCTCTAATGGTTCTAGAAAATGGAGTCCCTGAGACATTTGAAGATCCTATGAGCAGTCTAAATGCAAATAAGTGGAGAGAAGCAATGGAAGATGAGATTAATGCATTTGACAGAACCTCAACATATAAGTTGGTGGATATGCCTAACAATAAGAATATTGTTGGAAACAAGTGGGTCTACAAGCTGAAATTAAATGCAGATGGAAGTACCAAATATAAGGCGAGACTTGTAGCTCAAGGATATTCCCAAAAATAAGGTGTGGATTATGAAGAGACTTACTCTCCAGTAGTTAAGTTAACAAGCATTAGAATGCTAATTGCCATGGCAAATGCATGTGATTTAGAGCTACATCATATGGATGTTAGCATAGCGTTTTTGAATGCTGACCTTGAAGAAGAATTTTTTATGAAACAAGCACCTGGGTATGAGGAAGGAAAAAATAAAGTCTGGAGACTGAAGAAAGCAGTTTATGGTCTAAGGCAATCTCCCAGACAATGGAACAAATGTATTGATAATTATCTGAAAGAACATGGATTTGAGGCACTGAAACATGATGGAAATGTGTATATTTTTAGAGATGAGAAAGACTATTGCATAATGGGGTTGTATGTGGATGACTGTGTGATGGCAGCCAGCAACATAATAATACACATATGCAAGAACATATTAAAACAAAAATTCAAAATATCAGATTTAGGTGAGCTAAGGCAGTTCTTGGGAATTGAGGTTGCAAGAGATAGGAAAAATAAAAGGATCACACTTTCTCAGGAAAAGTACATTGATACTGTGCTTGACAGGTTTAACATGAAAGATTGTAAAATCAAATCCCCAGTTGTGCCAGGAATGAAGATTTCAAGAAAGTTATGTCCACAGACAAACAAAGAGAGAGATGAAATGGCTGAAGTTCCTTATAGACCTTTGTTAGGAAGTTTGTTATATATAGCAAACAATACAAGGTCTGATATTGCATATATAGTTAATGTCCTTAGTAGATATAATAATGATCCTGGAAAAGGACATTGGTTAGCTGCCAAAAAGGTTTTAAGATATCTGAAAGGAAAAAAGAGCACAGGGATAATTTTTGATACAAATGATTTAGTATTAAAGGCATATTGTGATGCAGATTGGTGTGGGGATCAGGATGAACGAAAATCAACTTCAGGTTATTTGTTAATGCTTGGAGGAAGACCAGTTAGTTGGAGAAGCAAAAAACAGTCATCAATTGCTCTATCTACAGCTGAGTCAGAATATGCAGCAACAACTCTTGCAGCAAAGGAAATAGTATGGTGCAGAACATTTTTGGAAGAGGTTGGCTTGATTCAAGAAGAAGGTACAAAGTTGCTATGTGACAATCAGAGTTGTATAGCTATGACCAAAAATCCTATACAATATGAGAGGACAAAACACATAGAAATGGAGTTACATTTTATCAGAGATATGGTGAGAAGATCATTAATACAGGTCGAATATGTGAAATCTGAAGAGCAACTAGCAGATGTGTTGACAAAGGCATTAAGCTATATTAAGTTTCAGAAGTTGATTACAAAATTAAATTGCAGGGATATTTTGAAGTTGTGATCTGAAAAAGGGGAATGTGAGAATATTGTTTAGTTCACAACTTATTGTTCATGAGCAGTTGTCATGTTGAAAATTTAACTGTGTGCTCAGAAGTTGGAATGAAAAAGGGAACAACCAGACAATTAACAGATAAATGGAGACAGAAGAAGTTGAATAGAACTGCAGCTTGGGAACACTCGATCTTATGAAGTTCAAGTGAAAAGATTTGATTACCTAATGTGGAATGACCTAGGGTGAAGACAGGAGACATGAAAAATTCGTTTAGGTCTAAACTAGACTATGAATGTGGGATATTCATAGTCTATGGTATGAATATGGGATATTCATAGTTTTCGACCTATGGTTGAAAATGTGAACAAAATGAAAAGGGAAAATATTATTAATGATATTTTTCGGCATCAAAGGAATTGGAGGCAAAAACTTATTCAAAAGTAGAAACTTTCTTCAGATCAGAATGCCTGAAAAGATAAGATCGAAGGAGGATCCGGAAGACTTGGACGGTTCCAGCACCGCCGGAACTGTCCATTATAAACCTAAGAAGTGAGATTGATCTATTCTATGCAGAGGTTTTGTGATTATCCCGAGCGACAGTCACTTGAATAAAAGGTCTGCAGTTGTGAAGGTAATCGAAGGATAATGGGCATTGCTCTATATTACCATTGATTTTATCTTCAATGGGTAATTATTGTAAGAATGACAATGGTCATTGTTAAAGCATATTTGTGGCTAGTATAGTTGTGGTTTTCTTGCTATGGTTGTGTAATAGCTTAATGCAAATATTTGCATTGTGAACATGTGTTAAAATGTGTTGACATTATATGAAGTATTTGAATAAGCTAGACATTTTTCTTGTCAAATTGAGTTACAAATAACTCTGGTTATTAATTTGCTCACATCTGAAAGATGCAGAGTCAATGTGGACAATAAAAAATAAGCCATGATATAATATCTAGGGTCTATCCTTCGCTTTTAGAAAAACCAAGCCTTAAGATAGCCACTAAATGGAATTGTCAGGAAAAAAAAAAGCTATTAGACTGGCTAGAATTGGTTGGAGACTTTACTGTCTAGAAAAGATGGTTATTTTCAGATGGCTATCCTGCAATACTAGAGCTGCTAAATTCAAAGATATTATTGATGAATCATGTAGTCTTGGGTGTGGTAGTAATGAATCTCCTCTACATATCTTTCAATGCCTTGGCTTATCCCTTTTTGGAACTCAATTAGTAAGCTCCTTAATAATTCCACAGGAACAACTGAAAGGGATTTCTTGAATTTCTTGGAAGAAGAAGATAGTTTTATTGCAACAATCAAAACCATTGCATTATGGTGTATTTGGATCCATAGAAACAGAGTTGCAATTCAATATCATGGACCCTCTCTAAGTTGGCTAAAAGGGCTATGGAGCTTAATGCTGAACAGGTGCAGAAGAAATCATCTGGGACCTGTTAAATTTGCTCTTGCATCTCTAAGGTCTGCTACTAGATTGTCAAATATATTAAAGAGCTCAAACACATCATTTTCTTCTTAAGGTCAATCTGAGAAGAATTGTTTGCTTCAAAATGTTTAAGCAAAAAAGTCCACATTTCTTTAGGACTCTTATTTCTATGTTTCAATCTTATTGTAGCACTAACCTTATAGGTAATAATACCTTGAGCTTCTTTTATCCTTGCATAATTAGACCTTGCTGCTCCACTACTTACAATACCAGAAGTTCTAGCAGAGTTTTTGCCTCCAGATCCTGCAGCTACAGTATAGGTTTGAGTCTTTGAGGAACCTCCAGCAATTGACCTTGCTGGTGTGGTGTTCTCACCATCAAATTGAGCATATCCTGCTCCTAAAGGATCAACTAGATCTCATACCTCTTATACTTCCAACATATACTTAATATCATCCTTTCAAATTTGAAATCCATGCCCTCCTTTGTGCACTTCCACGATACTTAACAGGCTGGCTCCAAATCTACTTGACATGATTGAATATCAAGTTCAACTACTCTGATACTAAATGTTGAAAATCAAGCAAAAAGATGTCAAAACTATCTAGCAACAAGCTCAACCTCAATTGTTTAGTATTGCTTCAACCAACTTAAATTTCAGATCTTAACAAAGTATTTAGTCAAATTAAACAAAGTTTAAACCACTGAATAAATCACTACAGCATTGGCATTGACCTTAATACTGTTCAGTAATACTCGACCAAATTGAGTAATCCCTCCTTGAATGCAATCTTCCGACTGATTATTTAGGTTTAGAATTGTTTTATATATATTCACCAGTTCTGCAGATCGACAAGCCAAATTTAAAGGGTTTTCCTATTTTTCGAGTTGTTTTCCCTCCAGAGAATTATCCCACAGGCCTTCGTATGAAAGTCACGATCCCAACCATCGAACTTTAAACCGTTCACAATTTTAATTTTAAATTGTTGCAGCTGTGAACCTTAGATCAAGTCCTATTTATTGCTAGGTCTATGAGTGAGAATGAACAACTTGCCATGGTCACTAGAAATATGGCATAGACCAGAGAAGAGACATAAAACATTTTGAGAATAGAGGCAGAGCAAAGGAAGATGGTCAAGGGAGAAGATGATGAATCTGCAGAATTCTCTTTGTTGGAAGAAGAAATAATGATAAAGGCACTTGTTTTTACTGTCATGAATCTGGCTATTATAAAAATAATTGTCCCAAGTTAGATAAGGAGTTCAATTGTTTCACTTGTGGGGGTAAAGGTCATTCAACAGCAAAACGACCAACACTAAAGGATTATCGCCGAGGAAGAAGCAATCTTGCTAGAGGAGGAAGGGGAAATGCAAATAGAGGACATGGTGGTAGAAGATCTGATGGAGCATTTGCGGCAACAGAAATAGAAAAGAAAGAGAAGGATAAAACAAAAGATGAAGAAGAGGTAAAACTCGCTTTATACATTTCTCATAGAAAAGAATAGAATAGAATAGAGGATGACAACTATATTTCTAACACTCATCAATAGAGATCGCAACACATTTTTTAGTGAAAACATGGAATTCTAATAGCAGATGTTTTCCAATGAAAACATGAAATGGCAAGACGTTTTCTAGTGAACACATAGGATTTGATGGTAAGATACCTTCTAGTGAAGATAGAAGACTATAAAGATAGATCTGTTGGTTATGGTCTTAATCTTATCATTTCTCTAATCCTTATTATGTTCTATCCCTTTATATTCTTAATTTTGTCTTCATTCTTTAACTCAACATTCAGACCTCATCCGCTAGGATATAACATGACATTATCTAGCGATGACAACATGTTTCTATTGAAAATATGGAATTTGAATGGTAGGCATTCTAGTGAAAACATGAGATGGGAAGACAATTTTTTCTACAGAAAATATAGGATTTTGATGGTATGATATCTTCTAGTAAATAAATGAGATTATAGAAGTAGATTGGTTGGATCAGGTGTTAACCATATCAATTACTCTTTATAGTCCAAATTACTTTACCTATTATTCTATCTCGTTTATGGTTTTTGTTTGGTGTTTGACTTGACAAGTTTTTAGAACTGATCTTCATTTTGAGAAAAGAAGATAAATCTATTTCTCAAACTAGGAGAGTCTTTTCTAAAAATTTCTAGAAGAGTGCATCCTTTTTCTATAAATACTTTACTTGTACTATCGCTCCTCCAACAACCATCGGCGGTCCTCCCCTACTCTATTGCTCTCTATACACATTGTTTAAAACTACACTAGAAAAAAGCATATGTTATTGTACAAAAACACAACGCGTAACTGCACTACAAACAACAAAAATAACATGACAATTTAAGGAAACTACGCTACAAAATCTTCCATATAAGGGCTATGCATTGTTCTTAGGTGAATACCACATCTAAGAACTATGCACTGTTTTTATTTTTGAGCAAAAACCACACATAAATCTGCACGTTGTTTTTCTTTGAAAACCACAGTAAAAAATTACACATAAATATGCGTCGGTTTTTGTAAAAAAACCACGAATAAAAATTACACGTTTTTTGTGTGTGAAAAACCACATTAGAAAACTATGCATTACTTCTAGCATTTTCAGAACATTACTATGCATGGCTTTTAAGTGTTGTTTTTTTTGCAAAAAAGACAGCAAAAAACTACACGTAGAGCAGATTTTGGGGTTATGGTGTTAGCGCTTGCTGACATTGGCTAGCAGAAATACTGAAGCAGTTGCCCATTAGCATAGATTCTTCGATTAGAATGTGGCTCTAATACCAAATTGTTATGATTCAACAATTTACCTCAAATCTTATAAAACAAGCAAAAGAAATAGTAAATAGATTCTACTTCAATCTTTAGGAGATGCTCATCTACCAAATTAGGCCCAGATCTTGATAAGAACTCTTTATCTTGTCTGCACAACGATGGCTGGAACTTTCATTGATTTTGAATTAAGGAAAGGCAAGAACTTAAGCTATCGAAGGTGGTGGATTCCAGAAGGAGAATGCTTAAGATGGTTCTAATGAATAAGACTACGACTCCTTTTATAACGATTCAAGGTACCTTTTAGAAAGAATCTTTTGACAGCAAGAACTATCTAGCGTAAAGTCAAATGGAAAGGATGCAAATTTATTCAGCCTTTGGTGCTTAAATCAGGCCTTTTTATAATGCGTGCAGCTATAATGGATCACATCCAAAACAATATTCGTGTGGATCAGTTCCACGATCCTGCTTCGCTCGTTATCAGTCAATGTTGGCTTGTTAATTTCATCCCTAGCTAAGGTTTACTATGCTATAATTTACTCATCCTCATTTTATATGTCTCTATAAAAAATTAGAAACCAAGCCCATTGTTGCTGGGCTATAAAAGGTTCTTGTGTATTTGGCACCATTTTCCCTTCTTTTTGCTTTTTGCTCTACCTCACTTTTCCCTTTTCCTCGTTTCCCCCTCACATCTTCTTCCCTTTTTATTTATTTTCCCCACACGTTTCTTTTTTTCTTTTTTTCACACCCTTTTTCTCCCCTCCACTTAGCTTCCCTTTCCACCTTCCCCTTTCCATAGGTGAAAAGTAATCAAAATGGAATTATACTTGAACAAATGGGCATGTTGGTGACTTAAAGGAGTAAAAAATATCGTTGAAAATCCAGTAACTCTTTGTAGTGACCATTCCATGGGCCCATGGCTACTGCCAAGCCTCACTGAATACATTTTCTTAACCGATTTTAAATTAAAGTAAGATTTTCATCATTCAGTGTGTCTTTATTATCGTAAGCTAGGAAAACTATAATAGAGGCTTGAAGTAAATTCTAGAACCCATTGAAGCTAGTACACGGTACACCATAGTAAAATTGTTACTGCTAGGATTAAAAAACCCTCGCTTTTATGTTTTTTTAGGGAAAACCTTTGCAGTAACATCATACTTGGCTTCCTATCCAATACATCGCCCATGTGTTGGATTGAAAAAATATGGAAAGGGAGTACATCCAATTCCGGTGCAACAAGACTCGCCAGAAACTATATCACAATCATCCCATGCTAGTATGCATCGAAGCATGGCTTCCACCTCCTTAACAACAACTGCAGTACAAGCATTTCACAAACATATGAAATCACTTCTTTGGTTGTATATTATCCACGAGGAAAAGAGATCGAGATCTACCTTGCTTGAGTAGCATAGTCTGATCAATGTCGCGTGCAAATGCCCTTCTTGCGGCCATCATTTCTTCATTGTTGCGTGCAGACACACAAATAATGGCAAGTAGCAGGAGGCAGAGAATTGGTAATGCACGAGCCATGGAGAGATATGATGAAAATATGTGAATGGGAAGGCTACTTAAGTAGTAGCAACAACTTGGCCTTAACAACAGCTTGGCCATATAGATTGAAAAAATGGTATAGTTGAAGGATTGATTATGCAACCACTATGGATATATTTGAAACAGGCTTTGTGATAAGCCAGACCTTCGACACAGAACAAGAACAAGAACCATTAATGAACACTGCATCAGTAGTAACTTAGAGACGGATTGTTCAAATGTTGTCTTTGCTTTTACTACTAGAAGTATTAGTGTTTATCAGTCTTGGTCATCGAGGTAGCCCATATTACATATATAAAAAACACAAGTCCCTTATTATTTAAGGATTGTACGAGATCGATTGTGTATTACAGAAGTAAACTTTTATTAAATTTATGTTCATTAAGATCCTATAAAGAATATGATGATAAAGAAATAACAATGAAGACAATGGCAGGTAATCATATTATAGTTCAACCAAGTTGTGTACATGAAACTGCATGGCTGGAACTTTAGTAAACTTTGATGGGCATTTTACTATAAGTCTAATTGTATATTACAACTTAATGCATAGTTACTATTTTGGCTTTACCATTGAACCCTAAATCTTAAATCCCATGAAGCATGAACTCTAGTTGATAATCCTAAATCCGACTCTAGCAAAATATGCATGGCTTAAAATTAACACAAAATAGAGGTAAATCTGGGTTTGATATAAATACCTGAACATAAAGCCCATAAAATTCGGGGCATGATCTAGTGGAAGGACCTTAAATAGCCACAATCGAGCTCGCGAGTTCTGTGTGGTGAGGTCACAGGTTCAAATCTGGCCAATATCCGTCTAGTAATGAGAATCTTAAAAATCCATTGCCTTGAGGTCACGGGTTCAAGTACAACTAACCAGTCCTATGTTAGAGATCTTAAACCTGCTATATGTACTCGATAATCACATGCAAAACAACTCCTAGCATATCGCACCTAGGTAGTGGATGGGCTTCCATGCGATATGTAGAATAAAGTGATGTAGAATTTACTCATGATGTGATGATGAATAGAATGACGTCCTTCAATATAAAAGGGAGGGGGAGAGAAGAAGGAAAGATCAAATTGAGTATGCAAACCCGAATGGAGCCTGCAAACAAAGTGCATGATAATGCCAATTCTACAACATAGAAAATAGCAGTTAAAAAAAACACCTTTTAGTTAAAAAAAAAGAATTAGACCTAATCATAAATAATCTCTAGCTACATTGAGTTGTTCCTCTTCTGCAATGACACTAATAACTGCATTCAAATCAGATTTTATCTAAATATATCCTCAAATAACCTAATGGCTACTTTACGTTTTTCCTTTCTAAATGCTATGTATGGTGCTGATGAAATCCTCCATGGGAATTTATCCTCCATGGGAAAAGCTGGTTACAAATTGCCAGATTATACACTTCATTTTTAGTTTTGCAGTATCACTTGGTCTTCTAGAACTACATTTTAGAGGCCACAGTTATTCAGGAGTTGGAGCTTGGTTAGATCAAGAGATGGTCAGATCAGAAGATGCTCCAAAAAGGTAAATCAGGGTTTTCTTAGAGCCTATTTATCATAGCTCTATCTCAGCTTTAGTTAGGATCATATAAAAGATCATAGTTCCCGGCATCACGGATTAATGACGTCTTGGCATTTGAGACGTGATTTACCTTGTCATGCAAGTTTCATTTCAGATTCTCACTTTAGTATGAACCAACGTGCTATTTGCCAAGTTTGCTATGTAATCTGTGCAAATTGATGTTTAGATGTGGTGTCGTCAGTTTTAGCTGCAAAGGCATGTGCAATGCATTCTTTAGTAAAAACCTCTACGTGACATGAGTAAAAGTTTTATCTGATGAGCAGAGCCTAAGTGATGATTTCTCTGGTGCTAGCCTTCATATGGCAACTATATAGTCTATGGCTTTTAATTCGTCAATACAGAGGAATGCGAGCCTATATGAGTCTGTATGTCTCTTAAGTTCCCGCCTGCCTTCAATGCATCAAATAAGAAGGAACAAGTTTGAACTCAATGCATCAACATATGGCTATGACTCTTTTACAATAATTATTTGGAATTTGAAGGACCAAAAATTCCTTTGATGTTGGGCATTGGCATATTGTACAATATAGTGCTCTATTGAGAATTTTGGGGTGTCTATTTAGGACAATAGTTGTAGCAATTCACATGTGCTTCGAATGCAGATGTATGAAGTTTAGCACTTAATTGTATGATGTTCAGATAGGCCATCATTTTTTGGCATATTACAGACCATTGGGTGACACATGTCACATGAACATCGAGTCTTCCAAAAGGTGCATCCATTTAAATATGCAGCATCCATCTAAATATCATCACACATTCATTTAAAGTTCTTCACTCCATTTTTTTGTCCTCAATATTCTAAAGAATGATGTTCAAGCAAAATTAACAAACTCAAGTGGAAGCTTGGTCTCCATCTCCAATCAACAAGCAAAACACACATTTGGCCATAGTGCAATAAATTTGCCTTTTGATTTGTGACATGATAGAATTGCAAAAGGCAATATATGGCACCTTCAATATTTTGCCTCATCGTCGTGCAAAATGAATACATGAATAGGAAAAAGGAAAGGATGCTAGATAATGCTAGATACAAATCCTTATTGAACAAAATTGCTAGCTTAAAGCCATCTAAAATTTTACTAAAAGGTAAGCCTATTTTATTGTCAACATCATATTACATTCGTATTTATAACAAGCAAACTAAAAATCACAAAGCAGCGGCGGCTAATGCCGCCGACAAATTCTTATATAGGAGGGAGGAAATTGGACCCCCCTTTCGCAGTGGACAGGAGGAACCTCGCGACTGGCGGCAGTCGGGAGCGAGTCCCCTATCCATTGCAGAAGGGGGGGTCAATTTGCTTCCCCCTACAACAAGGAAGATGGGAGCTTCATCGATTGCTGCTGATTTCCACCGTTCTTCACCGGATCTTCACCGACTGCTGCTGATTTTCATTGGATGAGCGGAATCTTGGCCCCTATTTCCATTCCGGATTATAGGGGACGGCCACATGGCAGCACCAAATTCATCTTCCGCTAAAAAACAGCGTCCCATCTTCCTTGTTGTAAATAGTAAAAAGTTATGTCATTCTTAATTAGAAATGTATTAATTGAAGAAGCATTTCATAAAATTATTGGAAATATGAAGATGCTAAACAAATTATAATAAAATATTATTTTCATAGGATACACAAATGGTGAATTGCCTCCACCTATTACAGCATTTCGAATGAGAATATGACTAACAAGAGCAACCAAGGAAAGATGAATCTTCAAAACTTGTGCCATTACATTGATATTAACATGCTAGTAACACCAAGGAACAAGATGATGGAGAAGATGGAACACCAAGGAGTATGGATGACCCTGAGGACAAAAAAAAAAAGAGTCATAACATACATAACAAAGGGCAAACAAAGAAGAAGAGCTCTTTGTGCTACATGGAACTGGCGACCACAAGGGGTTTATTTCGTCCACTCGAAGATGGGGAGGTACTGTTGAGAGTGTGGCTAAAACCTCCGGTGTTGGATAGAGTAAGAATAACGTTAGCTAAATCGGCTTTCTCCCCGGCAGTTAGACTAAAAACAATTCTGGAATCAGAAGTTGTTCGCAGCGCGATATAACCCCCGTCATCCATCACCAGAGCACACGTATCAGTCGCTGTGTAATCGCCAACCATGCCTATGCCTCCCCATAATTTCAACGGGACTGTGCTTGTGCTGCTGGCTACACCAAAAGTACACTGCATCCCTGTTCCTGCATTATTTAGTATTTGAAAATAGGTATAGTAGAGTTTGTTGAGAGAATAGAAAAAGATCTTGTTCTGTGGAAATGCCTGTGTCGAAGTCGCAATCATGGAATCATAGGTACCATAGGTTGCTCCATGAACTAACACTATCATCTGACAGATGAATGCGCCTAACAGCAGCGCCTTCTTCGCATCCATTTCTCAGCCCATAAGGTGGTTATCGGTCTTTCGCTCGGCTGATAACCAAATCAAAAATACCTGGCCTCGGTTGTACGTCCTTGGCCTTACTTGCAAATATCTGGCTTCGGATGTACAGCCTCGGTTACGCATTTTTGGTTATCAGCTTCGGCCAGACCGATAATCTTACCTTGTCTTAATTAATTAATCGTGTAGCACAATCCAGCACAATCCTGCGTGTCTTAATTAATCGTTCTTAATTAATCGTGCTAATTAATCGTGGCATGTAGCACATATCCACCAGTTAGTTGCTAAGCTATGCATAAGGAATCTAAAATATTAAAGTCAAAGTGTGTTCACTGTTTCTGTTTCTGTATCTGCTTATCTTTTTAGTTATCTTTTTAGTTATGGACATAATTGAAATGCATGCATATCTTTGCTGTAATGTAGGGACCATCGATCAATCGTGTGTGAAACTTTTGAATTCAACAAAAAATTCAGAAACTGGTGTAGTTGCAGTATCATTGTGATGGGAATTGAACCCACAGTTTTACCACGTAAGGCTTTCTTGTAAGTATAAACTAGAAACATGTAAAAGCATAAAGGAATGCGCGATTTAAAAGCTAAAACGCGTTGCCAAAATGGAAATTCCCATGAAATTGGAATGCTCAACTTGTAGGGAGCAAATTTGGAAGAATACGGTCAAACTTATCCACTGTCAGGTGACCTACAGAAAAATAGGATTGGTGATAAAAAGGTGCATGTACGTACATCACGAAAGACTAGCCTTACAAAAAGTAGGTGGTGAAGTGACAGTGGATAACAGAGACCAAACTCCACCTAAGTATAAGGCCTGCAAACATGAAATGAAATGAATTCTAAACATATTTTATTTAAACAAATGGATTGATCAGGTTAACTATAAAGAGTTCGCACCAATTTTAAATGTAGTCAAACGGCATGCTCAGATAAAGAACATGTGAAAATGCATTCAGCTAACATGTGAAAATGCATTCAGCTAGAGTAAAGTTCTAGCGAGAGAGTTTAGCAGGCTTCAATTCGAGCATCTTTACCTGGATCTGAAAACTCAAATAAGAAATTCCAATGTACACTTCTCAACATAGTATATATATGAAGTCTCTTCTCATTCTCAAATCATACCCATCTACTTACTGCAGTCTAAGCCAGAATTACAGAAATAACACTACTACTTTTATTTCAAGCAATAGGACCCAAATTGAACATTGATTTTGAACTGAAAAAACTTGGATTATCTGATTTCACATGGGAAAGACCAGCTTACCTCAATCAAACAAGTACAGCCCAAACAACTGTGAAAAAAGAAATGGAGAAAGTGAGAGTGAATAGCTACTTGCCATTATCACAAATGTAAACCTTTTGCAGCTGAAATCATTGTGTATATTAAAAACTATGAATCAGAGCTTCAGACATATAAATTGGATTTCCACGATTTAAAGAAATATAAATTAGGTTTTCAAGGCCCATAGAAAGATGAATTTTGTTTTTAAAATGCATAGAAATATGCACCAGGAAAATAGAGTTGACCACATTACTGGCACATTGCCTCTGCCATACGCTTGAAATGCCGTAAAAAGCAATAACGCCACAACAGTGATGTGAACCTGGGTTTCTTGCATTGCCACAAGCAATCACTTCTTGTCAGCAATGATAACATTACCAATAGAGTGCAAATGAATGGACATAGTGCATAGACAAATACAAATACATGCAATATAAATTCTACAAGATGATATGAGGACAGAAATTGTTTAAGCCAGCTTCCAAACGTGGCAATAGATCTGAAGACACCTTGCAACTGCAACAACAATGCATAATTTTCCAAAACGACAAATATGTGAATGTGACAAATAAATCTGAATGTATATTAGCATACACATCGTACATAACAAGGCCTTTGTATACGTCACTTGGTTATCAATATGTATGCCTAAAATACTCCATATAGTTTAACCTGCAACCTCGCCAAATCTTTTTATCAAGCAAATGAAGTACAAGCACAAACAGATCTAAATAATTGGTCTCAAATGAAGATGGTTGGGGCAGAAACGGCACTTCAATTAGGTAAACAGCCTCTGCAGCCATGGTGTTACGGGTTCTTTCAACTAAGAGCTCCAGCTCGCATCAGCCCTCAAGAGCAAAAATCAAATAAATCACATTTGTGTGCTTACCTAGGGTTCTTCGGAAGGAATGCTGGTATAATAACAAGAATCACCTTGTAAAAAGTAAACAAACTATAAAAAAGCTCTGAGGTCTACCAAGAACCTGCAAACTCTGTGTCCAGCTTGCATTCAGCTATGTGCCTCCTTTGAAAGAAAGAATCTAAAGCATCTCAGAAGCCCCTACATGAAATTTCGCTCAGCTTCGCACAATACCCAATGTCACTGGCCACAAGTCTTGCACAGGAGTTTGCCTTCTGCAACACCAGAAGCGAACCAGAAGCTATTCTATCTATGTTTAATTTGGGGGCAAGACCCTTTTAGATTAGTCAGTTATTGATCTGCAAGTACTTAATGTTCTTCTAGTGCAAAAATAGGCTGCTCAAAAACGAGCTCAGCTTTTACTTCAGGCTGCCCCAGCCAGAATCTCACTTCCTCGCCCCAGATATGAAACATGCACGCTTACTGTTCAACTTAATAATCGAAGTGTATCATGTACAGCCATTGTAACTTTCAATGATCTACATCTGTCTAAGCCAGTGATGAGATTAATTTAGATGGTGTTGTCCCACCTCTATTCATTTTATTCTTACAAATTAATAATCCACTGGTTAGAGCAACTAATGTTGTACCAACCTCCATATTTAGCAACCAAAGGTACCATGTGTTTCCACCCAAATACCTCAGGGATAAAGTCTGCTCCTTAAAGCAGCCTCCCAGACAGAATAAGCCTCAAGCAAATAGCCAAATTGATGAAGATAATTAACTAAAACATCTACAGAACCAAGGGTCCGACGAGGTGCACCCTGGACTACCACAGTCGTCGGATCTGTCAATCCTACGGCCCAGACTGTATATTGGAGCCTCTGGACACCTCTCGTTTCGATTATGCTCAATTATGATTGGGGACGCCTATGATTTTAAGATGTCAAATACGAGTTTGCCTAAGGTTTTGATAGTATGTGGAGCCTCTATACAGTTTTGCTTAAGCTTTTAGAATATGAAATACGGGGATTCGAACCTCTACCAAAATAATTCAATGTCCTAATAAGACTACTTTAACCAATCTAACCAGTGAGCTAATGTGACTATTTTTTATCTTAAATCCATGTTTTTTTTTTATAATAACCCATTGAATTGTTTTTGGGATATGGTCTATGGTTTCAAGAATTATATCTATATCAAATCCCCCTGGAACCCCCTGTTATTTTGCTACATATTCTAAACGAGGTGCACCCTGGACTACCACAGTCGTCGGATCTGTCAATCCTACGGCCCAGACTGTATATTGGAGCCTCTGGACACCTCTCGTTTCGATTATGCTCAATTATGATTGGGGACGCCTATGATTTTAAGATGTCAAATACGAGTTTGCCTAAGGTTTTGATAGTATGTGGAGCCTCTATACAGTTTTGCTTAAGCTTTTAGAATATGAAATACGGGGATTCGAACCTCTACCAAAATAATTCAATGTCCTAATAAGACTACTTTAACCAATCTAACCAGTGAGCTAATGTGACTATTTTTTATCTTAAATCCATGTTTTTTTTTTATAATAACCCATTGAATTGTTTTTGGGATATGGTCTATGGTTTCAAGAATTATATCTATATCAAATCCCCCTGGAACCCCCTGTTATTTTGCTACATATTCAACTCGGCAAATGCATCTTCAGCAAACAGGTTGCAGATGTTTGCCCTTTGTCACAGAGTTCAATATTTCATCAAAAAGTTTATCAGCTGGATGCCCTGTGTCATGCATTAATTTTCTGACAGTGTTTGCATGTTCTTTGCGGCATTCAGTGAAGTGCATAAGAAGTTGGATGCATGTATGCAAAGATGGCATGGTGTGCCCCATAAAGGCATAGATCTAAGAAGTTCATCTGCCAGACTATATGCACAGCCCTTCAAGTAACCATGCATCACTGCATTAAGAATACCATGATTTGGTTCAATTCGCGAAGCTAACATTTTTGAAACCCATATTTTGACTTTCGCCCGCCACATTTCCCAACTTAGCCCATAAGTTTATCATAGCATAATATGATGTTGTATCTGGTGAAACACCCACTCAACTTCTTCAATGTGCTCCAACTTATGGAGAACCAGAAGTGCAGTATTAATATTATAAACAAGCAGAGTTTCATTAAATTTGGAAATGTCGTGATTCCAATTTCTCGTGAAATCAGTTTCTTCCCTGTTTTATCACACACTTATCGATAGAAATGGCGCCCTTTACTTGAAAAGACACTAGTTATCCTGCAAAAACTGCTACATTAGAGATGAAATAACGCGGTTTTAATTGGTTAGAAGAAAAGTATGGCGCCATTTACTAAGAAAGTATAAAGAAAAGCAGCCCGAGAAATGAAATAGAAGATATTAAAGTGCAAAAAAGCACCAGGCAGGTAAGGCAAATGGCGCGGCCGCCCCGTTTGCTTTAAAATAACTACAGAGCAATTAGCGCAGACGTGCTATTTGCTTTAACGTAAAACCCAGCAAATAGTGCAGGCGCGCTATTTGGTTTAACGTAAAGACCCAGCAAATAGTGCACCCGCGCCATTTTCCTAAAGATAATACATTTTTACAGAAGATCATGTAGTCACATATTAATATAATACAAAGAATATACAATGCCTTTTAATAATCGTGACCAAAGTGTTTGTCATCGACTTTCTCATAGTTTGCAGAGTTAATTTTACTGCGGTCAAATGTATGTTCTCCCTGCCCAGCTCCACCTTGGCCCGATGTTTCTCCTATCTCTTTATGAGAACCTGATTCGTTGGTCTCATTTTCTACCCCGACTGCTCCACCATCTTTCAGAGTCAAGACTTCGCGCTTGCCAATGGCCGCTAGGGCAAGCAAGGGGTATAGGACATTCTCGACCCTATTTAGAATGCCCGCTATGCATTTAAGCTTTCCTAAGTCATGCTCGTACGTCACACTGAATCTTCCTACATGAAGCGATGCCCTAGAGAAGGCTTCAGAAGGGAATAAATCTAGGACGACGTTACGTGGAGGGCAGAGCTTATCAACGAGGTAGGACGCAGTTGCATGACCAATCTGTTTATGCACTAGATATTCTCCTTCCACACCCTGCCAACTGTATTTAAACATGTCTTGCAGGAGCTTTTTAGCTATAATGTCTCCCTCACTCCCGATGGCCTCCTTAGGAATAGCAGGAACTGGCGAGGTCTTCCGAGAATGATCATCATAGAGCCTGAGATCCAGGTCTTCATCAGGCTCTCCCATGTGTGCTGAAATCCTCGTCGCAAGAACGAAGGCATGTGGCTCTTTTATTCCAGCACCACTTGTAGCTCTAGCTTCCTCTTCATAGATTCCTACAAACACTTTGGACCTAGATTCCAGTCTTTCAAGAGCACTGGCTTCAAGAATCCAGTATGTCTCTACATCTGTCATCTGTGATGCGGAATCAAAGAACTTGGTTATGGTCTCACTATTCCAAATTGGAGTAATCTGCCTTGCATCTAAATATATCATGCTGGCAGGCACCACTGTAATTTCTTGTACAATCCCCCCTCCCCCTCCCAGCTGTGACATGTTCCACAAAGTATCTTGGCAAGTCCTTTTCTGTTTCAGGCTTAAGGATCTTCCGAATAGATCTGGCCAAGGAGAATGGCATGTTACCATGAACTCCCTCTTTCAGTATTCCTTTCTGTCACCCACTTATGGTGACATACTCCCCAAGCCAGAAGTGCAGTATCAGAAAAGCTTTTGGTGGCCTTCCTTAAACCCCCCAACACATAACAACCAACACATAACAACCATTGACATTAACAACCAACACATAACTACCATTGACATTAATTAACACAACCATTGGGTCCAACACATTTAAATTAAAATTCCCCTTAAACCCCCTTTGGTTTGGGTGCATATTCACACGGGGGGTGACTCCGGGCAACGAGAGCTGTTGGATAGGCATATTCACCCCTTATTCCTTAATCTACACCGTACGTAAAGTTCCTCGTTTGTGGGGTATGCAAGTACAAAATTAGCTATACTGTATAACAAGATTCGCAAAATACTATAAGATTTCAAGCGGAATACTATATGATGTTGATTTCGTACGTGCAAAATACAATTATGATGGCTTCCATTTGCCTTTACGTCACCCCCGTGTGAATATGCACCCAAACCAAAAGGGGTTTAAGGGGATTTTAATTTAAATGTGTTGGACCCAATGGTTGTGTTAATTAATGTCAATGGTAGTTATGTGTTGGTTGTTAATGTCAATGGTTGTTATGTGTTGGTTGTTATGTGTTGGGGGTTTAATTTTATATGTTGGATGTTAATGGTTTGTGTTGCAAAAAAATTTTTGGCCCCGGAGGCCTTAGGAATCACCTCCCCAGGGTGTGACAAAATTTTTAGAATTCAAAAAAAAAAAAAAAAAAAAAAAACTAGAATTCATTTGAGGCTTTAATCAATTGTAGCTTTTGAATTTCATCACAATAAAACAAATAGAACATAAGTAAAAGTTACCATAAAGATAGAGCAGATTGATCCCATTATTACGAAAGTCATAAAGTTTGCAACACCCATACACAAACATTTTTCAACTGGAATTTAACAAAGCACATGACCTTTGGCCTCCATGGATTCTTGTGGTGGGAAACCAAAGTGGGAAATTTTCTGCTTGTTAGCACAAGGATCTAGAAGCCTTGGAATTTGCTTAATAACTGCCTCAAAATCTAAAAATGCATGGCAATTTTTTGCAAGCTTCATTTGGAATGAGCCATAAAACAATATCCAATAGCACAATCCTGTATTAATCAGCTGGTAGGATGTGAAAGCCTACCAAACCCGGCCGAAAAATTGCTGTTTTAGCATAGATAACTACTTAACCAAACATATCTATATTATACATTATCAAAAAGATCTCGGAGAGAGCTTTCCAACGCAATAAAAATCATCTGAAACAGAGCTCTGGATCAAAAGTTATGATAAGAAATGTGTTGCCGGTGGGGAAACTGCACTAAATGTTCCCTTCAAGCCCTTCATGTGCCCAACCCGGCCGAAAAATTGCTGTTTTAGCATAGATAACTTAACCAAACATATCCATATTGTACATTATCAAAAAGATCTCGGAGAGAGCTTTCCAACGCATAATAAAAATCATCTCGAAACAGAAACTCGGATCAAAAGTTATGATATGAAATGTGTTGCCGGCGGGGAAACTGCACTACATGTGCCCTTCAAGCCCTTCATGCGCCCTTCAAGCCCTTCATGTGCCCATTATGCACCACATACACAAAAAGAGGGCTTTTGTTGTGAGCCATTGGTTGTTGACCATTATGCACCACACGCACAAAAAAAAGACTTTTGTTGTGAGCCATTGGTTGTTGACCATTGAAAAAAAAAGGCTAAAATCAATGGCTCAGAAATGGTGCACTCTAGATGTACGCATTAGTACATCCATTTGAATACATCACGAAATCATAGGAAAACCTTAGTGAAAAGCGTACAAAAACACAAAGAAAACCCCCTGTTATTATGCTACATATTGCCAATTTGATCTGAGATGAAGTGCAGTATCTCTTTCTTCATGTGGGTAAGGATCCTCAAACAAAACCTGTTGTAACCATCCATCTAGTTACTAAATGTGAACAAACAATTAGAAGATATAGCATTTCCTTTGGAAAAAATTATGATGCACGCATATCTAGGGAGTTGAACCCTCATTTATCCGCAGCATGATCCAAGCACATCAAAGAATTGACAATGCTTAAAAATCTAGTAAGAGTTGTTAGATTGTAAAAACAAAAGACAAAGAAATCATAAAAAACTAACTTATGACGCTTCAAAAAATGTTATAATGGCTATAACAAAAATACCATTAAAGTTCAAGCTCATAACGAATGATATGCAACAGCAGATTTCACCAAGGTTTGAATATGGTAAATGGTTCAGATTTAGCACTACCGAGGATGGCTGGGAAAAGGAAAGGACCTAAAGATGTTCCACTACATAGAATAGCATGTATTGTGAAGTTAAGGCTTCTCTTAATAGGTGACATATTAAAACAAAAGAAAATTACTACCTACATAGCCTCCTCATTGCATAGCCAATCACGCCATGTTGCTGTTGTTTGTTTGGAAGACATACTATAATGCTATGGCGGTGAGAGTACATCTCAATGATGACCTAACCTGAACAGTGACCTGAAAAGATTACAACATCTCCTGGTATACCATCGAATGTGTCGCCAGTTTAAGGGCGCTAGTATGTTTGGAGCAGTTTTCAGAATATACCAGGTATATACTAGCATATCCTTAGAATATGCTAAGAACCCACCTAAGCAAGGGTTTGCCCCGCTAGAGGCAACCCAAAAAAAAGGGAACAAAAATAATGGATTCCCTACATGCTATTGAATAGGTATATTCGAGGAATACTCCACCCCTTTTCAGGGCAACCTTTCATCTTGACATAAAGTTTGACTTACTACGCTTGAATTACAAAATAAGGTTGCATAGAAATTGTATTCTAAGCTAATACAAAATAGCAAATAGAAATTGCATCTTTCTTCGTATACTATTTCCATAAATATTTACTTGTCTCTTATTGATATGAAATTCATTAAAAAACACGGTATGTTTAAAAAAAGAATTGATTGTCAATTGATGAGGGAGTTCCTCATAACCAACTGCTTAGAATAACGTTAGAAGCACTACATCAGCACTAACAGAAATCCTCTCAAAATTTCACAAACAAGTATGAATGAACAAACATGAAGGCATATTCGCATGAATAATCTGCGTCTCCTAGGCATGCCAGGAATTCTAAGATACCCATGAAGCATATCTTGTCCATCAAAATAAAAAACCTACAAGATAATTTATTATAAATAGAATAAGAATGCTGTCTTACAAAGACTATCCATGAGGTTTGAATGTATACAATGATAGATTTGGATGATAAGAAGACTGTCACTGCTGGTCACAGTTAAAATATCCAAAGTAGAACGTCTCAATGATGATAACCTATTTGTCTCACAAGACATAATAATAAAGATTTATTCGTCATTTTGGCTTAGATGGAGTCTCATAAGGCTGCAATGTAAAGATGAACTGACCATAATGCCTTCAATTAGGAAAAGAAGTAAAGACGAACTGACCCAAATGCATGTCCTATATGTACACATTATAGGGCAGCTGTATGGATTATATAGGGCAGCTGTATGGATTAGATTGATGTCCATGTAAGTAGCTAGCGAATATATTTTTCTGCCTCTGTATCTATTCGATCTTGCTATTTCATCAAGTTTGGCCAGAAATTAGCTGTTTCAGGTCACTAAACTGCAAGAAATCATATCATGCCACACATCAACGAAAAGCACTTTCAGAAGACTTTTTGGCACTATAAATGATGCATCAATCTGACACTCCATTAAGGAGTTAACCCGATTCTCATAGTCTTGATGATAGAGAGAGACGCGCTGGCAATGTGCACATTATTTGCTTAGATAGATTGTAATAAATATATATAATTATGGCAACCACTCTGAATATTCTACAATAAAGTTTCTTGCCTCCACCCTTAATTAAACAAATGCGCGACTAAGAGACATCAAATAAACATGCCAAGCATAACGTTAAAATATAAGATTTGCTCCAACGTGTATATAAATTAATTTGGAACTTTACTTTTAGAGGATTATAACTAACAAGATCTTGCTTTTATGCTCTTTCTCAACTTGCCATTTTATTTTCACATGTATTTTCAAGTAGGATCTTGACACAAGTCAGTTAACGTCCAAATAGCAGCTTATTTGATGGTACTTCAGAAGATCTAGAATCATCATTAGGAATCATGCGTATTATTTTCATGGATTGATGATTTCCATCACTAAATTGACCACCAAAGCTCGAAGCACAAGGGTCTAAACCACTTTCATTAGTATCACCATAAATAGAATCCGATTCAAAAGCCATTTTATGAAATGCTTGCACATTTGCACTGTACTGATTATGGCCATATTCGGTGCTCTCATATGGGAATCTTTGTTTGAAACTATTGCCAAAGTTAACATTTTGAAGTAGACCTGAACTGTCACTTTCCAACGCATGAACCACCTAGAGCATATAGAAGTGAACGATAAATAAAGGGCCCAAACACAAAGAATTATCTCAAAATCAAACCTGTGTCATCTTTGGACGTCTATTTGCTGAATAGTGTATACATGCTGCAGCTACTTGTACCATCCATGAGATAGTAGTTTCATCATAGTTTTTTGGCCTGGGATCAATAAAATCTTCATAATATCCTTCTTCCAATGCCTTTGCAAGCAACGGTCTAGACTGGACATTAGCAACACCAGAGTATTACATGTGAGGCATTTTCATTTTGCAATTTATAATGCATTTTCAGGTATAGAGATGGTTATATACCAATTCTACCAGCCCAAAAGGTTGCCTTGTGTCAATAGGAGTCCGACCAATTAATAATTCAAGCAACACTACCCCAAAAGAAAATACATCTGATTTGTCTGTCAACTTTCCTGATGATGCATATTCAGGTGCCAAGTACCTTCACAAATGCATCGTCAATGTCAAGTAATAGATAATAGTTCTATAAATATGGCATACCCCAATGTTCCCATAATACGAGTGCTAACATGAGTATGTGCATCAGAGCTAAATTTTGCAAGACCAAAATCTGATACCTGAGGCCATATGAAATAATGTATATTTTAGTTGCAACTCGTTTGCAAAGATAAAATGAGAATATGACTTATACCTTGGCTTCAAAATGTTCGTCCAAGAGTATGTTTGATGCCTTGATATCCCGATGTATGATTCGAGGATAACCTATTTCCAAAATGGAAAACTGCATTTACTACATGATCAAGCTACATGATCAATAAGAAAATCTTTGCTTACAATCTTCGTGAAGATAAGCTAGACCACGAGCTGCTCCAAGAGCTATTTTTAGTCTTGTTGGCCAATCCATTATAGGCATTCCTTTCCCTGTAGAATAGGAGATACATTATATAGAGTTCTAGTCTTTAGGCAAAATGGAGAAGGAGCAAATTTTTATACTACTGCATCTAAATAATATATTTCTCTACCTTATGGTCTCCGAGGATGATCAAAAGTCAATTCAATTCATTCGATTTCAAATCGGAGAGTATTTAGTTTCAATAAAAGGATAACTTAGCCTTACCATGTAAATGATGATGTAGATTGCCATTAGCTACATAATTATAAACCAACAATCTTTGATCATTGAAGATGCAGTAACCAACAAGAGAAACAAGATGTCGGTGATGAATACGACTGATGGTTTCTTGCAATCTGATAGAAGAAATAAAAGCATATAAGAAAAATGCTAATGTTAGCTCACATTCTGGAATAACCAATAAGTCAAATACCATAATTAGATAGGATAACTAATTGTTTGCCATCCTAGTGGTGTAGTAGTTGGGCTCTAGCAAATTGATGGTAGTTTTAAAATATGGAAGCAATGTAGTTGGGTTGATAGACAATGCCCAACTAGTCAAGTGTGGCTTCAAAGTAGAATTAACATAGCGTGAGAGATATTAAAAGCCGTATGTTATAGAACCTTGAATATTGAGTATTGCATCTTTGTTTTTTGGTACCTTGTTCATCTATCAAGAGAATATGGAAAAAAAATTAAAGTTTGTAAATGCTTTTCTGAAGATCTGGCATGACAGTTGGTCAAGATGGTCATTTTTTTAAGAATAAATCTAAAATTCATTGGAAGAAACGATTTATGAATAGAACTTTGATATCTAGAAGTAGCAATGTTTATTGCTCAGGAAGTAATTAGATATAGTTAATGCCAAGACAATAACCCATAACAGAGATAATAAACAACAAATGTTCGAGGAACTTCTTCTTCACGACTTGAATGCCATTGTAATGCCTGTTTGATATGGGATGGTAATAGATAATAGGGTTTCCATAGCTCCTTGGTCTTCGTGGACATTAATTCAATGTTGTGCCCATACAATCGGGATTCACTTTTGAGTGCCCTACAATGTGCCTACTTGACTACGTGTTTTCTTTCTTTTTGACATGTTTCCATACCTATGCTTAGGACCTTTTTTCCCCCTTTTTTTTGGGGAGGTGGGGGGGAGGGGGAGGGGGAAGGAGGCACTACTTAGGGTAAATTTGTATGAAAGAGATCAAATTTGCCTTTTGAAATATTTTCTATAAGGGTTTTTTGCCCACTTTCTGCACACACTATAGCATACCTCATTTTGTATAGATGCATCGCCCAAGATAAAGTTTACCAAGGGATATTAAAGGCTAAAATGTTTAACCAAGTAATTTAGGTGTCTATTTATGCATCCTTAATATAAAACAATTTTGCCTCATACTTCTCTAACATGTGCTTTACAGATGCCAGCAGTGGTACTAGCGCATGGAGGTTCTTAAGGAAGGCCCATTTATGCCCATACTCTTAACACATTTGATCTCGAACACATTGATGTTATACTCTATATATGTTCCTCGATAAGTTTATTGCATCATGTTCGAGGCATGGGTTTTTTAATCATGCCCAATAATGGGCTTACTGTACGATTCCCAAAGACCATTTAGTCTCCATGGATGATAAAAATCAAATCAATTCAATTCGAATTACTCTTTATTCTAAGTAGGAGTAGCATTGTTGTAGTTTGACTTGCTTTCTATATGGTATTTGCTCTTGTAGGTAATATGTCTGAATTAGGATGGTAGACCCTGAATAAAGTCTAGCACATAATACATTACTATGATAGTGAGGTTTATAAGGCTCGAGGATTTGAGGAGGCAAGTAAGTGAAGTAGTGCATTATTTCCTGTGTTTTTTATGATAATCACATTGCAATGGGCTCACTACGGAACTTTGAATCAAGGTGGGCCGGCTTTTGATTCTCGTGAAAACATGCTAGGGCGGATGAAGTGGGGCATTCATGTAATTTGGATTTAAACAGATTTCACGACCTATGGTTGGGGACAAGAGTGCAATGTGATTTTTCGTCAGAAATGGTCATCTCTATAGACCTATGAAAATGAGTGAATCTAACATGAGACCTTGTAGATTTGTATTTAGACCTCAACAATCTAACATGAAGCTCACCTCCATATGGAGCTTTTTATAATCATTAAATATTTCTCACAATAACCTGCAACCTTTCAAGCCTCAAGTTGCTGGAAAACCTTGATGCATAAATATAAATTTCCTAGGCCTTTCACCGGTTTAAATCTAAAACATCACCATTTGAGTGTAAGTTATTTCGAAAGATCGATTCCTCCAAAATACGGCAGGATACCAATGTTGTGTATTAGAGAATCTTGGAATGCAAGGAGTAGGTGCTCAAGGAATAGGGTTTTGCTTCTGCATTTGTCTCACGCCAGCACATATGACAACGAGGAACAAACACTTGTGTCGTGTAATGCATAAGGGAAAGAGAAATCATGACCCTTGACATTTTTCGCAGCAATCTTGACCATTAAAAAGTAGAATATATGGCTTCCATCCGCAAATCCATGGGTTGTCCCTTCGGGCAACCCAAACGTGTGCATTATTTGCTATGCATGTTGCCATTAGAAGCATGAGCAACAATTTTAGAGTACTTCTAGAGATTGTGCAATCTTTGCGTATGCCTTCTTACAATCAATGTTGCCATATTAGTTTGGTTGTCAGGTTGAGGAAAAAACATCGTGTGATCTAAACCATAGATCAAAAGATGTCGTGTTGTTCTGCAAGCTCCCAAGGGGCAAGTGGGAAATCAAGGCTAATAAAAAATATGCAACTTCAAGTTATTGTATGGAACTACTGGTGGTAGGTATCAATATGGAATGTATGCACATATTAGAGACACTAGATTATGTCACATATCCTATTCTTGGACTAGTTCTCAAGATCGAGTCTTAAAAAGGTTACAAAACTTTAATAGAAAACTAACACTCCACATCATAAAGGCATGTTTGCAATACAAACCAGAAACCATAGCCAAAACCTTATGGTTAATATGCTTGAAGACATAAATAATATTAGGGCACGTTTTATGCACCAACATTTATATATATCTATTGAATTGAATTGGCTTGGCTTTTATAGTCGATGAAGACCACATGGCCTATGCGGAGGCATGGTAAGATACATGAGACATGGTAGGATACATGAGAAGGATAACGCCCTGGAACGAGGGTGTTATGCCCTATTATAACAAATGAGGGCCGAGGCGCGAGTTTGTTATAGTAGGGCATAACACCCGAGTCCTAGGGTGTTATCCGCCTTAACAACCTGGGCCCGAGAGTTTTATAGTGGTTTTTTGGTGGTTTTATGGTGGTTTTTCATAACAAAGCCATTTGACATAATGTAAAGGACGGCTGGGCCCAATCCAGCCGTCTCATCCAATGCCAGAGCGATACATGTCGTTGTTTCAAAGTCTAAAACGCCCTGCAAAAAAATTACTGTACGTTATGCAAATTTGCTCGCCATTTTGCAAGTTTTACCTGCCATTTTGTAAATTTTACTGTTATTCTGTTTCTTTTACCTGCATTTTCTTTTGTGGTGTGACACGTGGCACGGCTGGATTGGGCCAAGCCGTCCTCTACATTAGGTGAAAGCCCCTCCGGGCTTGATTCCGGAGGGTCAAGCGTCGGCCAGCTTTCCCCTCCGGAATCAAGCCCGGAGGGGCTTTCTCTTATACAAACTAGGTGTTTATGCACTTTTTAATGTGTTACTAGTGGGTAACACTCGTGCAACTAACGGTTGAGATCTGATCTCAGCCTTAAAACTTGAGGACCAGGTTGTTAAGGTAAGATACACGAGAGATGGTAGGGTAGACAGGTTAGGTTAAGCAGTGGGCAAAATTCAAGATGTAGGGGAGGGTGCCCATATATGCCGCACTTAGTGTTAGAACTCTCGTAACTCTAGATTCCTGCATCAATTTTGGACAAATGAGACATCAATCGAAAGAGGACGAGCTCACCTATCCATCGGTGAAAAAAAAATCAGATTTGGAGTTCCGGAGAAGAAGTTACGAGCCTTGAAAGTAGGGTAGGTTGCCTGCCCATCTCACCGCACCAATTGCCCATCCACTGCGCACCAAGTAGCCATCAACTGTATTTGAGGATTCCTGAGGAGACTGCAATGCCAACGCATATGAAAAGAAAGCTCTTGAAGAGGGCTTTCAGATGCACCAATCCACGTGTCAATCCGACATTGGTGGAGAAAGTTACACACAATTGAAGGGCAAGGTATGCGCAATACAGGGGGATAGGGCTGCGGGATCAGTGGGCAAGAGTGCGGCATTGAGCCGCGCAGTAGCTGGGCACTGCGTTGATAGTGGGCACCCTCCCCTAATGTAATTGCATAGAAATAATTTGCAGTGAATAAGAGAAGAAAAAACAGAAATATGAATGGAACACTGACCTGTAGTGTTGTCTTGTAAATTTGTAGTGCGGAGCCGACGACGGAAGAGAAAGACGAGGAGCAGAGAGAGAGAGAGAGCAGCGAAAGAGGCACCAATAGAAACACCAACGATGAAGCTGGTTGTATGTTTGCGTGAAGGTGGAGTATAATAATAATATCTGATTGGTGGAGGTGGTGCAGGATACCTCCAGACTGCAGGCGGAGGATAACTCCAGACTGCGGGCGGAGGAGGAGAGGAGGAGCAACTATGGAAGGGGAAACTTCCGGGAGCAGGGAGTTTCTGGGAGAAACTTGCCCTGGCGGCGCCGCCGAGAGTGGCGGCAGCCGCGAGCGGCGCCGCCGCCAGGGCAAGTTTCTCCCAGAAACTCCTTGCGACCGGAGTTTCCCGCCGTAACCTACTGGACCCTGAAGTTTCCCAAAAGCTTCTGAACTGGTGTGAGGATTGCAAAAAGCTTTGAAAGATAGCAATGCAGGGGCGATCTAGTAAGTTCTGGCGAAGATTTTAGCTCAAGAATCTTGAAATCCATTCTAATCTGTTGTTTCTCATCCCAAATTTATGTCGTTTCTTGATTTTTGGCAGAAAACTAAGCATGGCTAGAGTAGGGAGATGAAGCATACCATGCTGCTGAAGAAATGCTCGAATGAGACATCAAGAAAAGCTGGAACAGAGTTTCCAAAACAAAGCTTTCTGAAACAGAGCTTGCGGAATAGAGTTTGCAAACAAACCGAATAGAGTTTGCACCAGAACAAAGCTTCTTCTATGCCAAAGCTGCACAAAGATGGAAAGCTTCTTCCATGCCAAAGCTAGAAAGCTGGAAAGCAGAACAAACCTTCCAAAACAGAGCTTGCGAAGTTTTGTTTGCAGAGCTGCGCTTGCACAGGGCTTGCAAAGTCTGCACAGAGACTCGATTCAGAGATCGACCCGAAATCTTGCTCCCTAAGAAAAATCCTGGTGGCGCCACCAGATCGCCGCCAGAAACTTACACCCTAAAATTACCTTAAAAAAAAAGCTCCTGAAATCTTAGGAAACTTCAGGGTCCTGTAGGTTACGGTGCCCGGACGGAGGCCAGCAGCCATCTTCCGCTCCAAAACGCTTCAGCCCATCGCATCGCTCTTCTGCAATCCCCACTTCATACTATTGGAGCCATTGTCGTGCCACACGACCCCTTCAATTTAATAAGATAGGATCCCTTTACTACAACCGAATACTGTAGATGTCGGCTGCCGACGGGTTTTCCTGGACAGGTTGTATATTTGACAGGTTCGTTTCTCAAGTACTTGCATATTAAGTTAGAATCTTGCTAGCCTTTGAATTTGTCCGTTTCTTCAGACTTCATTTTACAGCACTAAGGGACGCTTCACATGTAACAAAAAAGATATTCACATGTTAAGTTTTTTTGCCGGGCGGCTCAACGTCCAAGCCGTTGGACGTCAAACTGCTCCAGCAGTTCCTGATCGACCGGCTGCTTCAGCGTTTGGACGTCTTGACCTCCGTTTCCAGTAAATTTCGGTCTTCACCTGCAACAAAAGGTAAAATCTTGAAGCAATCTTGAAGTTGTGGTGCAAAAACAGTGATGGAGTAACAAAAACCGGTGCTGGTGTAGCAAACCGGTGATGTTGTAGCGATGGCGATGTCCAACATGTGAACGCCCCAAAATTCTTGCCGGGGACGTTCACATTGGGGAGGCGCAGGAGACGCTACATGTGAGGCGTCCCTAAGGGTACCTACACACCATGGGGTCAATTCCGTTAAGTTAGAAAAATGTAAGTTAACTACATGGTTTTTGTTAACAAAATTGTTAATTTTAAGGGGTTAACTTTTAACAAATTGTTAGAGTTAAATTAGCCATTTAACCCCTTTTCACATTGATTTTTGTTATGTTATTTCTTAACATTTAGCTAACAATTTTATGTTTTGTCGACCAAAACTTATTCGATGCGGGACCCCTTCGTTTAATTTTGTTAACTCGTCGGAGACTGGCGTCGAGACTCCCGATGGCTCCATCGCCGGAGATCCTCACCGTGGCGTTGGCTTCAAAGTCTGACGAATCCAATCTGTAAGTTTCTTCCATATATACTGGATGAGTTTTTTCTTCAATATATTGCGTTGAAAGTAGGGTACATTCTGTGCCTTCTTTTTCTCTACAGACCATTTCTTATCATAGATTCTGTGTTTTACTAAGAGAATACACACTTCCTGAAGCTCATATATGCCACTATTCAAAGCAGTTAAAATCTAATGAAGAAGGTCTGAAATCTAAACAGAGAATAGTTTTGAAGTGGATTTCAGAGTGGGTTCAGAAATTCAGTTTATTTAAATATTCTAGAAACATAGGATTCATAAATTTGTTCTTATCAAATGCAGCTGAAATGGCCAGTAATAATCAAGAGGATGTTGTAGAGATTGTAGCACCTTCTAGTGTCTATTTTCTATTACATAATTTTCAGTAAATGTACGCGTGAAGTTCATTGTCCTTTAATGCCATCAATGTAGTCTGTGGAGATATATGAATTGTAAATTTAATTTGCATGTGGAATTAATGGTGCCCTTGCTTCCTCTTGCCACATTTATCAAGGATTATGTAAATTTAATGGCCATGAAATACCCATTCTGGAACCTCCGCTACATATTACAGTGCAGAAAGAAAGGCCTGTGATCAGAAGCCAGGCTGAACACATGTGCAGGCTTATTCAAACAGATAATGCTGTTTTGGAAAGTAGGAGGTAAAAATCTTTGTCATTTTCTGTCTTTATAAACACAGTTGGCACACAACCATATTCCTCAAGAGTTGTGTCAAAGTCTAGATTTAGAACTCCAACAGAAAATGGCCTGCACGACATTGCAGCTAAAACCACATCCTGCAACCCAAGAATCGCATTAAATGGCATGGCTCTAAGCATAATTGTTTGGTCTAGATTTTTGAGTGCTCTAAGCATGATGTCTGTTCCTGAGAAGAAGATACCTGATATTAGAAAGAAAGAATTCAGAAGGATTTTATGACCACTTTTAATTGGAGAAGACAGAAATGCTAAATGCTAATTGATATTTAGCACTTGCCAGAAATGTAGTTCTGCAATTGAAAGTTCGTAGTCCAACCTGAGCTTGTATTATCTTTGGCACGACTGAAAACAATCAGATCACCATTGGAATCTAGTCTGACAAAAAGCCAGGCATTAGAAAATGATGTAGGGAAAGACACTGTGGTGTCAGGTATACACGCGCTAACACCATTGGAATTCACTGTGCCTGGAGGCAGGCGGTAACCCATGTTAAAGAAGTTGATGTTGAGTGTTACCTGAGTCACATATTGTGAACATCTAACAAGTGTAAGGCTCCACACAAAATAAGGCATTTTTGAATCAGACCAATTAAGGTACATAACAAAGCCAGCCACCTCAATTACACCCTCAAATATTCCCTCCTCCATAGTAGAGTTTGAGGCACTGCCCACAAAGTTTTACCCTGTGGACACACTTTGGCCCACAAGTAAACAATCAGTAGGATGATCAAAACTTTTCCAAAGTGCATTTCCTGTGCTATTGTTGAGAGTAAAGTTTCCCGTTTCTGGAACATCTAAAGAAACAATACCCACAACAGAGGAAGACCATACAACACTGCCATTCTTATCCTGCAAAGACAGACTAGTCTGTGCTGTGAGTACAAGGGTTGCGTTTTCTCCAACGGGGTTGTTTCTGTTTGCAGACCAGACAGGGACTTCCCAAGTTTTTCTAGCTCCAAAAATTAAGCTTAGGTAGAAATCACTACTGGTATTTGAGAAACGGAAAAAGACAAGGCCAAACGTACCATTGTCACTTGTGATGGTCATTTGCTGCGTGGATGAATTGGATGTGGTTGTAAGACAATGCAATGCAATGAAATGCAATGCAGAAAAACATCATCATCATCACGTCATCAACCTATGTACATGGAAAGCCATAAAAATGAGTTGATGTTTTGTTTGCAAATGAGTTGATGTTTTGTTTGCCGTGTTTGATATGTCTGAAGGTACCCTAAGGAAAATACCCATAAGGTATTTCTGCTGAGAGGTATTTCTTGTATATCATACGCTTGGATATAGAAGTTGGAGAGAACATATGCTAGGAAACAGATAATGCATGCGATTCGACACCGTCAGATCGCCATTTTGGGGAGAGACATGGCTATATATACGTCTTTGGGCTCTTTCTCCATTATCGGCATCTTCTCACAACAGTTTTTTTGGGTCTTAGTTGTTGGCCAAGCATTGATTATTAGTTCATGTTTTTATTCTTTTGCTTCTCTTGCATGCACCAATTTGTGGATTACAAGTTATAAAAGCACTTACGAGTGCAGGACTTAGATGCAAAGCAAGTGACACAAGATTCAGGCGTTTCAGCAATATTTCAATCTACGAGCCGTAGTAGTGTTAAAGACAAACGACCTATTGAAGCAGACGTAGAATACTTTGGCAAAATTGAACGGATCTTACAGGTAAAGTTAGCCCACTTAGATAAGAATGTTTTTATAATAGCATAAGTTTGTCATTATAACTCTTCTAGCATGATTTTACAGGTTTGTCTTGGTTCAACACATGTTGTGCTTTTGCAATGCCATTGGTATAGGCCTGATACTATTGGACAACGAGCATCAACAAAATTTGACAAGTATGGCTTTCAACTAGTGGACACTACAAAGGCTGCATATAAAGCTAATTCGAATTCCCAACCCTTTGTCTTTCCAGAACATGTTCAACAGGTAAATCTTCTAGCCATAATTTCTTAAAAAATTGTATATATTTATGCATTTTCAATATATGCAGGTGTTCTATTTTGAGGATCCTCATACTCTCGGTTGGTCTATTGTGCTCCAAAATCCATCTCGTAGATGGGCTAGTACTTATGATGAAAGTGAAAGTGATGTAGATTGATACATCTCTCTTCCATTTATATTGTAGTTGGTGTCAAATTCAACCTTCAATTTCAAAGTTTCTTACATGTAGTTCGATATCCTAAGTTCTTGATCAATTAAAGAATAAAACTAAGTGAACAATTCTTACTAGATGAGTACTTATAAATAGATTCTTATATATGCATTGGCAAGTGTTCTCATCTATGGAATGTCAAAAGACAAAGTTTATTTTCAATTCAACTTCTTTTTCTCTTCTCGCAGGAATTAAATTTTGATATGGCATCTTCCTATCCAACAAGTGGTATATTAAAACAATGGAATAAGCAAACAATTGTCATTCCCAACATGAAATGCCAAATTTTGAACACACTTAAATGGACAATAAATATACTTGTCATTTAAGCATATACAAATGGCACATATGAATGGCACTTGTGTGACAATTATATGACACTTATAAATATGCCATTTGTGCTGGA
Organism: Isoetes taiwanensis; assembly: GCA_021234155.1. Classification (NCBI taxonomy): domain Eukaryota; kingdom Viridiplantae; phylum Streptophyta; class Lycopodiopsida; order Isoetales; family Isoetaceae; genus Isoetes; species Isoetes taiwanensis. The sequence goes on from JAJEKV010000455.1 coordinate 83,972, forward strand.
CAAATGACAAAATTATAACCACACTTAAATGGCAAGTAGAAGTCACTTACACAAGTAACATTTCTTCATGCACAAATGGCACAAATAGGTGACAGTTATAGGGCACTTATATGGCATTTATCAGTATGTTATTTATGCGAGTCAAAATGGCAGAATTTTAAACGCACTTAAATGGCACATACAAGACACAAAAATATGTGCCATTTCTAAGGCCAACAAAGGGCAGAATGGTTGTCACTTACATAACATATACATGTCACAATTTTTTATTTGCCAATTAAAACTACACAAATGGCAAATGCATGAGAATGTGACGTTTGTTTGTGCCATTTGTGCCCATTTTTGTAGTAGTGTTTGTAAGTTTTAAGAATGATTCTTGCTCGCTTTGGCTGTGGAATTTTTGCTTGCATGCATGGATCTGAAGGTCCTGCATCAAATTCTCATGTGTTTCGTTCATGTTTTCGTTCCTTTGTGTCTCTTGCATGCACGAATTTGTGGATCTATAATTTTTATGAATGATTCTTGCTCGCTTTGGCTATGAAATTTTTGCTTGCATGCATGGATCTTGAAGGTACTGCATCAAATTCTCACGTGATTCGTTCATGTTTTCGTTCCTTTGCTTCTCTTACATGCACACATTTGTGGATCTATCAGTTTTATGAATGATTCTTGCTCGCTTTGGCTGCCACATAAAGGATTTCACTTTAGGAGGGATGGGGCTCGACCACATAAACTTTAAATTCCTTATGCATCTTTCCTCCTCAGTTTGCCATTTGGTATGAATGGAGAGCCTCTGACCCCTCATCAGAAATTTGTAAGCTGTTTTAACCTTGAAGCCCGCAATTCCATTATGAGTCCAGTTCTGGTCATCATCATCATTCCATCTTCCTTGAGAGAGCATCTGATAGATGTTCTTGTAGAGGATCTCGGTATCGATTCCTTCTCCTGCCAAAACTGAGTGTTGAAAAGGAATAATCCCGTGTTCGTTAAACATATCTCTGATGAAGATGATTCCTTTGCTTCCCCATAACCTCGCCTGCTCCGGGAAGTGACAAGCTAAACATAAGGAAGAATCATTTGTCAAGAGTCCAGGGTTCCAGAAGATGGATTAACCATCATTCAATTAAATTGGGATTATGTCTATTCCAAAATCGCGCCGTATAAGCATTTTATTGACCATTATATTGAATTAACCACACTTTTGCACTGTGTTCATTTTCGGGCTGGGAATATGCATTTTATGTGAAAATGCAAAGGCATTCAAATATTCGATGCAAATGACCCATATTATGACAGAATGTAGGCAGTTGAAAAAGCAGGAAATTGCCTATTAATTCGCACATTCACGGACGACAACGAAATCTAAACAATGAAATTGTAAAGCTTTACGAGTAAATAACAACAAGCAAGTTGCTACAAAACAGAGATTTTCGTGGTTCAAATCGCGCGTGGCGCGATTTGCTTGGCATAAATAACGCATTACAATAGAACATAAACTACAAAAACTAATCAGATTCATCGTCCTCAGGCGCTGCAGGCGGTCCTGAGATCCTGTCGATCATGAACAAACCATGCTCTGGATTCCATATAAGATGGATTACAACATCAAAGGGATCAGGATAGAAGCGGACAGGATTCATAGCAACGACATCAAGCCAGTCCTGAAGTTCTATTTCTAGTTTCGCGGCACTGCAGAGGTCCGCATGGTTCATCTTGCGAGGTAATAGAATGTGCCATAATAACAAGGAGAAGGCGGAGACCGAAGCCGATTCAGGGGCTATTTCATGCATACCTATTTATACACACCAAAATTATTGACAGTATATACCTACAAATTATTGCAAGTATAACAAACCGTACACATAATATAAAAAAATAATCGCATAACAGAACCAATAATTTGATAAAAAGAACACAATATATATTCAAAACCTTTCATTATAAAGTATATTTCATATTCAAAACTTTTTGGAAAGTGTATTTCCTGTATACATATATATCAAAAAAGTTCCCTTTCTAGGACGATTTTCTCAAGTTCCCTGTCAATTTCCCCTGTCCGATCAAGGTGTGGGTATAGTGTGTGTATCTCTTCGACCGTTTTTCCTGAAGCTATTTCTTGCAGGACACTAACAAAGCGGCGCAGAAGTCATCTTTGTCAAAATCTTGAGGATGATAGGATGGCGGATTCAATGATCGTGGACTGATTGAAGCAACACTTTAGAGGCGTCATCATCCACAATGATTATGCCTTCCTTATCCTCAACACCTAGGGCATCCATCATGTTGCGCAAGCATTTTACAAATATCTTTTTACCCGCTTCGGTTCTTTAGGGTTTGTGAATGAAGCACATTTGCTTTGATCCCGGATGGGCCCCAATTTCTATTTAGCTCGGGCACTACTTTCAAAACATCCTGTATATTTCTATGCTCCATGGATGACCAAATTGCACAACTAAACGGTGAAGGCCTGGTCCAACATCTCCCTTCGGATAAGGGCGGGTAAACATATTTGGTATGCGTGTCTCAAATGGTTGTTGCGCATACCATGACTTTTCAAACGTTGCTTTAGGTAACGTTCTACATAGCACACCATTCAAATCAAAGACCGGTACTTTTGGGGAAGCCAAATCATTTACGTAAGGAGAACAATAGCGTATGAGATGAAAGAAATGGAAAAAAAAAAGCAGCGCAGGTAGCGATTTCATGAATGATGCATGTCAACATAATTCAAAAGTATGCTCTAGGAAACTCCAAATCGCGCCCGCCAGCGCGATTTCTATAAGCTTCTAGTTTGAAAAATGCATGGATATCAAAAAAGGAATATTGTCCGCGATACCTTTTCGTCTTCATCATTCCCCGTGTTCTCTTCATCCCTTGCATCTTTATTCGACTTGCCTCCGGTGCGCTAGAAGCACCAACCACATCAGTTGAGATCATGCGGTGTGAACTCGCTTGATAGTTCATTACTCTTTACGCTAACGGCTAGTGTTATCAGATTTGGAGTCCGCTTCATCATCAAGATTGTTATTATCATCATCCTTGGCATTGTCATCTTGGTCTATATTTTCGGGGCCAAGAATGTTCCACGGGCATGTCGATAGGTACTTGGAGATCGGCATTTTCGTCCATGTCATCCATGAAGTTGGTGCCACGCAATGCCTGTCTCGGACTCTCCGTTCCTTAAGCAAATCGAAGGTATTTCGGCCTTAGAGCTAGAAGCTTTGTTTTTTTTACCCGATTGGTCCCCTAGGGGCTTCCTCTAGTACTTTCTCAAAGAAGAGGTCCAAAAATTTCGGCTCGATCATCGGAGACGGACGCCGGCATTTCCTTGCTAACTTCAAAGCTTCTCTACCGATGTAACCTCCAACGTGAAGTTCGACAAGTTGTTCCCAATGGACAAAATGCTTCAATGAGATCTTTGGGAAAGGTCCATAGAGAACCCGTTCTTGTTTAGCTTCCCCTTATGTGAAGTTAGGAGCTCATACTTAATGTGGCCCACAAGAACTGGGGTCGATCCTCGTTTTCTTCCTCTTCTTCCTCTTCCTCCTCTAACTCTTCCACGACCTTGCCCTTCCCCTTGTCTTCTTGCTCCGGATAGAAGGCGTTTCGCGAGATCGTTCATCTAACCGATAGCACACCGCCATGCTAGTTTCTCTCCATCCGCTTTTCCCTTAAGCCTTTCATATTCCTTATCATCCATAATGGCTATCATAATAATAAGCACATGAGAAAGTTTACTTCTTTGTCTTTGAAGTCACCGTCCTTGGTTTCATCTATGAGGATGCTTTGTCATTATGACTTTCACGCATTCTAAGTCATTTGCAGCACTTAGAGCATATGCATAGGACATGTCTGGGAGGGACATATAGTGACGATTGTGTAATGCATTTCTGTCGTGCAACCACTGCATATGTTGAAGAACGTATTATAGTCTTCAAGTGACCATCTGGCGCCTCGACTATCAAGCACGAAGAGTGTGATATCATGAGGACCTTCACCCACTTCTGGCAAGGCACACTTGAAACCAGTGGACACTTGATAAAAAAATGTGGATTCCGTCTCCGGGGTCTGCTTCACCAACGCGACTTTTCGTTTCAAGTCGGATGCAACTTTTGTGTGAATTCCACTGATCTTTGCAACGTTCTTCAACTTCTGCTGCTTGACAAAGTCCTTGGACCAAAATACATACTTCTTTAGGTCGTCGTTGGAGACGTTATACTTTTGCATTAGTCCTAACTCCGACAACGACCACTCTGATGTAAGCCTTTGCAATTCCTCACCAACTGCCTTCTTGAGCACTCTAATATTCTTCAGCTCGTCGCATGCATCTTCAAAGGATTCCATAGCCTTTGTTGCTGAGGTTTTCTTGTAAAGGATTTCCTTTCTGATTAACCTATCCAAGACTGAGATGAGTTCTTGATCTTCTAATCCCTGGGCCTTCCTCATCTCTGTTATATGGATATCAAAAATTGATGTGTCAACAGGAGGAAATCTTCCTTGTGAATCTGGCAACTTCTTCTCCACGTAGGCGTCCCAGAATTCATTCCATTTCTCCCATACGGGATCTGAAGCAAAAACTATCTTGCAGGCATCCTTGGGCACAGTTGGTTCTTCGGCAGCATCACCCTTTTCATCTCCTTTTTTTTTCTTTGATCTGGTGCTCTTGGTCTTGTCCTGTATTATAGTCTGACTAAGTGTCCTTTCCAGCAACTTGAATTCAGCGCTTTTGGACTGGCCCTCGTCGGTAGGCATTGGCTTCCCATATTCAATCCATCGGTTCCGAGCATGCCGGGTTGCTCTATATAGGACCTGCAAGGAATAACTTCGTTAGCTTTATAATCGTGAATTCAAACAATCCTTCTAGTTTATAATCGCGCCACGCGCGATTTCATATTAGAAGGCAAATCGCGCCAGGCGCGATTTGCCTTCGCTAAATAGCAAAGGGTTTTTGAAATAGTAGATGGTTCTAGTCGTATAAGCAAATCGCGCCTGGCGCGATTTGCTTATTTGACGGGAAACGTCTACCATCCCAGGAACCCATTGCCTTCTACTATGAAATCGCTACCGGGCGATTTGGTAATCTGAAAAATAAAAATGGAAGAGAATTACCTTTTGTATAGGAAAGTTTTTCCCATGTCATTTAGGAGGCGCTTATTTCGGCTAGTTCGGTGTTGTTGTTGACCCGCCAGAACCGGGTTCGGAGAATACAACTTATAGAACAACCGATTCCCAAGATCTTTGTGCCTTCTTGATGAGAATCTTACGGGCCTCTATTGAATCTTTGGCCATCTATTATCATAAAATGTATGTGCGGGTTCTCGATGAAGTCCTCCGCCTTGCTCCGGATGATTACCTTTTTTCTCGTATCGTAAAGGCACTACATCTGCCCAGGGCATTGGCACCGCCCGGATTTTCGATCATCTTTGTTCAATATCTCCAAGGAGTCTTGCTTGTCATACCTTCTGGCCGATATAAATAGCTTTAGTGGACTGAAAAGCCCTGTCCGCGTTATTTGGATGTGTGAAGCCGAGGCCCAGTGGATACTTGTCGGCATATTTCTTGATTTGCTCATTGCCTCCAAGCGCTGGCCTTGTCATCGTCACTTGTAAAGGCCTGCTTTGTCATACGTAGTTTCCCACCTCTAGAGCTAGCTTCTTCCTTGTCCTTCCTTTGCTGTAAGTAGACCTTTGCCCGAGGGCCTCGTGCTAATGGCTCGTCGAGCAGTGTAAGCCCCTCGCATATTCTTATAGGAGTCAATGGCTGCGCCACTGTCAGCCAAATTTGAAGAGGTTATCGGCCATGTAAATGCGATCTTAAGCGGTCTCTTTAAAAGAGCTTCGCCTTTGCATCGATTGATCTTCTTTAGGCTTTTCTTATGTTTTTGGCCCACTTCAACCTAAACGAAGCGAAAAGAATCGTCACACTTCACATGTAATAAGAATTCCCCTGCTTCTTCATTTGATCGTCTCTCTTAACCTTGACATGAATATGAGGTCTGTCTTTCCACCGGTTTTGAATATCTCCACATACCATTCGACCCCTCTATAAGATCTTCTTACGGACATGGAGGTTCTACACGAGCCTTTATTATTCCAGATGTATCTTCTAACAATCAATACATTTGCAGTCTATACTTGGTAACATCTTCTTACGTCCTTTGCCTTTTTCGGGATGTAGAGGTCTCGCCTTGCTTGGTCCTCCCTCTTTTGATTGTCTTTTGTGATCCTGTGAAATTACAGCACATGGGTTAATCTTTTTATGCTCAAATAAATGTTTGTCGACACATATGCAACAAAAGCGGCTTGGCGCGATTTGAAAATGAATACCAAACAAAGTTCATTTAGTTTATTGGGGTCAGGAGCGGTGGCGTTTTGTCCCGGTCAAAATGCAACAAATGGCGCTTGGCGGCGTTTAGAAGTGACACGAAAGATAAAGAAACTAATGTAATGCCTAATTAAAAATCAAGCCCAGGGCGTTTTGTCCGAATCAAAATGCTCGGGACACAACTAACTATAAAATGCAACTTAAAGAGTTGAATCTTCATCGGAGGACACAACTAACTATAAAAACACAACTAGCTCTTTGAATAATCGTTCAGACTAAGTATACAAGCTTCAAGCAAACACATCTAATTAAAGTACACATTAAGCATTTGTTTCCATACATTTTTGGGACATATGAACTCAAACATTAGAGGACACATGCTTCTTATTGGATAATAACTATATTATTACGGAAAAACATCCTAAAACCCTAACAAAAAAGGGACACAGAGATCAATTCTGAGAACAAAAACAGATCAATTACGAGGCGCTTGTTGGATTTGTGCTTTTACGTGTTCGGCAGCCTCCGGGCTTTGCATTTGTGCTTTGGACTGTCGCCCACCTCTACCCGCCTCGGGCCGCGTTTGCAGATCCTCTAGGCGCCATTGGCTGCAAGTGCGGATAGTATGAGCCCGGGATTTTGGTTTAAACTTATATGTATCGTTCATAATCTTGGCCGCCGGATTTAAAACCAGTAAATTCAAATTGGCGTCCTTTTAAATTTATACCACCTTAATTAACCGCCCGGTCCGCTCATTTACAAATTTAAAATTGTGTTTTTTCTTTTTAGTGCAATTTCAAGAACCATTAATTATTAATTTCAAGAAACGATATGTGGCAATCTACTACCACCTAATCGGCCACCTACTATCAGGCGCCCAAGATCATTCCTATTATCGAGGCGCCCAAGATCATTCCTACTTTTCGAGCGCCCAAGAACAATCTTCTATCGGGCGCCTACAATCCCATTCGATCGAGCCGCCTTCAATCCCATTCGATGTCCGCTGAACTATGGTGAGTGTGATTCCATTAGAATGCATTCTCTTGTTCTCTATTTTTCGTCCTCTATTTTTTCCAATGAATTTCGGTTCTTTATCGATTGTGGGAGAAGAATGCTATCTTTTAACAACAAAACTTGAAGCCGCCGAGTAGGCTTATGTAAAATCGAAGATCTGAATCCAAATTCTATGTGTCATGGTGTTCCTCTTGGAAACAGTTTCAGAAGATTTCCATTATAAACCGCAATTATGAAGATGAGGCTCTTCCAAGAAGACATCCGGTGGCGATACTACAGGAAAGTGTGGGCACATTTGTAGCATGGCCAAAAGAACGTCTGAAAAAGGTATGTATATTTGGATATTCAAAAAAAAAAGAATATATCATATCATCTCAAGCGTGATGTTGTGAACTTTGAATTCTTTGATGGTCTTTAGTCAGTTTTATCAACCCCATGAAACTACACATTAATGAAAATATGTAGTTTCTTGGGGTTGGTCATCCTCGGGCCGGAGGGCATCACAGATTCAATGTTTTCGACATTGCATAAAAAAAAATAATAAACTAATGACGTAAAAGTATAGTGCAAATTGCGCCAAAGCGAGTTTGTATTCATATTCCAAAAAGTTATGTACATTTCTTCTTCGCAAAAATGCGCCAGCGCCGAATTCTTTCTATCTCTACAATATGTCACACAGCCCATTTCATCCGCCCAATCCCGCAAGAAGTCCCCACGAACCACCTCGATATGACAGATCCTCATCTTCCCTCGCGGATGTCGAGTCTCCAAACGAGTGTTGTATCGATCCCCGATACTATAAATCAAATCCTTGTACTTATTTGTTGGCATGAGCCTTACTAAGAGCATGAGGAGTCCGATATGTCCATAGATGCGATGGAAGTGTACCCATGGCCCCCGATACACAGTGCCTAATGGATTCTCCAACTCTCCTTGAACGTTTTGAACAAAGACACTCAAGTAATATCTTGTATGTGGTCCAGAGTTGATGGTCGCCCGGGAACTAGAACCAGCCCGGTGTATTTGAACCAGCCGGTGTCCATGCATAAGGAAAATCCATGGCACTAGAACGAGAGAAAGTAATTAGCACAGATCTATTTCACACGCGCCTGGCGCGATTTGTATAGAGCCGTATGAAATTGAAATGCCAAACTAAAAACGCGCCTGGCGCGATTTGATTAACCTAGTGGAAAACGTAACCCAAAAATAGAAATGCGCCAAGCGCGATTTCTCCCATTCCAACATATTATTCTAACAAAATGCATAATGCAGAATGCAGAATTCAAAATATAAAGCCAGTATTAGTTCATTGTTTAGTTCATTGTTTTAGTTCATTATTTAGAGCAGATAGAGGAAGAGCTAGTGAAGATCTATGATCTATGATCATAGATCATAGATCAAGATCATAGAGCAGATATGATCTATGATCATTATTTACTTCATTATTTCAGATCATTAATTAGAACAGATAGAGGAAGAGCTCGTGAAATAGAATAACTTCATTATTTTAGATCATTAATTAGAACAGATAGAGGAAGAGCTAGTGAAATAGAATAAGAGCAGATCATATAGGCAAGATCACAGAACAAGATCATAGAGCAGGATATTCTGATTCATGTAAAAGTAACTGATTAACTGATTAAATTAACTGTGGTAAATATACTGATGCATGTAAAAGTAAATAACATGCTTTCTGTAAAATAACTAAAAGAATGAGAGATACTAACCTATTTGTGTTCTGTACCCGAGAATTGAGCCTTTGACTTCGAGCCGAAACCAAAAGATCGAAAACCAAAGTAATAGCAGCTAGAAGCCGAGTAGCTTTAACACAAAAAACCAAAGTTATTCAAAGTCAGAGAGATTGTACAGAGCCGAAAAAACCTTGGAGAATTCTGCCTACAAACCTTGGAGCCGAAAACAACTTTGAGCCGAAAACCCTAAGCTCAAAAAAAAAAAAAGCCGAGTTTAAAGCATATAGAAGCCGAGTTTAAAGAAGATAGAAGTCGAAAAGTCGAGATTGATGCAGATAGAAGCCGAGAAGCAAATAGAATTCGGGATTGAAGCAGATTGAAGTGTCTAGATAGCCAGATTGAAGCAGATAGATAGCCGTAAAAGCTCGAAAAGCAGATAATAAAAGCTCGAAAAGCAGAGAAAGCAGAAAAGCTCGAAAAGCAGAGAATAAAAGCTCGATGTAATGAAGTAGATAGATAGATCGAAAGCAGATATAAAAAGCTCGAAGCAGAGATAGCCGAAAAGCTCGACGTAAAAGCGAAAGCAGAGTTCAAAAAAGCGCGCCAGAAGTTCAAAGCGCACGAGTTTGAAGTTCAAAGAGAGACAGAAAAAGCCGGAAAAGTGGGAAAGGGATTGTAAACTGGAAATAATAACTGCTTTAAAAAATTTCGTGATCAAGGCCATAATAACCGCAGTGGAACATTTATTGCAAGGGTTATATAAGTTATAAGATTTAAGGTTAATAGTTTTAAGGTTTATAAGTTAAGGTTATTAGTTAAGGTTAATATTTTTAAGTTCATAAATAAGGTTATAAGTTTAAAAGTTTATGAATTTGAATTTAGAAGTTTTAAGTTTTAGAAGTTTTAGGCTAAGGTTATATTTATTGAAGGTTAGAAGTTTTAACCTTACAACTTCTAACCTTAAAAGTGCTAACCTAAAGCCTTAAAGTTGTTTTTAAGGTTACAACATTAAAGGTTATTATAAGTTAATATATTATGGGTTAACTTATTATTATTATAGATTAAGTTATTATAGGTTATTAAGGTTATTATTAAGGTTAACTTTCATTTAAGAACATGTTAGGGAGATGTTATTTGGATATGCTAACTTACTATAGGTTTTATTCATTTTAGGTCAATGGCATGCAAAATGCTAAATCCCCCAAGGCCCCCAATGATGGTGATCAAGGCAAAGAAAAATCCCCAACTAATGAAGATGACAAAGATGATGGGAAAGAAAAGGAAAAGACCAGAAATGAAAAGGATGAAGATGACAAAGATGATGGCAAAGGAAAGGAAAAGACCTCAAATGAAAAGGATGATGCCACAGGAAAGGAAATTGTACTTTATACTAGGGTCGATTGAAAAAAACAAAAGGTCAAGATCCCGCATGCATGCAACAGAGAGGCAAGAGGGAGAAGGGATTATTGTTCTAGCAGATCCTATCAATGCAAATGAATGATGAAAGATTAGGGGAGGACAAAGGTTAGGTGTGGCAATCTCAAAATTATATGACAATTGGAAGGAAAAGGGTTCAGGCAAACAAGAATGCCTAGCTTGTGTGAAGCAACTAGAGGTTCCAACTATTGTTGCATGGCCTAGGGACAGTATTCAACTGGAGGGGAACTACACGTTTCCTATAGATGTAGAACCATTGTCAATAATGTTTACACAGTGTAGCAAGAGGCCACTTCCAACTTTCAAACATTATCCCACCAAAAGATGCAAGTCAGATTATGATTGTTCTCCTGAAGCTATGATGAAGGTTAGAGGAGGTGAATGTTGTTGTTTTTCTTGTGTTAGAATGTTCACAGTAGAGGAGTTGGTGGGAGCAAGAGCTACATATCAGGAACATAAGTGTGATAGCAGGAGGAATTTCATGTACACCATATTTGGCTATGCAATTCAGGATGAAAGATCAAAGAAGAAAAGATTCCCATTGAATGGAAAGTGGATATGTTCAAAAGCATGGATGGCTATACATGGAATTCCAACCTCTTCTTGGCAATAACCGGCAAAAAGAGACATGAAAATGGTAGTAAAATTGCATTGCATGGGAACACCGGCCCGGTAAGGCCTACCTCAAGAACTATAGTCGCAAAGGAAATATTTGAAAGATATGTGGATTTCAATGCGTAAAACATGCCACATAAGAGTAAGAAGGATGAACAGGTAGAGTTATTGTTGAAAAGAGATTGCCATCCCATTGTACCTTAAGAGCATATTAGAGGAAATAAATGCATTGCTTCGGGAACTTGGAGTGGCCTCTATATCCCAGCCCAGTTTTAGTAGGCTATGGAATAGGCATTTCAAGCATGTGACCATAGCAACTTCAAACAACTTTGCCAAGTGCAATTTATGTGCCAAGCTGAAGGAGACACTAGATAAGACTGCAACCAAGTCTAAGGGCAAAGATAAGGGAACATATGAAGGACCATATGACAGATCAACTATCATGTAGATCAACTTATTGGATGTGGAGGACCTTATCTGCAATGGAACCTAATAACTATCTATGTATTATACATGATAAAATGGACCAACAGAAGACTTGTCTTCCACAATTCAAGTACATTCCTAAGTCATGTGGAAGATCATACCCTTTGCAGATTTCAATGTGGGGGCAATATTGCATGGGCGCCTCGAGACCTATTATGGCCATTTTGGTTTAGAGTTGTGGAGTGATGGTCCAGATTTTCACATTGGGAGTATCATGAGGTGTTTAAGAAACTATGAGAAGGGTTACAATGGTCACCTACAGGATCCTACAGCTAGCCATGCACTACATAGTGCATTGTTGGATGGAACCCCTAATAGTATTGAAAAGTTTAGCAAGGCAAGATTTAGGAGGAATGGACCTAATGAACATGTTGGAGCTTCAACATCTCGTGCTAAACCTCGAGATCCGCCCCTTGAAAGTTCCTCTTGCAACTAGATAATTGTGCTGGTCAAAATAAGAACGGTGGATGTTTTCTTTCCTATCCTACTTAACAATTTGTGGGTGTTTTGAAAGAGTCAATTTGGGGTTCCTAATGCCCGGACATACTCATGAGGATGTGGATGCATTGTTTGGAAAATATAGTCATGTATTGAGACAGCAGACAGTTACCAACTTTCCCAGGCTATTGGAAATATTTCATGGATGTACAAATCCATCTCCTATAGGATCTATCATAGAAGAAGTGCCTGATTGGAAGAGTTTTGTGGATGGTTATGCTCGACATGGAAGGTCATTCTAGACCTCTTCAATTCACTTTTTGGGTGAGAGAAGGGATTCCAATCATGCAATGGAAAATGAGACCTTCAGAGGAGAAGTGGAGAGGTGGGGCAGAAATTTGGCGCAGGGATGCAAATGGCAAGCCTATGATACCTCCTGGTCAACCAAAAGCTCTAAAACCAACTGAAGAAGTCAAGCAATTGGGATTGACTAAGGATGGCATCAATGACTACATCAAGCATTGGCAAACTAATTCAGATGACACAAATCGTGCAATCGATAGATTATTGGAAGAAGGTGATCAATTTGTTGGATGAGGTAGACACATCCTCCTCAAGAAATTTGAAAGAAGGGTGGTTCCCTAAAAGTAAGTGGAAAACATTAGCGGGGCCGAGAAGATGATGGTACCATTAGTAGCATTGTGAAGGCATATGCTCCTCCTCAACTGATAAACACTATGTTGGTCCTAAGAAGGATAGGCCAAAATATCTAGGCATGGATTCTTATGAACCTTCTAACGAAAGTGGAGTGCAACCAATTTGTAGTAGTAAAACCAAAGCAGATCTAGAGACCTATCCGGTGTGGTTGGGATGGACTATCTCGGATATTTGCAAAGAAGAAGGTGATGTTAACTTCAATAAGGTGGCGTGGAATGGTGGTGTCCAAAGACATCAGTTGAGTAATGTCATAGATAAAGAAAGATATTGATTGTTGGACAAAGAGGTGGAGGAGAAATCCAAGTGATCCTGATCTTTGGCTAGACATTGAAACCGTATTGTACTCGTGGACTCCAAAAACTATTCCTAGTAAAACAGCGAGAGTTACAATACCTCAGGATGTAAGGAATAAGGTTCTCATATCCTTGGGGATGCTAGTGGAAAAATGAAAAACAATTACTATGTATCTTTTCTACAGTTAATAAAAGTTGTGTACTACTTGAGTTCCATGATATATGATTTTGTAATTTGAAGTTAAGGTGTGAGTTTATATTCCCGTGTGTGATTATATGTTAACGTCTATTCTAGTCTAAGGGCAACAAAGTTACTAAAAAGGTGAATTTAACAACAAAGTTACTAAAAAAGTGCAATATAAAATTTATCCCAAAATTAAGACATAATCCCAATTTAATTGAATGATGGTTGATTGGTCCATGGAGAGGCCCTCTTTCCAAGTAAACATTCCCTTGACTAAGTTCCAAGCTCTTATCCATTTCTTTATAAGGCCAGGGACAGAGTTAGGAACAGTGAAAGGAAAGTGAATCGAGTGGGGGAGAATCAGATTTAACTTCCTCCATCCATAGGAGAGACACTTGCTTAGATAATGCCTAATAATAATGGAGACTGGGTGATTAATCCTGTTATAAGCTGCCTTATACAAATATTTAGCAGCAAGAGCTATCCCCTGCTTCTCAATATTAATCACCCCAAGACCCCCAAGACTCTTGCTTTTGCAGCACTCATCCATGGCTACTGGAGTCCAGCATCTTCTATTCTGACCACAGGATATAAATCTCCCAAGTATGCTCTGTAGTTTGGATGTAACTTTCTTCGGAGCAAGGATGACAGAGGACTGATAGACATGGGAAGAGGATATAACAAAGTTGGCTATAATGGCTCTCCCCTGCTTAGAAATATACTTGGAGTTTAGGCTGGCCACCTTTCTCTGGAATTTCTCTATGATATCAGACCAGATATCAGAGGGAGTGCCTCTCAGGGCTAAGGGGATGCCTAAAACCTTAGAAGAAGTGGTGGGGAGGATATACTTACAGCCCAGGAGAGCAGCCGTTTGCTCTCCCTTTACCTGGTCTCTGGCCACCACTTTCGATTTGATAGAGTTGATCTTACATCCTGAGGCTTCTCCAAAGTTCTCCAGAATAGTTTGGGTATTGATTATAAACCTGTTGTCCATCGAAACTAGCAGGAATGTGTCATCTGCAAAATGACCATTTAAGATTTGATCCATTTCACCATTGTTGGGAAGGGTAAGACCTTGGATCACGTTAGTCCTTTTCGCCTCTTCCAGTTTACCATGAAGAGCCTCCATTATAATGAGAAATAGAAAAGGGGCTAGTGGACAGCCCTGCTTCACTCCTCTTTGCAGAGGGAAGAAGGGGCCACATTCGCCATTAATCAAAACAGAAGATCTAGAATTGGACAGAATTGCTCTAAAAAGGAGAGTTACCTCTTCCGAGAACCCCAGGGCTTTACAGCATTTGAATAAGAAATCCCAACTTACTGTGTCGAAGGCTTTGGTAATATCCAGCTTAATTAGTGCAATATCCTGATTAGAGTCCTTGGCCCAATTAAGCCCCAACATGGCTGTGACTACATTGTCCAGGATGAATCTGTCTTTCAGGTATGCAGCTTGAGATGTGCTGATCATTTTTTCCAGGACAGTCTTAAGTCTCCTGGCGATTGTACCTGAAATTATCTTATAGATAACATTGGTTAGCGAAATAGGTCTGTAGTCTGATAGCGTGGCCGGCATATCAGTTTTGGGAATGAGAGTGATGAAGCTGGTATTGATCCTTGCATCCAAGCGCTTAATAGTCATCTTGCATTCTAACCCATGAAAATTTAGCACTACTTATATGTACACCACAAGTGCAAACAAGCCATTTCAGTTCACATACACTATTCAATACAAATAAAATGCATGCACCATATCATGCAAATATCAGCCATGTAAATGTAGTCTACATTTGAACTAACATGCACTAAACTATAGAATTTTATGAAGCTACAATTTCTTATCTCAAAATACATACCTGAAGTTTCAAAGCCCAGTACAGCTGAGAACTTAGCATCCCAAAGACAACCATCAATACATTTTGTGCCACTCGAAAATCAGTTGAACTAAATCCATGTCCACAAGACAAGCAACTAGTAAAAATTGTTGTTTTGCATTCACCACGTGACATCTCTTGAGATGGCAATGGCAATGGCTGCAAATTCAAAGGTGAACAAGACTCCATGAACTTGAGAAGCCCCTCAATTCTACTACTGCAGCTTTCTTCAGCAATTATATCTTTCTTTTTCTCTACAATTTGACCATCAAGCTCAGTCATTTTAGTCTTTGCATTCTTTATAGGTTCCTTAAGCTTGTTAAGTTGCTCTTGTTTCCTGGACTTGTCCCTCAAACATCATCTACCTTTGATCTTAAGGTAGATACATCTACCTTTTCACCATTATCTACCCAAGAAACCATTTTAGAGGCCTCTTTCAATTCACCCTCTATGAATACTAGATCCTCCTCATGTGCTTCCTTTCTTCCTTCAAGTTTTAGTATTTGTTCTTCCACCTGCCTCTTTTGAATAATCAAACTATGCACTATTGTAATGAGCTGATCTAATGATTTACAACTGTCCTCCAGGACATCTTGGACTGTTTTTATCTCTTCATTGGAATAGCAAGTTGGCTGCTTCACACCTTTATGACTCGTACATTTTGAACCAGCAATGTCTTCTGTCAGGGAGGAATCCTTGTGTCCAGATTTGGATAGATCCTTAGCTAAAACCTTAAAGCTGTCCCAATTAATCTGTCTTCCATGTAAACCCAAGACAAAAGCTCGGGCAAAGTACTCTGGTACATGCCGATTTGTGACCTCCCTCTTCCCAAAAACCATCTCATATATATCATAAAAGGTCTCGTTCCAAGACAGCTTCACAAAATGTTCTTTAAATCCTCATTTGTTTTTTGGTCTCCACTATAATTCCATCAATTCTTTCAAATCCCTAAAAGTGTATTCTGCATCTTTGCCTCCGACATGTTGGGCCTCTACAATTTCAGGTTCTTCTGCTAGCAGGCGCCTCTTAGAACTTAGAATGATCTCAATTGCTGCCTTCCTCTTATTTTTGTCATCAGAAATCAAATTGGAAGGTTGTTGAGGTGAAATAGGCATACCAGTTTTTGCAGACAACCTGGGTGAACGTCTTTCTGTGGCAATTAGCTTCGACATTTTTTTTTTGAAGAACGTGTTTTACTTCATATTATACACTCAAAATATTACAAAGTACTTCCAAAAGTAAGAAATGTCCCTGAAGCATCAATCATATTTAGATGATCACTCCATATTGGAATTTTAATACGATCAGGCCAATTGGAGATCTGAAAGCAATTATACAACTTGTTACGAATTTCTTGAAGCACCACCTGAGAAGAAATACGCTTATCATAAAAGACCTTTCTTCGCCTTCGCTTCCATACACTCCATATTAGCCAACACTTTGCCATGTGAAATGCAATCCTTTTAGAAACAGTCCACTGATTTGGATAAATACCCAAAAGAAAGTGCTGACTATCCAAAGATACTCCAAAAAGAGAATGCAACCAGGACCTAAGACTACTCAGCTCTGCACACAAATATAAACAGTGCTCCAATGTTTCAATGCACCGCTCACACATTGGGCAAAGTGGGCTTACTCCCGGCTTAAAGCGATGAACCATCTGATTAACTCTCAAAGAGCGATGAATCACCTACCAAAGTAGAACGTTTACCTTTGGAGGATTATATTTCGACATTGCAAGATTGGCTGAGGGAATTGGAAAGGAAGAAAAATTGGGTAGCAAGAACGTTCTGTTCGAGCTCGACGAGCGTGGCAAGAAGGAACTCCAAAATTGAAAAAAAAATCTAATTTGGGATAATAATAATAATTACCTCCTATCATAACGCCTAAATAATAATTCCCTAAGTAATAATTGCCGAAAAATTAGGTACATTGTGCATAATTTATGTACAATGTATACCCATTTTTTTTATACACCCTATCATGCTTCTACCCCGAGCCCAGGCCGTCCTTTCGGGACCGACCCTGTGGCTCAGGAGGTGTCAGACCCATACCTGGCCCACGCACGGTGACCGACTATAAGCTTAGCACACTGTAGGAGCCCCAGTAGCCGCGCTCATCTGGGTAGAACTGTCTAGACGTTTATGAGTAGTCGCTTATACCCATTCATGGCAGTGTCTCGAGAACACGACACTTAGATCTATTGGAGCGATCTCTCATGGGTCCCCCCTTCACCAAGGTGCCCATTATCTGGTGCTCATTCTTGGCATAACATCCACAGCTAGGTAGACTCTTGCGCACAGGCTGCATTTAATGGGATTTAAGGGATTCTACCTAGGAACATCTCTACTTCTACATAGCCTTTAGGTCTCCCGATCCCACAAGCACAAGAGGTGTATCAGAAGAACTACCATAATTATCCATCTATAACTTCAAATAGAATATCAATAAAAGATTAATCATCCATCTAAACAACCAAGAGTTAATCTCTATCCAAAATCTCAAGCTAACTAAGCCTACTAACTGGTATCTAAGCCCCAATTTGATTAGGCCTAAAATTAGCAAGTTCTCTTGAGCCAATCGAAGAAAAATGGTACTAGCGTCTTTTTTTGATATGTTTGAATGCACTACCATCTCTGCTGCTTCATTCAGTACCTTTCCAGAAATAGGATAAGAGTAATATCAGCATGGCAATTGGGCCGCTGCTTCCACCTTTGCGGCCAAGTGGTCAGCTACAAGTAAGCATCAAGTCATCCTCCCAGTTGCCATATTGTGGCGGCCTGGAAGTGGGTCGCCGATTCTAGACCCGCTCCCAGCTCCCGCCGGTCGCAGGGCCCCTGGAAGTCGTAAAGGTCGTCATAAACCGTTGGATACATTTTGAAATAGAATAGTAGCTATTAGGTATAAAAGGCAATCCTTAGACCAACAACTGGTTTGTATTGGCAATAAAGTACCTTAGCTTTGCTTTTTTGGATAGATGTTGAATATCCTTTAGCAATTTCTTGTCTCAAAAAGAAACTTTTTATGGGCGTGCTTTGTTGTTGGCATGAGACAAACATATCGCACCCCCTTGATAGCATTACCAAAACTGTATCCAAGCGATCTGGTCTTCTTTTGTGTACTAGAATGTCATGACGGTCTCCACATCTGCATTCCATGCCCATCATGTTGTTTACATGGTGCACTATCTTCTTAGATGAACAAATGCCAACCCAATTTTTTTTGGACAAAGTTGAAACGCCATTGTAGAGTTTCAAGCTTTCTTGTTGCTATCTTAGATTTGACATTAACCTTAAGGAACAGACCTAGTCTGCTCTTGCTGTGTTTGACGAGCTGCAAATTTAAGTAGGTAGATTTGATTAGCCTAAATTGCCAAATTTTTTTATGGATGTGATTTTAAGTCCTTTACAACTGTCTTGCTGCTATTCAGCATGTTATAACCGGCAATAGAAACCTTGTAGCTTATCTTCTACAAGTTTGTATTCTTCAACATAATCTCTGTCACCAGACAACTCCAGGGAGCAGTGCGAACGATTCTCAATAACAGGACACAAAAGTAAGGAAAACAAAGCGATCTAAATCATGGCCCATATGTTATCCATTATGCCTGTCTCAACTTAAATTGTGATGCAGCATTTTGGCTCGGCTCCTGATTTCAATGAGACTCAAGCTTCCTTCTTATGTATCCCCGCAGGATGGAAGAAGATATATATTCAGATATTATGGTCTGTTTTACATACAGGCTGCAGCATATAAGTTTGAAAGTAGGATGTATGATGCACCACTGTCTGGCATAAATTGAACAGCTTCTTCTGTTACATGCCTTCCAAGTTGTAAATCACCATGAATACCACAAGCACCAAGCATAGCTGTGCATGCCACAAAACCTAGTTGAAAAGGGGTGTGGTCCATGAAGTCTTGTGCCTCTTTGAGCCAACCTGTGCGCCCAAGATGATCAACAATACAGCCATAGTGCTCTTCACCTAAAGTAAACTCATCATCTTTACTCATGGAAACAAAATAGTGCTGAGCCTCATTCAACAGGCCTGCATGGCTACAGGCAGAAAGAATGTTTACGAGGGTAACTTCATCGGGTTTTGCTCCCTCCCAATGCATCCAATGTAGAAGTTGCAGAACCTCATAACCCATTCCATGTCGAGCATATGCCAGAATGACTGCATTCCACGTGACTAAATCCCTTTGCGGCATTTCTTCAAAAATTGCAAGTGCATCTTCAAGGCTTCCACCTTTTCCATACATGTTAATCAGGGCATTCCCAATGACCACATCTGAATTAAATCTTGCCTTAACAATCACCGTGTGCGCTAGTCTTCCTTGTGTGAGTAACGCTAGGCCACCAAATGGGCCCAGAATATTCACAAATGTAACTTTATTGGGGTTTATACCCTCTCTTTGCATTTCCTGAAAGAGTTTGAAAGCTTCAAGGTCTTCACCGTGTTGAGCACATGCTGCAAGTATAGCATTCCATGCAATCACATCTTCATGCTGCATTATACTAAAAACAGCTCGGGCACTTTCTAGGCTTCCACATTTTGCATACATATTAACTAAAGAAGTGCAAACAATAACATCAGACATCAGACTATGGGCAATGATTCTACTATGTATTAATTTACCCTCTTCTAGCCCACTTAAATTTATACAGGCACTAAGAACAGGAAGGAAAGCAACTCTGTCTGGCTTTATTTCTTTCTGAATTTGATGAAACAAATAGAGAGTGTATTTATTTTCTCCATGCTGCATATAACCTGTAAGCAGTGTATTCCAGGTCGAAATGTCCTTCTCATGCATTTTATTGAACACAGACTGTGCTTCCTGAAGATCTCCACATTTACTGTACATGTGAAGAAGTGCGTTGTTGACAACAGTCTCTAAGTGAAAATTACTATTCACTATGTTAGCATGGAAAATCTTACCTCCGGCAAGGGATTCTAAGCTAGAGAGGGCACTAAGGAGGCTGATAAAAGTGACCTTGTCTGGTTTTATGCGTTCCACCTGCATTTGTTGAAACAGTTGAAGTGCTTCTTTCCCCCTTCCATCCTGAGCATAGGCTGCAATCATGGTATTCCATGAAACAGGATCCACAACAAAGCCTTCTGTTTGCATCTGTAAGAAAGTGTCATATGCTTCATCAATGTTTCCCTGTTGAACATAAGCAGAGATAATAACATTCCATGACACTACATCCTTTTTTATCCCTTCAAGCTCCATCTGGTTAAAAAGATGAAATGCTTCATGAATATTCCCATGTTGTATGTAAGACGCAATCAATATATTCCAAGAGAACACATTCCTTTCAGGCATTGCATCAAATATGACTCTGGCATTCCTGAGATCTCCACACTTTCCATACATGTTCACAAGTAGATTCTCCAAGAACTTATTGGGCTTGTAAACTATACTAAAAGTGCAACTGTGGACCAGTTTACCTTGTGCTAAGCCGTGAGACTTCTGCAAGAGAGAGCAAATTCCCTTTTCATTTAGATTGGGCAGCCGTTCTTGTTTGCTGTCTTGGGAAAATGCCTGCAAATTTCTGGAGCAAGCAATTGGACATCGACAAGTTCCCAATGTGTCGAATCCAAACTTGGCAACATAAAGATGCATAGCGTAACATGAACACCATGACAAAAGAGCAATGTCAAATGAAATAGAGTGGCAGAAACACAGCACCTGGACTGTGAGATTGCATACTTCTCGACCATGGCAGATACCTTGACAAATAAATTCTGTGTTCACAATCCCTTATATCAACGAATAAGATGCAGCCAATCTCTGGTTGACACCGGAGCATTTCTTACCAAAATATAATCCACAGTGAAATGGCCTACAATTTTAACAACGGAATAAAAAGTCAAAATTTGATGGACAAAATGTTTTATGCTTCCAATTTGATTGGTTTTTAGCAGGCTTGCCTAACCCTCCTTACAACAATTTATGAATTTTTAGCTTATCCACCTGGCATAACACCTCAACCAAAATTAACCTTAGCCATTGGATCTTTGGATTTTAGCCATTGGATCTTTGGATTTTAGCATCAACGATTGTCAAAATTACAAAAACTCCAAATTTTTGGAGATACATGTGTAATTTAATTAACTGGAAAGAATAACACCACCAAAATTATTGATGGTATATGCATACATATTTTTGATCTAGTTTTTCGTACATTGAAGGAGTGCAAGATCGCCTGTAGGTCGACCTCGGGAATTCTCTGCCTCATCGTTAGCTTCTTTAGCCACCAGTTCTTGCAATTGGATACTGACATTATTAGGGGTGACTATTAACAATGGCTTGGTCTTCACAGCCCAGCCGTAGTCTATTATTTTTAAATGCTGATAGCGTGGCCGATCTATTGTTTTAAATGTTGATTGCCGATCATTGGGATTTGATCTCCACTTCTTACTCCAGCAATCCCTATAATGCATTGCGTATGATGTGCCCTTTCTAGCAACTGGCTCCCACCAAGAGATAAATATCTCTTCGTAGTAAGGGAGGTTTGGATCTTGTATTGGATCCTCCTCAGCAAAAGCCATCCAAGTAGGGCACTTATCATGTGGTCTGATGAGCAAGAGCATTCCTTTCTTAACATCTTGATAATGATC
Organism: Isoetes taiwanensis; assembly: GCA_021234155.1. NCBI lineage: Eukaryota > Viridiplantae > Streptophyta > Lycopodiopsida > Isoetales > Isoetaceae > Isoetes > Isoetes taiwanensis. The sequence goes on from JAJEKV010000455.1 coordinate 105,665, forward strand.
AAAAATTTCGACCGGGTTCTTAGGTCAACCCGAAAAATATCCTACATAGTGCGTTGGTTCGATGTGTTCATCCACCAACATGTTCTCGAGTTCTTCCAAGGCATTTTGCCTATTGCTGAGCCAGAAATCTTGAATGACTACTCTACCGCCTTGAACATCCCCAAGCACATGCATCAAAGTGGACCAGTAGTCAATGACCTCATTCATATATGTGTTGGACCATGAGTTGTTGCCAGCCCTAGAGATGATTGTTTAGTGCATCACGTATATGGCAATAGACGATCTCAATGCACCTATTTCTTTCAAGCTCCCATATGGTTGGATGGCCTTAGGTGATCCTGTCGGGATCTTAGGAAGACTATTGTCATCTTCCCTCCACATCTTGATTCCTTTTTCCGGTAGCCCCTCTCGATGACCTGGTCTCATCTTGTAGTACATGAGTGGCCACCCATCTTTGATTTGAAGAGAAGAAATTCTAAATGACCATATAAACGGTCCTTCTTATCAAAGATAATGCCTTTCACAAATTCCTTACAATTAGGTACCTCAGTGACAAGATAGAGTGTAGGAGACTTGGAACTACACTCCCTAAAGAGTTGCATAAGTTCGGAAATAGTCAATGCATCCGATCTTCTCAAGAGGGTTGAGTAATTTCCAAACAGAGCATCTATATCATCATGGATGTGTCCGACCATCATGAACCCCAGCTATACCTGATCAAAGACACCCAATCAAATTAGGTATGATGAGTAAGAGAACAAATATCTATTTGTTCTTACCTGAGAAATTATCTAGTTGCAAGTAGAGCCTCCTGGATAGTTTCTTTGTTTCCACAAGCCCCTTTGGAGGAGGCAAGAAATCGTTTCTAGTACCATTGACTATCTTAGTCCTCAAAGCTTCGGTGCTTAGAATTGTTTCTAACAGCTTTTAAGTCGAACTTCTTCTCTCAAATGGCCCCAACTATCATTAGATGCATTCTCGAGAGCCTTCAGTGCATGATTCAAGGATTCAACATGAAAGTTGGAATCGTCAGACCAAAGGTCTAATGAAAAGTTGCCCAAGGCACCGATACATGTCCATGCATTGAGTCATTCTCCTCTCCACACAGATTTTGCTAGCTTTTCTAGGTGAGGAACCATAGTCTTATTCTAATCCATTTTATCATGTATAATGGTTAGGGTGTGCTCAGGAGAGCGGTGAGATAAAACTCTCCAAGACCAAAAAAGACTTCTATATGAGATTTGTGCTGTTATATGTGCTTTTCTTTCAACTACAAGCTCTCTTCTCTCATGTAGATCTCTTGTCTTAGCAAGCTTTTCCTTTATTACAATACAAGTATTACACTTCGAAAACATGATTCTCTTTACAATTGCAACCTCTGAATGGTTCTCCTTCCATCCAATTAGAAAGGATGAGGAAGAGACATGCTTCTCTGTCATCTCTGTAACTGTAATATCTATCTCCTGGTATATATCTTTCTTAGTCAATATGGAAGGCAGCCTCTTCACATTTTATCTGATGCCCTCACTCGTAACTTTTGAGCAGTGTGGCATCGTTTTTGCATTTTCATCTTATTGCATAGATAGCACGACATTACCAGCCAGTGTATGAGATCTCAGCTTCTTAGAACCACAATTTCTATGTTCTGCAATTCTATGGCCCTCCAAAAAGAGCTTCCTCCATTTGTAAAATATAGAAATGGGAATGCGATATGCTCTATGTCATTCTTTCATGCACGCCTGCTTGTTATTCAATATTATTTCTTTCACATTACCATTTTCAGAACACAGATCTAGCATATTGTATGCAAAGATTGCTTTGAGCATCTCATGTTCCAGTAGAAGGTCCTCATCTCGGCTACCTCTTTGAAAGTGAAATTAGCACAACATCTTCTGAGGCAATACAGCGATGACCTGAAGTCGAGAATAACTTCAGCAACTATTTTTCTTTCACACTTACTCAGGTGTGGACGTGCTCTTGGTCTCCGATTGACCATCTTATAGGGTCTTTTCTTAGATATGCTCACCTCCTGTTTCAAAATATATGGTTCATTTTACACAATCATCTCCTTGACCGCCATCACTAGTCTGGAAATAGGAACATTGTCAACAAGGACCAATGCTATTGGCCATCTCCCCAAGTCATGCATTTTGTGCATACTTGACATTGCATTGTAAGCATGGTAAATAGGCCCATGATGGTAGCTGCTAACCATTCATCTCCCATCTTCATGTCACCTACAGCATAGTTTGGATCCATAAAAATAATGATGCCAGTTGTGTAGATTGCAGCATTCATGCAACAAAATACATGGCTTCTTTACAAGCACATCTCTAGAGATCCTTTGCAATATGTTGAACTCTTCTGTTTTAGATGCATCCTTTCCTTTGTCTTGCCAATTTATGTGCTTAATCTATGTCGGAGGGGTGCAAACCTCATCTGTCTCGCTCAGGATACCCTTGGTATCTTTCTTCTGCCAAAGAATAAAGGCACTCACAGCCTCAAAAGCATCTCCATCTCTGCCTCAGGATATGGCAAGGGCATCTGCCCATCAAAGACATTTTTAAGAGAAACAACAACTAGTCCCTCTGGCACGGGAACATTGTGATGATGCATGAAATTGTGTGCTCTGCCATCTGCTATCTTCTTATAGTTGATGCTAAGTTCCACAAGTTCTCCCATCCTGTAGAAATAATTGCGACGGCGATCCGCGCAACAAATACTAAATACTCAGACTTTCCATAAGCACACACCTTATGAAGACTCAATTTAATGCTGAACGGGATCGCGAAGGTGGTGTTTGTTAGCATTATACTGCAACCAAAGAACGTGCCATCTAAAGTAACCCTAGTCATCAAACGTACATCTATGCTGAGAAAATTACACTTACTGAATAAAAGCAAAGTGATGAAAAAGATCGCTACGGCATTCCGTTCGAGCTCACAGTAAAAATGGGTGGAGCGGAAACTGAAAACATGCAATGAAGCCATCAAACATTACAATAACCAAACTCTAGACTAAATAAAGGATTTTCCATGAACAGAATGCTGCACACATCAACTATAATGATGCTTGAAGTATTATAGTGGTTGAAGTACAGGTCTGCTGATGTGAACAGAAATTATATTCTTGACAAGAAGGCGTGAGAAATAGAACATCAGGAGTGTTAAGGTATTGCAACAACTGCAGGGTTGGAAATTGAGCCTATCCAACAAAGGATATGTGTATTTGTTAAGAAACATATTACAGATGTTCTAGCCAGTAAATTAAAGCATCACATATTGATATTTGAGACAACAATTATCAAGCGCTTTGTATTTGTATGTTGGCGACTTGAATTTGGAGGTGTAATTTCAAGTCGCCTTCTTTGCTGACACCTTCAATTTCGAAGGGATCTGTCTTGGCGATCTGCAATTCTCATTCAAACCTTTTGTGCTTGGCCAGCACCATTAGAGACAGAACAATCCCGAACCAACTAAATATTGAATGTTCTTGAACAAAACGCAGCGCAGAAATTAGTTTCAAATTTTGAATTAAGCTATCCCATTCCGTCCGTAATTTCAGTGCCAGTTCGTGGCATAATGGATGGTACATTACTCTATGGGTGACTTATGATGTGAATGGCCATTAATGGAGGTTGTTAGACGTGACTCTTTTGGATTCAAATTTTGCACTCAAACATCCACGTCATGCTAGACCTTACACCCGGAAAAGTAAACTTTTTGGCTCGATAGTACAGTTGCTCATATTAATGAAGTTGTTGATCATTATGGCCACTGTCATTACGGCCGTCGGTCATTAATGCCGACGCGGTTCATCTATAAAATTCTTATTCTCACAAACGTTGGAGGAAAATCAGAGCGCCTTAGACTGCCCGCCTTGTGCCTTTAGCCTTCATTCATCGCCTAGAAATTTTTTCCACGTTTCTGAATATCCTGTGCGCCCGTGATCTATGGCAAGAAGAGAGTCAATTAAGGAAGGTTAGAATCCGCATTTCTTGCGAGCTCTATTGTTAGCTTAGTTAATTTTATTGGTCTTAGAATGAATGTATGATCGACAAGATCATGCCGCGATCTTGTTGAGCAAATCATTGTATAAGATAGCAACCCCTATCTTCGCTAGGATCGCGGCCGCATTTCTGGCGAGCAGTGGTCTCACAGGTAAAACATTACACTAAAGCGAATGCTTAGCAACATCGTGGCCACGTTCCTGGCGAATAGTGGTCAAGCATTCTCTTTACTCTAATGCTTTACTTCTCTGACTATTGCTCGCCAGGAATGGGTTTTTTGCTTTCTAGTTTTCTTGCTTGTTGTGCTCCAAAGAATCGCGACCACAATTCTTTGGAAATAGTCTCTCGTGAGTTTCCTTTAACCTAACCTTAAATTTGGATTTCAGCCTTGGAGCTTTTTAGCGAGGCCTGATATTGAGCCCATACGGATCATCACACTGTCAAATGCTGGAAAGTGGTGCGTAGAAATTGCACATGCCATTCCACATATCAGAGGAGACCGTTGAAAAGATCTATGCTTGTTTTTGTGCACTGGTACAAACTCGGATGACATTGAGTAGATAGGCATTGTAGTTGCGATGTGGGAAGGCACAAAGAACAATGTTTAGGATGCTCTCATATACAATGTTGACGAGATAAAAAGATGCCCTCAAGGATGGATACCAATTGGCGAAGGGCAACTGCCAAGAAAAGAAGTGTGAAACCTTTAGCTACACTTGGAGAACCGTCAATGGTAAGGACCCCAGATGCACAACTTGCTACTAGGATTGAGCTATCCACCATCGTTAACCATACCAATCCCTAGCTATGAAGGCCCCTGATCTTTCACCTGCTAGGAAATTATCCACTTTTAAGATTAAACTAATATTGATGACAGCGGCCAGCCGTCCAGTTCCCAAACTCCTCCTTCGGTCAATGCTCCTTCTACCTCCAATGCCCTCGCATAACCCAATGCACTCTGCAACAGTCCTGATTTAAGGTTCATTCTTGAGGCAGAAAAGAAGATGCTCAGCAAACTGCTCTCAAACTAGAGCAGTTCAAATGGTTTTATTCCATGGGTGTGAATTGGTTTATGAAGGTATCCATATTGATTGTGAACCAACCCCAGCTATTCTAACACACATAATGCGCTCCAACGACCATGTGCAAACATTGGTTAAGACCTTCCATAGTTACCTCATAGAAGTGCTGACACCTGCGGACATGATGTCATTTGACCCCATTACCAGGTAATTCTTTTGTTAGAGTCTCTTGAATACAATTAGTTGTAGAGTACTGAAATGTTAAAGATTTTGTTTTTCAAAAAGAGGTTCACCTGGAGCATGACTGAGGATTTGCAAGGGAAAAAAAATGTTTATAACATCTGGTAATCACAGCATTTGTGTTGCACAGTTACTTTGTGGAGTGGTTGGAGAATTGCAGCAGCAACTAGAATTTGGTAAAGCATATGCGAAAAGAAGAACAAAAGTGCTTAATGGGAACTTGACTGACAAGGAATACATCGAGTTAAGCATCCAATGTAATGAAGTAATAGCGAATATAGTATATAAAGAGCCACTTATAGAGAAGCCCCAGCAACTACAGAATTAGCATAAGGCATACGGTCTCGACATGGAAGGTATGAATTGATTTTAACTCGTGAAGATCGTGGTGGCGATCCTAATAACCTCTTCTTTACAGGATTTTGTTGAGGTAACCACCACTACCTTGAAGATCAAAGAATTGGAGGACGAAAAATAGTTCATTTTTTTGGAAGAGAGAGTTCGGAAGAAGTTGATAGAAGTGGTCACAAGATGGGTTAAGAAGTTGTGTGATGATCACGGTAAGCCCCCTGAAAGACCAAACAAAGATTTTTTCAGCAAGACGTGGCTTGGGTACCTCTGAGGCATGTCTAATGCGGAACTTAACTCTCCCAACTACTTGACGAAATTCTAGAAGGCAAGATTTTCATGAAAGTGCAGCCTGGATATTCCGGCAGGTTTGATTGCAAACAAAGAGCACTCTATATCAGAACTCTCACGTTTATGCAGAGAGAAATTTTGTCCTATGCCAGTAGTGTGGTCGAAAAAGAATATACATTCTTTGAAGATCTGCTTGTGGATTTTCTAAATTTCACCGAGCAGAGAATATTAGATATTGTTGACACGGACACAGAATACGTGAAGATGAATTGGAATAAAGATCATGTGCTGGATGACATGCGCATTTATTTTGTAGAATTCATCAGAGCCACATTGAAGCCAAAAGAGGCCAGGAAAAGGAAGGAGAAAAGTAAATATTATTCATCTGGTCACAAACTAACTAGAAAAGTAACTCATAAAGCTGCACAATCAGCAACTCTTCTGCATTGTAAGTCCTTAAAAAAACTAAGCATGAAGTTTAATGGATTTGCAAGGGACCATAGTAGTATTCCAAGCCCATTTATTGAAGTAGCTGCTATAAACAATATTTTATGATGAATGACGTTTAAGTGATTTATAGCAGGCAGTACATATCAATATCCCGTTTGGATTTGTAACTGAGAGCTCCTATCAGGGAAATACACCGCCAATGGACAAATAAAATTCAAAAACCTTGTAATTACAAAATTTCAAGCAGACTGCTCTGCAATATAGTACAAGTTGAATAACAAATGGCAACGAAGCTACGTTGAACTTGCCAAACTGTTTGTACAGTCAGAACCAAATCCAGGGCGGTTCACATATTTCTTTGAGCAGTTATGACGAACAAGGATGGGTGAGCAAGAGAAAATTCAAAGAATATCAATCATTAGCCACATGTGCATCAATATGAGCGAGGCACGTGCAATGCCACTCACTGGAAAGGAGGATGAAGATGCAAAAATAACAAGGTGCTGCGCACGGAGGGTTGCCCTCTGGTGGCCTGAGGGTGTGTGTGTGTGTGTGTTTTTTTTTTTTTTTTGATGCAGGGGTGCGGTGCAGTTTCTATATTTTAAGTTTCGACTGGTGGATGGCCAAGACCTAAGAACTGGAAACAATAAAGGGGATTCTCATTTTGGCCTGTTGGAGGTTCGGAAATGCCACATGCACAAACCAACAACACTAAAATGAGGCACAAGGATAATATTAGACATGCAAAGTGATTTATTTCATAAATATGCTTGCAAAGATGCCAACATGATGTCACTTATGTATTGCATTTGCATCATGAAGGATCAACACAACCATGCATATCAAAGAAAGATTTGTTGATTAGCAAAAAATGGTAGAATAATACAATCTAAATACTTTCTTATTTTTCCTAGATTTAAAATTCCTTATTTCTCCTAGATTTATATTCTGTTGCATACTCCTGTGAGTAGGCTTCCTGTATGTAGCTATACCTAGGGCACAAGATAGCCAATCTATTAGAGCACAAGCAAGTGTCGTATAGGCTACAGAGGGACTAAGATTCAGAAAGTAGTTTGGCCAACATGCATTAAGTTACTTAGTTTATGTTGGGGCTTCACCAATTGCAACTGAGATTGTAGATCTCCCCTTAAGTGAACCCTTGCCAGATTATAGTCACAAATGGATTCATGCATGCATTGTTTATCCAACCTTGATTACACAAGCTAGAAACTCATTTAATTTGAATGAGAAAATATAGCATCTGATATCTGCAAACGCAAAATAACTTCCAACCACCAGAGTAAAAATCAAAACGAAAAAAAATAAAGGAAAAGTCCAAAAGACCCTTATGTTTTGGTAAAATTGCCAAAATGCCCCTGGTTTCAGGGGTAATTTTTATAGAGATGACCGTAACATTTTTGCAAAGATCCAAAAGGGAATGTGTCCTTTAGAGCATTGTAGAGGAGGATGTGATCTCTTGAAAATTTTATGTTATGTTCTCCTAAATCCCTTCTAAATCCTTACAACTTTTTCTCGTATTAAATATAGAATAACTTGTAATTTTGGGCTCTGATTCTGGTCACCTTAGCTTTGATAGAAAGATCTCTTCCTCTTATGCAATATACATGAAGGGCACATTCCTATTTGAATTATCCCAAAAAAGTTACGTCTCAAAACAAAGGGCATTTTGGCAATTTTAGCAAAACATAAAAGGCATTTGGAGTTTTTTCCAAAAAGAAAAAATGTAGCATTGACGTTCTATACAATGAAAAGCAACTTTCAATTGCCAGGACATAAGGAATAGATGGCACTGGAATGCAAAGGACTGCAAATGATCTAAAATGACAAGAGACAAAAATTTAGAGCAAAAGCAAATAAAAAGGAAAGAGATTATCGTCGATCACAAACCCTTGTTGGATTGCAAACCCTTGTTCTAATTTGCAGACCTCAAAATCTAGAATCAAGGTTATTTCAACAACAAATATCCTTGGCATGCTCATGAGATGATTGACCTCTAGAGAGGACCCTGGAGTCTGGCATTGGCTAGCTGCAATTTCGCCCATCCACTACATAGCAAGGGTTTGCCCTAAAGCTAGTGCACAATCTAATGGCTCTATATCCAAATTCAAGAAAGAGAAGACCCTTAAAACAGGATAAATAAAAAACTCAGTTCTCGTTTCTAACAAAGTTTTTTTGATGCAAGCACTTGGCCTCTCTGAGGTAACTCATAAAATCTAATGCATCTACATCCAATGCAATGGAAATTCAACAAAGAAAATTACCCATTAAAACAGGAAAAAAACTCCATGTTTCTAATAAATTCTTATAGATACTGGCACTTTGCCTCTGTAGTAACTCATAAAGCTGCACAATCAGCAACTCTTCTGCATTGTAAGTCCTTAAAAAAACTAAGCATGAAGTTTAATGGATTTGCAAGGGACCATAGTATTCCAAGCCCATTTATTGAAGTAGCTGCTATAAACAATATTTTATGATGAATGACGTTTAAGTGATTTATAGCAGGCAGTACATATCAATATCCCGTTTGGATTTGTAACTGAGAGCTCCTATCAGGGAAATACACCGCCAATGGACAAATAAAATTCAAAAACCTTGTAATTACAAAATTTCAAGCAGACTGCTCTGCAATATAGTACAAGTTGAATAACAAATGGCAACGAAGCTACGTTGACTTCAGTTTCTTTGATGGTGACCTTCGAAGGAGATCATCAAACCCCTGCCGGTGTACAAGTGTAAAATATAAATAGCTAGGATATAAATTTATAAACCAATCAATAACAGTCAACTATATAAATACCTTGGTGCTTACAAGCAACACAACAAAAAGGAGTGCAAGATATGCTCCAACACTCAACATGATGAAAAGGTCGAAGGTCACACTTGCCACCTGGAACATTCCAGAACCAAGGGAATCAGGATAAAATAGTGAGATAAAAGTACCATGATTATTTCATGCGGGTTACATCCCCCAATCGGCAAAGCTGAGCTATGATGTAAATCTCAACTTCATTAGAAATTATTAATTCATGCCATTAACTCCATGCCTTCATCACTTGACATTGGTTTACTACATGCTAAGCCCAAAGCCATTAAATATAGATGTGACACTTCACATTATGTTCGCATTGATTGGTTTAGGAAGCCCTCTCTCATAGAAAATGCTTATTTCGGCTGTGCGGACCACCTCAACCCTATTCTAGAGCTATATCATTCTGATAAAATATTTTATATTTTTCTTCTGTCATTAGCGAAGAGATAGTTTATTTAGCATGGTAAAGCCCATTCTTGGCATGCATGTTATTCTGCAAGACCCTATCTTTATGGAGTGGAATATTTGTAGGAACAAAAGGGTTGGGAGGTAGTATTTGCAACCATTGCTTGCCTTGGGTTGTAAATTATACTTCCTTATTATGCATGCAAATTACTCTAGATTATGCTAGCTTTTGGCAAGTATTACCTGGTAAATGGTAAGTTGGCCGATTATCAAATCATAGAATACAAATGTGTTATCTATGGTATCATGCTGTACACTTGTCTCTGGAATATGACTACTTAATTCCTGCATCAACAAGCTAGCATCATAAATGCCTGATCATAAAAAGCTGTGGCAAGATTGATAGCATCTCAACTAGACCCTTAATCCCCAGCTAAAGCCAGTGCTTTTGATTCACCAAGTACATGCTGAAAACTCTCACCACTTGATAAATCAAAATCTGCTAGGCCATGTACTTAATACTTTACACTAATAAGCGTTCAAGTGTAAGTGCAATGTGAAGCAGATATTTTACCTGACCAGCAAGTAAGGACTTCTTTCGATGGGTAAAAGCAAGGCAACTAGCAATAAGCTTTTAATTTAAGTGTGACAAAAGCAGTTAACTGTTTTAACAAGGGATTAACAATATTATCTAACCAGCAAGCGGAAAAGATATAACAAAGCAAAACTTGCTCCATCACATTGTAAAAGACTAAGAGTTCTTCCGTGACTTGGTCCCCATTCATCATTGACACATTTTGTCTTTAAATTCTGAAAACACTTTTGAATTGCTTCTAACTTTAGAATGCTTCTTCAGAGCTGTATTATGTTCAAACATGACTGGACGTGCAACATCAGGAAGACTTAAGAAGCATATGTCAATAAGTTCATGATTTTCACAATTAACAATTACTGACCTGATGTAAGACAGACACAATTGGTACATTTTTTGGAAGAAACGGAGCCACGCGTGGTGTGCGAGATGGAAGATCTAACCTTCGGTCTATGTATGAATGACTAATTGACAGAGAACTGTTATCCACAAAAATGTCAATGCCTTTACCCTGATGCCCATAAATGTGCCTCTGCAATCGGTATAAGTATATGAGGAGAGAAAAGGGAACATATCATTGAAACAACTAACTCTATAATTCGAATATCATGAAGTAAATCTTCGAAGATTTGGAATCTAGACAGACATAAACAGACATGAACTCACTGCCAGGCTTTCAGCAACAAGCTTCACGGTTCGTTCAACAGAAGAACTGTCAGTAATCCTGTAGGAAGGGTTCACAGCTGAGGTACATAATAGCGAGAACAAAAGGTCCATATTGGACACTTACCTTCGATCAAGCAAACCTCCAGTATTCCCAAGGAACTTTGGAGCTACATTCTAGAATGGGACTCGCATGAAACCAACAAACCGCCCGAATACCAAAGGACTTCCTTACAAACTAAGATCGAGGACGAAGGTCATAGGACGAAGGCTAAAGGCCGGAAAGGACAGCATGAAAGAACGCCAAATTGGCCAAACCAGGCAGGAAGAAGCCCCTCCCCTGCCTGGAAAACAATTCAAAGAGAAATAGGTACTGCTGAGAGAACTTGCTTCTCATTCATCTCAGCAGATTTTCTACAATGGTGGATAATGGGTAGTCGCACACATGCGAACTACCCACAAAAAAATAAAGGGAAAATCCAATTATATCATTTGGACCCCAACAAAATACAATGCTAATAGAGATTGGGCTAGTGTACCTGCCGAAAGCTTATCACCGGGATTAAAAAACCCCGCCCTTTCGGGTTTTCGAGGAAAAACCCTAGTGATAAGCCTTCGGCAAGGGGCTTAGACAAACGTAAGGCATAAAAATCGCTCCCAAAACCCACGAATGGAGAAGTCGAAAACAGATGCCGCTCGTTAACCTGTACCTGCACATCACCAACAAAACAACAAGACAAAACAAACCTCCCAGAGTGGAGGGGCTGATTACGCGCGTGCCACGCGATAAAAATACAAAAACAAAGAAGGGGGGGAGGGTGGGTTCAAAGAGAAATAGGTACTGCTGAGAGAAGAGGAAGCGCCGATGAGACGTCGATGCAGAAACACGCCTAAAATAGCGAACTCCCAACCAGAACGGGCATGCGCCGCCCGCATGCATGCAAAACCTGCATGCTCGTCCCATTCTAGAATGGCGATCCGATGTCTCGGATCGATGGGATCAATTTCAGACAATGTAGCTGCAGTTATCCTCTGTCTAGAAAAATGCTCATGCTCCCATGCTACCTGCACAAATATACAGACTATAAATTACTGTTTGGACGAGCAAACAAATTTGAACATAAAAATAACTACTCACACGGGAGTCAGATATATTTATCTTCTTGTGTCTTATCCCAATGGTTATCCCCAAGTCTTTTGCAACATCTGCAAGCCCCTAAATGACGTGCGTTTCAAGTTTTGTAAAGAAATGCAAATGCTGAAGTCCACAAGTATGGCGGACTCACATCATGTATTTGTTTCATATACACATTCTTTGGCAGTTTTGACACATGAAGCCAAAGCTTACCAGAATAACTGCCAACACTGTTCAAGCATATGGCATAGTCAATGCTTTCCCGAAGTCGCCGATCAAAATTCCTTAGCCACTAACAGAGCATCACGCCAAAATCAGTGGGCGAACCATGAGTCAGAATATCTGCAAGTAAATGATTGCTTGAACAGAGAGGGTGAAAATAATTTTCTTTGGCTCAACAACAAGGGATGCATAAGTTGTTCCTTCCATATTTAGGTGATCAATGATATAATAATAGCATTTTTTACTTCCATAACTTTCTTTAAATATGAAACTTAAAGAGTAACATGAATACATTCGCAATGATTTTTTAGAGAAAAGATGCAATCCCCACCTCCATAAACAAAACTACTTTTCATCAATTCAAAGTAAAAGCTGTGTATTGTCTACACTACTTTCCAAATTCATAAAGCCCAATAATGCCTTTTGGCTTGTCAATGCAGTCAATACCTTATTGAAGTTGTAAATTATATATATCAAGATTGATTTTGGAACTTGGTTTGGCCATTATTGTGGTCTGTGTTATCCTTGGCCACACACTCTATATGCTACATTTTAAGGTATTTTTGATCAGTTTCATAAAAGACCTTAAGCTGCTAAACTACGAGAAGAGAAAGCTAAAGAGATAAATAAAAGCATCATAAAAAACTTTATATTGTAAAACACAAGTGGATGCTAGCAATATCAAGATACCTTAGATGCACCATCAAAATTGTAGGGTCCTCCTGATGTCAGACCAAATAGAAGATTATATCTGCCACGTGTTTTAGGATTAGCATAAAGGCGTGCAAACAGGCATGCAATCTCTAACAGGGCGGCAACCCCACTCCCACATCACACGCCCATTGACAAGTGCTCTGCGTAAAAGTGCAAGAATATAAAATTCGAGAATAACCACCCAACATCAAAAGAATAACCAGTAACCTTACTGGGGCTGCACCAAATGTGTCATACCATGCAACAATGGCAATTGTTGGAAGCAAAGCGGCATCACCTTCTCCTCTCAATCCAGGAAGCCAAGACTGAGAATCCATTACTAGTTAACTTCTTAAGAAATCTGTATGAAACGTTCCATATGCATAACAAAGATGAGCCTTATAAAATACTTATATATGATATACCTGAATATTTGTGAGTGTTGGCAGAAGCACTCAGCAGAATGTTCTGGGAAAGCTATTTTCAGAACCTAGTTTGAACATAATTGTATAACAAGGTCCCAGCAAAACATTGTGCACACCAAATAGAAGATTTTTTTGTTTGAGTTACCTCCTTCACCTCTTGTGTGGAAATTCTACCGTCCAAGTCTTTGTCACGTCCAGTAAAAAATGGTTATATCATGCTCAAACACTGACGTGCTAACATTAACCTACCAGCAGCTTACAAATAAAGAATAGCTGCAACCGAGAATGGAAACCCTTATCAGAAATTTCCAGGAACTTTGTTCTTCCTTTGTTATAGAACTCGAATTTGCTGTTCCTTTTCTTCGTGCAAGAGCATCGAATAAAAATTCAGCAAATTCCTTAGAACTCTCCATGCCGGCATGAGGCCATCAAATGAACCTGAATTTCTAAATGGCAGAAGCGAGAGCGCTGCACATTTCAAGGTCAAAACTACCCACAAAGAGGTCATAAATAATTCATATTTTTCGAATTGAGCTCATCTTTAACAGAAAACATGCCGTGTTCTAGTCCATTCTAACAGGATAGGCCAAATTCTGCTCAGAATTTACCCGCAGTTGCATGCCAGTTATCGGGTTGAAACACCAGCGATCGAGAACGTAGATGACCGCGAATTTATAGGGAGCAGCAGGTCTGGAGCAGTCGCAAGCATATCCTAAGTATATTCCGGCATATACCTAGGATATGCCACAAACCCATATAAACAAGGGTTTGCCCCCCTAGGGGCAACCCAAAAAAAAATATCCGACGTACTTCGTAGGCAAGCCGAGTTATGATTGGGCTGCAATGGATCGTTACCATGTCTTTAAATGAAAGCTGAAGACATCGTACATATATCACATTATTGATCAGATAGTGCCTAAAGATGGTTGCATCCTGGATTTCTTCTCAGCCGGTACAACTTCATGTGTAGCACTCATGCAAGGAAAGCGAAGTGTGGCATTCGAAAAGGACATAATATGCCGTTCCTTGCGATCTTTCTTGGAAGTGCTAAACAAATTCGCAAAACAAGGGGGACACTTCTAGACCCAATCTTAGGATTACGCAAGGCACAGACTTGTCCAATCTGGATGAGATTTTAGACAAACTGGACAAGGAGAGCTATGAGAAAAGGATGCAGGAGACAAAGAGACTTCTAGAGTCTACTCAGAAAGGTATTGACGCCTTGGAACCTAGATTCCAAAAGCTAAACAATATAAATCAATGTTTTGAGCGGGCTATGGCTATTGAGGCAGGTAAAAATACATTTCAGTATCTGGGTTCCGACGACAAGGAACAAGACGAGATGGCGATGACTAGAACACAAGAACACTCTATTTCATGTAAAAAATAAAAAATATTTCATCTTCTCAAGTGAGCTAGAACGGGAATTACATGGAGACACTGAAGTGCTTCACGTAGCCGAAAATGTGCAGAGAATTGCCCAGGTCATGGAAGTGGATATACCTGATGTGACAGGCATTTCAGAGATGGACACTTCGCAGGCTATAGAGATTTGGAAAGATCCAAGGTTTCTTCCTTTAGTATCTGGTATTGCTTAAAAGAGGTGCAGGTTCGTGCCAGAGTACTCATCTTTGAGGAAAACGGGATGGGCCTCCTATAGTATAAGGAATGACAGAGAAGTAGTAGAGCTACTTTGCTCGAGTACTAAGTTTGTGCATCTTCATCCACACTTCTTCTTGGGTGTGGTACAAATACTTCCAATCTAGCCTATTATGAGGTGTGTAATAAGGTCTTGCACCATTTCTTTATGAATAAAATATAAAAATCTTGCCTTCAAAAAAATAAAATAAAAAAAAATATAGGTCCACCTAAGCATATGCTTGCCTTTGCAATCTAGTTTGTTGGTTTCTTGATAATGTTCATCTAAACTAGGCTGCATTATGTAATGTTATTGAGATGTGTCAGCGTGATATTTTTCAGTGGGAGATGCGCATAGCACCTTATTTCTTTCTTCTCATTGTTGAAAGGACAAAAGGTCTCTCGTGCACAAAATAGAAACGTCAAAAGGCTCTTGTCTTTCATAGAGCAATTTTAAATTAGCCCTCAAAACACTGTTCTATGCGTTTGTTGAAGAATGGTGGAGATCTTGCCGATATAGGTTTAATTAAGCATACTCTTGCCTTTCAAATCTAGTTTGTTGGTTTCTTGACAATGTTCATATAGACTAGGCTATATTATGTAATGTTATCAAGATGTGTCAGTAGTGGTATTTTTCAGTGGGATGTAGGGCATAACACCTTCTTTCTTCTTTCTCATTGTTGAAAGGACGAAAGGTCTCTCTTGCGCAAACTGGGTTTGATATCTCAATGGATGAGGAGCCGCCCCATTTATGTTAACCTTGAGGAGTGCATTAGCTCAATTTCATCACCAATATGCAGGTTGTTCTTCATGAAAAAGCTATATGGATGTCAAGTGTGAGGTACAAGATATCTAGACCTCTACAGATTTGCGAAGTATGCAATTGAAAGAAAGTTGAAGAAGAAGAATTATGATGTTTATGAGATTATTAAAATAAATCATGACAAATGAGAGAAAAAATGAAATGTATTATATCTATGGGAGCTCTCTCATGCTATAGTTCTATATAACATCATAAGTACTTGAGCTTATGCATCCTCATCTAGGATAGTAAGAGTAAGGCATAGTAAAACATTTAATTTTCTTACAAAAGTTTTGCTTTCATTGTATGCTGAGCATTTTAATAACATGTGTTCTTCATCTCCTCACTACATGCTTCACAATCTCACATTGTCTTGGGATAATCTGGTCCCATTCCCTCCATTTCAACTCCAAGATTATGAAGATTTCATAATATCTATATTGTAGCTTTACTATAGATGTTTAACCTTAGGTATAGAATTGATTAGACTTCAAAAAATAATGGGTCATCGACATCTTCCTCTTTAATTGGAGGCATGACCTCTCCATATTGCTGAAGCAAGGAAAATTGAGGCCTAATAGTAGGAAGTTGAGGAAGAGCCAATGATCCGTTTAGAATTTGGCAACAATTCTCCATAGAAGGTCGTCTTTCTGGATAAGGATGGCAACATAAAAGTCCCAAGTTGAAAACAAGCTTCAGCTCCTCCTTGTCATAAGATCCACGTATTCTAGCATCAACCGCATCTGTCAACCTTCCATTTTGATGTAATGACCAAATTAACTCAAGCACTGACAAATTTGGATTTATAACTTTCCTTCCACACGCGATTTCAAGCACTAAAATTCCAAAGCTATAGACATCTGTTTTCTCATTTGCTCTTGTAGTCATTGATAGTTCCGGTGCACTATAACTTATAGTTCTATTAACAACCTTGCTTAAACCAAAATCTCCAAGCTTAGAAAGCAATTTTTCATCTAGCAGCACATTGGAAGCCTTCACATTTCTATGCACAATGGGTTTCTTCCCTCCATGATGCAAAAATGCCAATGCCTCGGCAATGTTTTCCACTATCTTGAACCTTTGATTCCATGAAAGAACATTTGATTCGCCATGTTCGAATAAAACCTCGTCCAAACTGCCATTTGGCATGTACTCATATACTACTAGCAAATTGCCTTTGTTATAGCACCATCCTCTTATTTTGACTAGAAACTTATGAATACTCTGACCTATCATGCAGAGCTCAGAAAAAAGCTTGGGCATTTCTTCCTTGGAATAATTTGAAACTACCTTGATTGCTATCATGGATCCATCCTTCTTAAGTTTTCCCTTGTAGATACAATCACTTCTCTCGAACTTGGACTCGTTAAAGTCTTTAGTTGCTGAATGTAAATCTTTATATTTGAAATATACCAATGAGCTATGTCTATAGGGGAGGAACAAGTGATTTTTGTGATTGGATCTCCTCCTCCATAAACTAACGAAAGCAATAATACAAACAAGAAATACAATTCCACTAGACGCACCTACAACGATTGTTTTGCAAATCATCCTTCCATGTATTGATCCTTTGCAGCAACCATTCCAAGCACCATGTAATTCTGTGCACATAGTTCGTTCATGTAGTGATGAATTGCTCCCCTTCATATTGAGCGACCCGTACTTTAGAACATCACTGGTCGAACCTAGGATAAGAATTGAATCAATTATTATTGTCCGCGAAGACCAATAGAGAAGGAAAGAGATGATGTTGCAAGCGCTAAGAGAAGGCTTTGCCCAATGTTCAAGAACCTAACAAAAGCTTTTTTGAACGAGATAATAAAACGGTGTAAGGTAACATCCCTTGCATGTTCCATGTTCGAATGTTTTCATACATTACAATAGTTTATAGCCAAAACAAATAATAAACAAAGACGTCGGCGTTATGGTCAAATAGTTTGTATGTCCGTTGGATATGACACGTGGCAAGATCAAACCCCGGGACGTGTCACGTCTAATATACTAGGTATATACGCTGTGCTTGCGCTCGGTATTGTACAGGTCTACGGGGTATGCCGGAGCGTCTAATACCACGTATCTCTACTTGCGCGTACGATTGGTATTGTACTGTACTCTACAGCGTATGCCGGAGCAAGGAAAAAATAGAAGAAACAGAGCACAGCTATGGCGTTTCCCAGGCAAAGAAGAAGGAGAATGCAGAGGCCTCTTCCACGCTGGGGCGTTCGGAAAGAAAGAAGCACGGCCAGGCATCGGTGCAAATTTTTCCATAGCCGGACAAAATTTGAAGTAGAAATTTTGCATTCCCATGTAACCTCAACCTTGACTTCTTCTGTCTCTTGCTCTTTGAACCCGCAGCCTGCTCCAAATGCTTCAGCATGTGATTCTGTTTCTGGATCTATGGTAGTTTCTTGTTGTAGTAATTGGCAGTTTTTATCACCGGATGAAGGGGAAATTAATGCGGGAAAGAATCTTGAATCTGCCTCTTCGTATTCAAGCTCCGACGGAAACGATTATTATATCAGTTGTAGGGATACGTCGGAAGAGGCCTCTGCTTCAGTTGGATCTTTTAGTACCCTTACAGATGATGCGTCCAGCAGGATGGCCATTGATGAAAAAACGGTAATCCAATATCTTGTCTCTATGAATTTATATGAATGGATTCCGTTACACATCTCGAGACAAGGCTTAATCCCCTGTTTACTGTTTGGAGCATTATTTCTGCATTCTAATCAATATTTACAGCGGATTTCTTTGTTTCAATCTGTTGGCTAGGCATTCGACGAAGAAAAGGAAATATTCCGAAATCTTTTGTTGAAAGAATTGGAGCAGCCATCCTTATGGGGCTATTTGGAAAGAAAATCAAGTAATATAACAGCCGTGCAGCGCGGGCAACTAGTTATTTGGTTCTTTGAGGTGCAAATCCTGCTAAAATTGGCAAATTGTAGGAAATGTGCAATGCTAGAAATTAATTGACGTGCTTTGTAGTGGAATGCGACGAGCACATACCGGACCGAAACTATATTTCTTGCTGCCAGTATAATGGACAAGTGCTTGTCCAAGCGTTGCTTAAGGATTCTTCCAAAGCATCTGGAGCTTTTAGGGATTGCTTGCATGATTCTTGCCATCAAATTTGAAGAAAATCGAGTTCCGACGAAGTATCTACAGCTCCTGCGAAAATGTTGTTTATCCTAAACATAATTTCAAGGAGCTGATCGTTTATGTTTGCAGTTTGATACAAGATATAGCCAAGGCACTGGGAAATCGTTTTCATCGCTCTGAAATAAGGAAAACAGAGTACTATGTGCTTCAAACAATTGGCTATAAACTGGTTACACCTACAGCTATTACATTTCTTAGGTAAAGTAGTATAAATTTAAGGATTCGCTCTTTGAGTTCTGAATTGAACATATTATGCAGATATTACACGAAACAAGTGAATGCCAGCACAATGGTTAGCAAATTTGCCGAGTTTCTAAGCTGTTTGGCTTTAGTAGACTATGATCTTCTAGAAATCAAGCCCTCCATTCTTTCAGCAGCCTGTCTACTCCTGGCAAATTGGTCTCTAGCAGAAGAAGCCTTTTCACTGGAGGTTCTTTTGTTCTAAACCCGATTCTTATTAGATTATTGCAGCAACCAGTTTCTAAAATGAATTAAATTTCTGATTTCAGGAGGTCACAGGGTACCGGTTTGAGGCTATTGAGACTTGCACACAGGTAACATGAACTTTGTTTCTTGAAGAAAACTTACCATTTCTAATCTACAAAATCTGAGCTTTGTTTTTTGAAAAAAACTAACCATTATTAATCTAGAAAATCTCAATTTTCTTCTCCAGAAGCTCTATTATTTGTACAAGCAATGCTTCCACAGGGCTTGCAAGAGATTTGTGAAACTCTTGAAGGACAAGTTATCCATATCCAGAGAGCTGCCTCACTTTTAGATCATTCCACCTTGTATATCTGTATAAGATGTAAACATCTATATTACTTGTGTTCCTCAACTATTTAGACCATTCCACCTTGTATATCTGTATAAGATGTAAACATCTATATTACTTCTGTTCCTCAACTATTACAGGCCTAAGGGGAAAAACCGAAATGGGGAAGGAAAACTATGACATTGCTTAAAAGAAGAAATCTTTCCTTCTTGTTCCCCTTTATAGTCATTCAACAGCAATATCATTAACAACTTGCTTATGCACAGATCAAGCATACAATACGTGGCCAATCCATTGGGATACCCAAGGGCCCAGACTTTTGGACCCTTATAGGGATTTTGTTGTGTGTACAAATTTTTGGATCCTTATAGTTTTTTTTTTTTTTTTTTTTTTTTTTTTTTTTTTTTTTATTTAAGCTATTTTGCTTTAATTAAGCAATTTTGCTTGGACAGTCAATAGTGATCCAGAGATCTCTGGTGACATTAAAACTCATGACACTATAACATTTGAGCTTAAGCAATGTCGGAACATTTGTTGCAATAATGGACTATTTGTTGCAATGTCAGAACATAAGCAATGTCGGAATATTTGTTGCATTAATGGCATAAATATAAAATGCAATCTTAGGTACTGTATAAGGTACTGGGTAGCCTATGACTGTACAAAATGTTGCCTGCTCAAAAAGCAAGGTACATAATATACACTAAATTGGGTGCATAATAGGCTAATGGCCACTAAATTATATTATGTTGAAATTAAAGCCCTTTAAAATTCTTTCTTGAAGGTCTTATTAATGGATTCAATATAGGGTTTAGAAATCCTTTTACGATGGATGGATGGCATGGCATGGCAGTACCAATAGCGCCAAACTGGCCGCCCAAAAGGGGCAGACCAGATCGATGGATAAAGACCCAATGCTCTAATCTGCAGTCTACAATCTTCTTCAGGCCGTCTATGCGTAGCCTCAGCTCTATTTCATGTTATCTTGATAGCGATGACTGCAAAATGATCAAAACTTGGAGCAAAATCATGTGGACAAACTAATGCCAGGAACTTGGCAACACAAAAGGTTTTTATGATTTGATTTTTCTGATTTCTGCCATGGGAATGTTCAAGACATACTACATTTAGGTCGGAATACAGAAATCATTTTCTGACAGAGCAAAATTCGTCAGAACTTGACTGTTTTTTATTGAAAAGATAGAGCATATCATGCCATTTCCAAAACATATAATTAATAGAAAAACAGAGCTTTGTGCTAAAAGTTATGCCTGTTTTCGTAGGGGCTGTTTTTTTATGGCAGCAAGTACTTATCCTACTTTTTTGACATGCTTAGACTTAAAATTTGATATTGATGCACCTAAGTTAAATTGTGGACTTAGGAAAGGGGCTTCTTTTGCTTCTATTCTTGAGAATTTTGGTTGCTTATATCTCTTACTATCGCCACTTAATAGATTTGATGTTTGGCTAACTTGATATTTTACTAGATCCTTGAATCGAATTTCAGACATCATTCTGACACAGCAAGTCTCGATAAAACTTGACTGTTTTTCCTTGAAATTATAGAGCACATCATGCCATTTTCTGAAACATATAATTAATAGAAAAACAGAGAGCTCGTGCTAAGAGTTATTCCAGTTTTAGTAGAAGCTGTTTTTATGGCAGCAAGTACTTATCCTACAATTTTTACATCTTTCCATATCATTCCTTATGCTACAGAGGCTTTTAAAGTGAAAAAATGCTTCTGGGATAATTCTATATAATGCTAGATGGACAATATATTGCTATGTCTTTGAGATTATAAGACTTAAAGGTGGATAATTCAATCATTTGAGGTTGATTCGGGAAGAACTAAATGTCTAAAAATCCTATACATTATGATACAAAACTCGAGATTAATTTGGAACTTTATAATACTAAAAACGTTGATATTCCAGTTTCCATTCTTGTTAATGTTCACCTCAGGGCAAAAGGATACAATTGGTGATCAGTGATAAACTGAGAGACCCAATGTACCTTTTGGCCCTTGCACAATTACCATTATCATGCTAATTGTGTATTGATTGGCTGCAGGTACGGGTTCTCTCCTCCAATTGTGTTTATTTTGCTGTTAGAGTTGGCTTTAGCTTGAAGGATGTGGAATATCGAAAAAAGACATGGACAGTGGTTTGGAGCTGTCTGACCATTGGAATATGGGCTGCAATATTGACGATCTACGTATTCAAAGTGATTTAGTAAGACAACTATTTTAGATTACTGATACATATGGTAAGATCCTTTTGGCTCAATTGTATCCATTTCTGGGCATAATGTTCAAACTATGGTACATAGAGTTTACAGTCTATGTAACTGCACATAATTCGAATTGAATATTGTAGCAGATGAATTACTTTAGTGAATAAATAATGGTCTTCAAATTATTTAGGCTTTGGGAAAAGAGGTACTAGTCTAGACTGGCTTGCCCAGTTTAGATATTAGGATGATAATATCGCCAAGGATTGACCGAGGTAGATCGATGGTCTAGCGTTTGCTAGTTCAGGCCGGGTTTTTTTTTAGAAATTTCATTTCACTAGGGACACCTGGTGATGCCTCTCTCCCTTTGCTCTAGGTGATTTTGAAGATTAAACACTTTTGGGAGCTTTCCTTTGCATTTGATATTTGGTCTTTTTGTTTAAATAGACTAAGCTACATGGCTATTTATGTGCAGGTTGCATATGAGGCTATGCAGATTGCTTATGCCAGGGTATTCTATTCAGGGTACCCTGATAATGAATAATAATTCATCAAGAACGTGCATTAATGGCAGATGTCATTATTACACATATGGCAATTGCTATATTATGCCACTTGGCTAAAATCCTTAATACAAGGATATTAGGATATTGTTTGTATGCTTATGCATGATGAAAAGGCAATGTCCAATGGTAAATTGGCTGATGCAAGAGAAAGTTCCAATACATATTGCAATAATGCAAAGGTATGTATTTGCATTAATTACATTCTATATATGTATGGCTAAATAGCTATAGGGTATGGCATTACCCCCACTGTAATGGTGGGGTCTTGCCATCCCTATAATTACAGTTTTATATACAGGGGTCATGTTATTATACTCTAAGGTGGTAGGGTTTTTTTATTTAAGCTATTTTGCTTTAATTAAGCAATTTTGCTTGACAGTCAATAGTGATCCAGATCTCTGGTGACATTAAAACTCATGACACTATAACATTTGAGCTTAAGCAATGTCGGAACATTTGTTGCAATAATGGACTATTTGTTGCAATGTCAGAACATAAGCAATGTCGGAATATTTGTTGCATTAATGGCATAAATATAAAATGCAATCTTGTATAAGGTACTGTATAAGGTACTGGGTAGCCTATGACTGTACAAAATGTTGCCTGCTCAAAAAGCAAGGTACATAATATACACTAAATTGGGTGCATAATAGGCTAATGGCCACTAAATTATATTATGTTGAAATTAAAGCCCTTTAAAATTCTTTCTTGAAGGTCTTATTAATGGATTCAATATAGGGTTTAGAAATCCTTTTACGATGGATGGATGGCATGGCATGGCAGTACCAATAGCGCCAAACTGGCTGCCCAAAAGGGGCAGACCAGATCGATGGATAAAGACCCAATGCTCTAATCTGCAGTCTACAATCTTCTTCAGGCCGTCTATGCGTAGGCTCAGCTCTATTTCATGTATTCTTGATAGCGATGACTGCAAAATGATCAAAACTTGGAGAAAAATCATGTGGACAAACTAATGCCAGGAACTTGGCAACACAAAAGGTTTTTATGATTTGATTTTTCTGATTTCTGCCATGGGAATGTTCAAGACATACTACATTTAGGTCGGAATACAGAAATCATTTTCTGACAGAGCAAAATTCGTCAGAACTTGACTGTTTTTTGTTGAAAAGATAGAGCATATCATGCCATTTCCAAAACATATAATTAATAGAAAAACAGAGCTTTGTGCTAAAAGTTATGTCTGTTTTCGTAGGGGCTGTTTTTTTATGGCAGCAAGTACTTATCCTACTTTTTTGACATGCTTAGACTTAAAATTTGATATTGATGCACCTAAGTTAAATTGTGGACTTAGGAAAGGGGCTTCTTTTGCTTCTATTCTTGAGAATTTTGGTTGCTTATATCTCTTACTATCGCCACTTAATAGATTTGACGTTTGGCTAACTTGATATTTTACTAGATCCTTGAGTCGAATTTCAGACATCATTCTGACACAGCAAGTCTCGATAAAACTTGACTGTTTTTCCTTGAAATTATAGAGCACATCATGCCATTTCTGAAACATATAATTAATAGAAAAACAGAGCTCTGTGCTAAGAGTTATTCCAGTTTTAGTAGAAGCTGTTTTTTATGGCAGCAAGTACTTATCCTACAATTTTTACATCTTTCCATATCATTCCTTATGCTACCGAGGCTTTTAAAGTGAAAAATGCTTCTCTGGGATAATTCTATATAATGCTAGATGGACAATATATTGCTATGTCTTTGAGATTATAAGACTTAAAGGTGGATAATTCAATCATTTGAGGTTGATTCGGGAAGAACTAAATGTCTAAAAATCCTATACATTATGATACAAAACTTCGAGATTAATTTGGAACTTTATAATACTAAAACGTTGATATTCCGGTTTCCATTCTTGTTAATGTTCACCTCGGGGCAAAAGGATACAATTGATGATCGTTGATAAACCGAGAGACCCAATGTACCTTTTGGCCCTTGCACAATTACCATTATCATGCTAATTGTGTATTGATTGGTCGCAGTGCGGGTTCTCTCCTCCAATTGTGTTTATTTTTTGTGTTAGAGTTGGCTTTAGCTTGAAGGATGTGGAATATCGAAAAAGACATGGAAAGTGGGTTTGGAGCCGTCGACCATTGGAATATGGGCTGCAATATTGACGATCTACGATTCAAAGTGATTTAGTAAGACAACTATTTTAGATTATCGATACATATGGTAAGATCCTTTTGGCTCAATTGTATCCATTTCTGGGCATAATGTTCAAACTATGGTACATAGAGTTTACAGTCTATGTAACTGCACATAATTCGAATTGAATATTGTAGCAGATGAATTACTTTAGTGAATAAATAATGGTCTTCAAATTATTTAGGCTTTGGGAAAAGAGGTACTAGTCTAGACTGGCTTGCCCAGTTTAGATATTAGGATGATAATACTGCCAAGGGATTGACCGAGGTAGATGCTGGTCTAGCGTTTGCTAGTTCAGGCCGGATTTTTTTTTTTTTTTTTTTTTTTTTTTTTTTTTTTTTTTTGGCATCGCCTGTTTCTTTTTTTTATACAGGAATGTCAAGTTTGACATTCCTGGATGGAAACCAAGTGACACGTGGGATCCCAGGAATGTCAAGTAAATTCTAGGGAAATTTACCAAAATAACCTTAATCAGTGTTGACTTAATTCCCAAAAAGCCCTTCGTATTTGTGAAATTCTCAAAATGCCCTTAATTCTTAAGTATTTTCCCAAATAGCCCCTTGTAATTTAAAAATCACCAAAAGCTAGAGATAAGCCTATCATTCTAATACCAGAAATGATCGAAGACAACTAACTTAATGCTTTTATAGAAATCGTATTGAAGGGGAAGCTTTGTGGGCATCTTGTGGAGAAGCTGCTTTATACCTATACATGTTACTTGTAGAGCTCATTTTGCTATTTATATGATGTCCGTATCTATCCTCCAAATATTGAACTTCTTGAAATTAATGAATTGCTACCTCCTGCAACGTGTCATCCTCCTGGTAGGCCTAAAAGAAAACGGGATAGGACAGAAGACAGGGATAGTGCACATGTTGTGGCATAATGAAGGCGGTTATAGAAATTCTATTTGACATTTCTGTTGCATATTTTTGTCATAATGATTTTTGAAATTTATTTTCCAAACTATTGTCATCTGTTAGAACCACTTCCTCTTAGAAAATGATCGTCTATTGTAAATACGTGCTTTTTGGTGATTTTTAAAATACAAAGGGCTATTTGGAAAAATATTTAAGAATTAAGGGCATTTTGGGAATTTCAAAAATACAAAGGGCTTTTAGGGAATTAAGTCAACAATTAAGGTTATTTTGGTAAATTTCCCTAAATTGTATTATGTGGACGATGCTTACATGGCATCCTGTGTGCAGAAAAATCCCATGTTTTTTCCTTCCATTCTTTCTTTCTTTCTTTCTTACCCTTGTTTGCACGTAAGGACGAGCCGCTGCCGGATCTTTGGCGCAGCGCAAGTGGCGCTTGGGGTGTGCAAGCTGCATCCTTGCAATTTTGGTTTGGCGCTAGTAGTTTTTGCGATCTTCGGACGATCTTGGAGTATTTCGCACGATTTTGAAGTTTAAGGTATGTTCTGATGAGTTTTATAAGATTTTTATTGACTCTTGCGAGTTTATATGCTACTAAACTATCTGTTTTTTTTTTTCCCCGTATCTTGGCAGATTCAACGACATCAAGTGTTGGAGCATCTTGCCGGCTACGTTTCTTCGTCAAGATTACTGGGAAGAGCATCTTTACTCGAGATTTTATCTGTGTTAGGTCAGCATTGTTTGTTTTTAAGCTTAGGTCAGCATTCTTTGGCTTTGGAAGGTGTAACTTTTTTTTTGCCATATCTTAGCCTTATTTTTGTTGTGTAGGTCGAAGATTCGTTTGTTTAGAGTTCTGGAGGTTGGATCGTATGTTTCCTTATAGCTACAAGAAATTTATCGCGGCGGCCAAGGCCGCCGCGAACATTTCTCTCCCCGGCTTACTCTGTGAAGACGGATTTGTATATCCTTGGCCGCCGCGAACATCTCTCTCCCCGGCTTACTCTGTGAAGACGGATTTGTATATCTTTCGAATGGTGCAAAAGATGTTCTTGGACTTAATAGTGAAGAATTTGTGTGGGAAGGTTGAGGACATAGGTTTTGTTCGAGAATGATGAGAAACAAACATATACACATTTTCCACCTCATATATGCACCCCCACCCCACATAAATCCTTTTTCCAACAACAGCCACAAGGCAGAGTTGTACGTCTGGGGCCACCAGTCACATTTGTTTCGGGCCTTGGTTGAGCCGGTCCTTTTGTATGGGGCAGAAGTGTGGGGTCCGGTGATATCCCTCAGCACCTGGAATGACCTCGAGCAGGTGCAGAAGGCCTTCTTGGCACGGGCCCTGGGGGTGAAGTCCACAGTTCCGTACCAGATCCTACTCCAGGAGACAGGCTTTCTACCCCTTCAGCGGGCTGCATTGGAACGCCATATCGTTTACTTCCAAAAGGTGGTCGCTATGACTGATACACGCTTGTCCCATCTTGCTTTGGCCACAGTGATGGGTCCCCCGACGCCTGAAATCCTGCTGGAAAGGCAAGCAAGCTCAGTGGTTCTCCTGGCCGGGCGCAAAACAACGCGCCCGTCGGTCGGGACAAAGAAAGATCGCGAGGCACTTAAGCCGTACCTAGATGCTACTTTCCTTCGCCAAGCTCACGGGATGCGAGAGGCTCGACGCCGCGTGAAGGCGGCACACTATCGCCGACAAGTCAATCCTAGGCTCACAAGAGGCCTACACCAGTACTTGTGCACCCAGCTGCCCATGAAGAAGCGCAGACTTATAGCTTCCATTCGCACGGGTGCACATCGCCTCTGCATTGAAACAGGGCATTGGGCTCGGGAAGCACGAGAGCAAAGGCTTTGCCCGGTGTTGCCACCGGTGGCGATTGAGGATGAATGTCATACCCTCCAGATCCGCGGCATTTGCCCATATCAGAGAGGTATGTTCGACTACTAGTGCACTGGCCAGCCGTTGCATCGGTTATTGACTACATCGCCGGTGGGTTTGTTGGGCTCATACCTCCGTGAGGTTATGGATGCGGACTTCGTTTGTGTCCCTACGGGGCCGGTCTTGAACTGTCCTATGCAATTTATGCGGTGTGCCAAAGATGCTTATTACTGCTAAGGTTTTTCCCTCGAAAACCCTTGGTGGGGTTTTTTAATCACTGCAGATACGCTTTGTCGCTCTCTTTTTGTTTGGGTCCCATAGGCCAATTGGTCTCCGTGGACGCTAAAAACCTATTCTATTCCTTTTACATTTTCTCATGGTCCTTGGTTTAAATGCGGAGCATTTTGATAATAGGGGTCTAGTCATATACTTGTAAGTATACCACCATGGTTGCTCATTCACCATATTAGCTTAGCATTCTTACTCCCCTCAACTTTTTTCATTAAAGTAATATCTTAATAATCAAGAGAACCATAGGCCAATTGAATATGGATAGCATACATGCTAAAAAAAACAACTTTGGCTCATTTTTGCTATGGCACAATACACTTTAAATAGTCGAAAAAAAATTATATAGTAGTTTAAATATCTTAAAGGTCTAAGTTATTAATAGATGATCTAATTTGCTGAAATGCAAATTCATGTCTTTTGAAGGCTCCTGTGGAAGGTCGCATTCATAGAAGATTTTTTAAGTGCAACATTGAAAGCAAACGAAGAATTTATTTTTTACGCTTCAAGTCATGCTTTCTCGAGCATGTTTTCTGTAAATCACAGGTAGATTGAGTTCATCTAAAAGCTGACCAGGCAGTTTCTCGCAGATGGAAGCATATTTGGCACATATATTCAACTCCAGAAGGACTATAGAGAGTTGACATAATTTTTTCTTCTTGAACGGAAGTGCAGATTACTCCAGCCCTTGCATATGAAAACAATATTTCAAACATATATTGATTGCATTTAATGCAATGTCATGAGGTGGCATTGCTATGAAATTGGGCTCATTAATGACATGATGAGGTGGTATGACATTTAAATGCCTATACTGTAAGGTGGCAAGGCAATTGAATGCCTATAAAATAACACAATAAAATTTTTTCTAGGGTACAAATTTTCTCTAGAAATGTGGCACGTCAATTATTACCTAAATTAATACAAATAAATTTATTGTGAAACGTGGCAGTGTATTTGAAGTCTATCTTGGAACTTGGAAGACTTTAGACGCGAAAAATAAGGTTTAAAAGGAGCGCATTAAAAATAAAAATAAACGTGGACACCTTCGAAAATTCTAGATTTTTCAATTTTGGATGGATGGGCAGTGCATTATCGGCATCGGCTTGCCTGTATTCTCACGCCGGAGCTGGGCCTTCTTCATTTGAAACGGCGAAGGTTAATTGCCCCAGCTCTAACTACATTGCCGAAAATCGGTGGGTTTCGCTGCTCTGGTCTAAGTTCTTCATATCCAAGCTTGGGGCTGTTTCCAAATTTCTTGATCCTTGCATTGTTTGCGTATAACACTTTCATTTCCCTTTTGCAGATAATGTTGCAAAGTAGAGATGTATCATCACGGGCCCTTATCTTTTAGTTTCGTTGCCCTTTTTGGTTCTGTCATCTGCACCATCAACGGCAAAATAATTGCATGCCATCTTCGCCTACTTCTGAAGATAGTGAGGTTGTTTGCTTAAGTAATAAAAAAGTCCAGCAGGGATTTCGGTGATCGATATGTTTTTCGGTCTGTATTTTTATCGTTTGCATTTGTTTTTTATAGCCTCAGATCCGTTTTTCATTTGCAGGGAAGTGTTAGTATATGAAGCCCAAGCAATTTCTACTGTGAGGTGGAAAACCCTGTTGAACTACAACTGCAAAGATAGCTCACGTCTCACAGGCCCCCATTCAAAACAATATGGCAGAGTTGTGGCCCATCTGCTTCAAGTGGAGAGGATTTTCTGGCTCTTCCGTCCATTTCCCTTGAGCAGTTTTTGCTATCAAGGTTGTCTGATCAGCTGTTGTTTGCATTGCAGGGTTATTAGCCGAATTCGATCCACCTGCCAGGCTTTTAGCAAATTCCAATTCATTATTTTTGAAGCTTGTGGCCGAATATTGGGCTCAACGAAGCCACAAGTCCAGCGGCAGCGGGGATCTGCCGACGCTCTTGTAGAGTTGGACAATGGATGGACCTGATTAGCCAAGAGCCGATCCAAATCCCAATATCCCCCATAAATGCTGATCCGAAATCTGCCATAAATGCCATAAATGCTGATCAGAAATCTGCCATAAATGCCATGAAGTCAACGTGTCATTCGATCGTAATTTTGAAGGAAGAAAATAGGTGCGAACAAAAATTCAATACTGCTTTACAATAGGAAGACTTATTATGCATGCATTATATTTTGTGTTTGGAGGTGAGGAAAGTGGTCGTTGGAGGCTTGCAGGTATGGAATGGGCTCCAAGCTTTGATCTGCGTATGTCTCAGGCTCCTGGCAGTTCTAGAGGTTCAGTTTTATCTGATATTACTAACATGCAGGATGAAGAGATATTTTTTGAAGAGGAATTCTGTGACGAATCTGTTACTGAATATCTGAAAGAGGCAGAACTAAAGGGCATTAGTTATTCCATCTGTTGCATCTAAAAAGTAATAAAGAGAATTTAGGTAAAGCAGGAGTTCCCTTTTTGGAATTGGACCAAGATTTGCTTCAGGAAGTCCGCATGAGAGGGATCAGTAAATCTGAGGCCAAAATACAGGGGTCAGAAGACGATTCAATAGTTGAAGGGTTCATTTGGGACATTCTGTTGATAAAAAACTAAAGGAACTCGATTTAAAGAAGTTTGCAGATATGTTGGAGATCTTTATGCTTTAAGTTGTGAAGTTAGACAGCAACATGTTCCCTTCCGAAACATTAGTATTTAATTTATTTATTTTTTATTTGTTTGTTCCGTTTCCTTTATATATCCTGGCATTGTTTTTGTGCAGGCTTCTATTTAGGAGGTTTAGAGTAATGATCTAATGAGAGCAGAAGTGTAAGATTGTAAAAACTAGTATTGAAGAGTTCCCTTTTAATCTCAAGTATTCAGTTGTGTCCATGAGGGTCAAACTTGCATGTGTTGTGGCTATGCAGAACTCAAGGATGACAACAGGTGTATGTCAAAAGAGGAAAAACGTGGATGGAATCAGTTTTGCCATTGAGAAGATCTATTAGCAGATATTGACCATGGAATTCATCATTCTATTGGTCTGCAAAAGTGACTTGTTTCTATTGCGTATCCAAGTTTGGAATTAGAGGGCAGGAAGAGTTGGAGGGTTTGAAACTATCAGACTTTGTGATAGCATCAAAAAGTGAAAAGGAATTTGAAGAGTACGATGAAATGCTTTCAAAGCGGTATGATGTTAGCATGGACAGATACCAAGAAGAGTCTTTGAGGATGCCACTTCATGTTTATGAAGTAAATGTTATTGTGACATTCAATCAATATGTTCTGCATTATCTTTACAACCATCATTCATTTAAATTGGATTTATGTCAGGATTTTGGACCATTTTGGGACTGCAACTTTTTCCCGGGTTAGTAAATTTGCATCGAGAATGTGACTTTTTTTTATAACAGCACAACATGATTGCATTAAAAATTAAATATTTCACATATGCATGTCGAGTTACATATTGCCAATTACTTCTCAGAAGTGACCCCTAGAGATACCATAGCTTTCTTCCTCACTTCCACAGGTATTGTAACCCTAGCAGTCTTGCCTGGGATGACCTTTGGAGTCCATGAAAATAAAATAGTATCTAACTCAACCCAATCATCCCCTTCAATAGGGTTTCTCTTCCATCTCTTTGTCCAACAGTCTCTATACCTTTCTTCCTCTGCCACTGCATTTAACTGGTGCACTGGACACCACCACTCCACACGAACTTTGTTCACATTGCGGTCACCTACTTCTTTGCAAACCTCTGAGATGGTGTAACCCATCCACACATGGTATATCTCTTTGCGCTTCTTTGGGATCATAATCCTCCAGCCCGAGATATTTAGGCCTTCCTTTCCTAGGACCAACATAGCGTTTTTCAGCAGCTGGAGGAGCCATCGACTTGCGAATACTACTAACCACATCATCAACTTCCTCAGGTGTTATCAAGTCTCTCCACCTGGTCTTAGGTAGCCATCCATCTTTCAGTTCATCAAAGGATGTGTCTACTTGTCCCAATAATCCATGTACCTGTGTCCAATAATCTATCAATGCAAGGTTGGTATCATCGGGGTTATTTTTCCAATACTTGACGTATTCAGAAATGCCGTCCAATGTGCTTTGCAATGAATCCACCTCTGCAAAAGGCTTAAGAGCTTTTGGTTGACCCCTTGGAATCTTAGGTTTACCATTTTCATCTTCGTGCCATATAGGTACTCCCTCATCTGGCCTCCATTTATCATCTGAAGGTCTCATCTTCCATTGCATTATTGGCTTATTTCCCATGACCCAGAAAGTGTACTGAAGAGGTCTAGATTGACCTTCCATATCAAGAGCATAACCTTCGATAAAATTCTTCCAATCAGGCACCTCTTGTATGATCAACCCTATAGGAGAAGGTGAAATGCATTCACTAAGAACTTCCATTAGTCTAGGAAGATTGGTCACAGTTTGAGACTTCAACTGCGTACTATACTTCCCAAACAATGCATCCACATCCTCATGAGTATGTCCAGGCATTAAGAACCCTAAATTCACTCTTTCAAAGACACCTACAGCTGTTCAATAAGATAGGAATGAGAACATATACCTGTTTTTATTCTCGGCAAAGACAATTGTCAAGTTGGAGGAGGAACCTTGGTGGTAGATCTTGAGGTTGGGGACGTGAACTTGAGGCTCCAACATGTTCAGAAGCACTTGACTTTCTAAACCTTGCCTTAGTAAACTTCTCTAAATTATTAGGCTTTCTATCCAACAATGCACTGAAGAGTGGTTGGCTACCACCTCCAGGGTTGTGGAGGTCACCAGAATAACCATTCTCATAGTTCCTCAAGCACCTCATCACACTTCCAATATGAAAATCAGGACCATCACTCCACAATTGCAAACTAAAATGGCCATAATAAATTGGCACCGAGCCATGCACTATTGCACCTGTCAGAGAGACTTGCAAAGGATAAGCTCTATTGATTTGCTTGGGTATGTAACTATACTGTGGCAAACAAGTCTTCGATTGATCCATCTTGTCATGTATAATACAAACATAGTTATTGGATTCCAAACATGATAATGTTCTCCACATCCAATAAGTGGATCTACATGATAGTTGGTCTGTCATGTGATCTTTCATTTGCTCCCTTATTAGCCCTTTGGCTTGGTTGCTTGGTCTTATCCAGAATCTCTTTCAACTTAGCACACAAGTTGCATTTTGCAAAGTTGTTCGAAGTGTCTATAGTGACATGCTTGAAGTGCTTGCTCCATAGTCTACTGAAGCTGGGTTGAGATATTGCAGGTACCTGTAGTTCTCGAAGCAAAGCATTCACTTCCTCCAATATGCTCTTCTGGGTACAATGGGATGGCAATCTCTTCTCGACAACTATTTTTCCCTGTTGATCTTTCCTACTTTTATGTGGCATATTCTCAGCATTGAATTCAACATATTTTTCAAAAACCTCCCTAGCAGCTAGGATCCTAGAACTTGGCCTCAACATGCCATTATTTCCATGTAATGCAATTTTACTCCCCTTTGCATGACTTGCTTGCCAATTTTGCCAAGATGAAATTGGAATGCCATGAATATGTATCCATGCAACTTTACATATCCATGTCCCTAGCAGTGGGTATTTTTTTTTCTTTGGAAATTTTTCATCTTGAAGTGCAAGCTCATGAATGGAGTACATGTAAGTCCTCCTCTCATCCAGTGTAGTCACGTACGTAGTGTACCGTTCGGGTACCGTACGTCTTCTTACGTACTATATGTTATTCGTACCTTGGAGGTTTTACGTACTTTACGTACGTTTGTTATCAGTTGTCTTATCTGGCGTATAGTACGTAAAGTACGTAAAGTACGTTGTGTACGTACAGTATGTTCATACAAAATTTATTGTATTTTTAGTTTTTTTTATGATCATAATAGTAAATAAACACTAAATTGTTTGTAAATCGCATCATTGTGAATATAAAGCAGTGTTAGATGAGTACAAAAGATAATAAATTTTCCAAAAAAGTTTATCATAATAGTAGGCATGGCCGATCTCTGTCAAGAAAGAAACACAAATGGATGAAAAAAAGCAAGCAAACATCCATTTACTCTTCCTCAAGCTCTCATAGCCACCAATCTGTCCAGAATGCAAAAAAGAAGACGTTTAGGATAACAAGTAGTGGAATAAGTGGAAACAATTCTTGGAAACAATGCAAAAAAGAAGACGTTTAGGATAACAAGTAGTGGAATAACAGACTTGTCCAGAAATCAATTCTTTGGAGAAATACCTGCTGTCTTTGTGAACTTGACACGATTGACTAGCTTCAATGTATCCAATAACCATTTGAGTGGACAAATTCCTGAAGGAGGCGTGATCAACAGTTTTCCCGTATCAGCATTTGAACTGCACCTTACCCCATAGTATCGGTAAGTTATATTCTTCAAAATGAGCTAAGACATTTAAGGACATTCAAAATGGTCATAGATAATTTTACAAATAACATAACTTAGTTTGCACATAAATCCATAAGCATGTGCAGTAGTTGGTGTCTTGATTATCTGCATCCAATTCCAAAATGCTACAATGTGGGGCGTTTTTATGCATGGTCTACACCTAAATCTATCTCTTTAGTCCTTATGTCATAGGGGCAAAATAATGGGTCGTGCTAAGGGCCCCACCTAGAGAAATACCAATCTGCCACAGATGTCATGATTCATTCACAATGCAGCATTTTTAAAGATTGAGTTATAGCGTGATACAGATATAACACCACTGTTCAGCTGCATGCCGATTTCAGATGGATGCAAGGAAAAAAGAAAGGGGAAGGGGGGGTAGAAACAATCTTACTTGCCAATATGGCATATCCAGGAGTCTATACAGAACGATTTCAGTCAGATTACATTAATGGATGAAAGAAAAGCAAGCAAACTTTCATTTACCTCTTCCTCAAGCTCCTATTGACCGCCAATCCGCCCAGAATGTAAGAAGGAGATGTCTCGAAGGCTGTGCAAGCTGATTTCAGATGGATGCAAGAAAACAAATAAAAAAAAGGAGGCAGAAACGATCTTACCTGCCAATATGGCATGCCCAAGAATCTGCACAGGCTGGTCTCAGTTAGAAAACGTAAAGGAATGAAAGAAAATCAAACAAATATTTCATTTACCTCTTCTACAAACTCTTATAGACCGCCACTCCTTCTAGAATGCGAGAAAAGACTGCCCCTGCATGGTAACCAGTTGCTCAAATCTGTAAGAGCATACGCGAGCATCTCCAGCTTCAGGCTGCGGCTATTAGGTCGTGAGGCAATGAGAGAGGGAAAACAATCTTTAGGGTTAGGTCTAGACCCTTAAAAAAAAATAAAAATCTGTTGGCCTTATTTTTTTAACGTACGAGACGTACTGTACACAAGCAAAGGTACAGTACGCCCAGAATGGTTACGTACGCGTACGAAAACAACCCTGCTCTCATCACAAGTATACTCTTGGAAGGTGGCTCTTGCTTCCACCAATTCATCAATTTCAAACTTCTGAACACAATTAGCCCAACAACATTCCATTCCCCTTATCTTAGTCAGAGCTTCACGTGAACAATCACTACTTGACTTGGACCTCTTGCTAGGATAATGTTTCACCACTGAGTGTGCCCTCTTCTCTGAAAATATGGTCCTGGCAGCTATTGGAGGTGCATTAAGAAAATCAGTGTCATCCACAACCTCTGGCTCTGGTAAAAGGAATTCTCCTATAAACTCAATGCAGGCTATAGGCCATGGCATGATGCATGGAACCTCCAATTGTTTAATACAAGCAGTGCAATCCTGGTGATTTGACCCTGTTTCCTTCCATTTTTCTTCTAAACTTGTTATGGCCACACCCACTTTATCCTCTCCTAACCTTTCATCATTGACAGCTTGGATAGGATCAGCTAGTATGATAGTTCCTTCACCTACTAGCTCCTTATTGCATTGGTGCTTCACTTTCACCTTCTTATTCTTCCAATCCAACCTACGGTAGAGGATAATTTGCTTAGTAGACTCAGCCTCAACACCCTTTGGGTGGTCCACACCATTCACCTACAAGAACAATGTTTACAATGGGGTAACAATGTGATAAGAACATGTGGTAACAATGTTGAAACATGTTGGGGGGGATAGGTATTACATTTTTACCCTTTTTAGGATCCACATGCTTCACCTATATAAAGTTAAATGTCTTAATATTAGTTCGAAAAAAGGACAAAGTAAATTTGAGAATAGATTAAAGGAACTTTAAAAAATACCAAAAAAACCATTAGATGGACAAATATATGTTGTAAGTGCAGCCAAAAATAGGTTGTAAGTATAGCTTAGGTGCAGGTAATTATGCAAAATTAATGATAACATAGGGTGTATGTTAGTAGTACTAATGAAGTATTGGTCGTAATTCTAGATAGGCCAAAGTAGGTTGTAAGTATAGCTGAGGTCTAGGTAATTATACAAAATTAATGACAACATAGGTTTTAAGTATAGCTCACATGTGGGTAATGCTATAGAGAATTAATGATAACCTAGGGCGTAATTAATTCAATAGATATGATTAGTATATGATGTGATGGATATAATTCGTATATGATGTGATGGAATCATAATTACAACCGCGCCTATACGAAACTTTGCATGTAACTACTATATCTTGTATGAAACCCTCCATTCCTTCAACCGCCCATCCTTTCTTTCTTCTAGCGCCATTCTATCGCATTTTCTTCCTTACCATGGTGAGCCATGCTGCCCGGCTTCGCCCCGCTCCATCCCGGCGGACTCGCCTCTGAGAGGCGAAGAGGGAGATCAGAAAACTGATCAAGAAATCCATTCCTCCATCCCGCAGATGCCACTGTGGCTGCCTTCTGCACCATAGTCTGGATAATTGCGAGGAGTTGTTTCTTCAGGGTAAGCTTCGCCCTGGGAAGGAGTATCTCAGCACAAGCAATAGCAGCCCTGAGTCCCCCCATACACCAGCAGATTTTGATGAAGAGATGGAGAAGGAGGTTGAAAAAGAAGAAGAAATGGAGGAAGCAGATGAGGAGTGGCGAGAAGAATTGGACGAAGAGAAGAAGCACATTTTAATGGACGCCCTCTCCTCCTCGGATGATGAATTTACTGCAAAAGCCATTCTTGAAGAGATGGCAGATGAAAACTCAGAGGAAGAAGAGGAGGAGGAAGAGGAGGAGGAGGAGGTAGAGGGCTGATTTTCTTTGTTTGTTTTTGTTATCTAGTTTTTTGTTAAGAAAAGAGAGCTGGGCATCTCCAAAAAAGGCCTCAAATGATGATTATGAATGGAGCTAGGCATCTCCTTAAACTGCCTAGAACTTTTGTAATTTTGTAACACAGAGCTGGGCAACTCTAATAAAAGGCCTTATGTAAAAATTTTCAATGGCAATACAAGGATTTAATGACTGCAATATGTTTCTTTAGTGTCAACTCTAACTTGAAAGCATAACTGTAATTTGAAAGCATAACTCTAACTTGAAAGCATAGCTGTTTTGAATTCTGGCTCTTTCATTCTTAATTTTGAGAGAGCTGAAGTGAGATCACGCCAGGCGCGAAATATGTTTGTGTGCAAAATGTTTAAATTGTCAAGCAGTCCAATACACGCCTGGCGTGAATTGCGTAAAGCTAATTATTGTACGCAATTCACGCCAGGCGTGTATTGGACTGCTTGACAATTTAAACATTTTGCACACAAACATATTTCGCGCCTGGCCTGATCTCACTTCAGCTCTCTCATATTTAAAAATTACAGTACAGCTTCTGAAGAAATTACACACATGGCGTGAATTGCATACAGTAACTAGCTGTCGTATCTTAATATTTCCTAACAAAGACCTGCTAATTTTTTTAATGCATTAAATGAGTTTACAATTCATAAGACTTCTGCTAATGCCAGTACTGCATTTAAATTACAAATGAATGGTATTCGCTCATGGCGCGAAATCACTAATTTGTTTTTTCTCTCTAACTTACAGATTTATGAATTCGCGCCTGGCGCGTATTCAACTAAACATACGCCTGGCGCGTATTCAACTGAAGTTCCTCCTGTGCCAGCATAGGCTACAAGCATAGGCTTATTCAATGAGTTGTGTCGTGCTCTGGAGGGGCTTGAAATTTAGAATGCTCAGCTGAGAATGAGAGTTGCAGACCTCGAAGCCATTTTGGATAATATCCCAATAGCGGCACCATCTTATTTGCCAGATTCTTGTGTGCCAGCTTATCTTGTTACAACAGCATTTGAGACTATTGTGCCAGCATTTGAGACTACTGAGGAACAACACACAGATGAATAACACACAGATGTAATTAAAACAATGTAAAGAGTGTCTAGTATTTTTTAAATTCCTGAATGGTCTGGTCTGCAGGCCTTATAGTTTTGAAATTTTGAATGAATGGTCTGGTATGCAAGCGTTTTAATTTCATACATATGACAGAATCATCTTGTGCATCTTAGTATAAGCACTCAATCTATTTTTTCTGATGTATCTTCCTCTATGTCTTCCAAGAAAATGAAACTCACCTTCTTTAAGCGAATTACTGCCATGCAACAAAGGTTCCGATGCTTTCACCCACTGTGTCTCCATCAGGATGCCTTCTGGGTAATGCTTCGTCGTTGAAATGGCAACTGATTACTAGAATCTTCACATGATCATTTCTAAGAGGAACTCCATGGCAGATTGCTTCCGGATCAACTGATTCTATCTTGCAATTTCCCACCCTCCTCTTCAAATTCGTCGTCAGCATGTAACATTCTTCTCCAACGCTGTTCAATGTCGCAAGATCATGGGATTAATTTGGAGCTTGGGATCTGGAAGAGTAGATGAACTTACATGAAGGCACTCGACATCGCTCAGGCGCCGGCTTCTTCCCAGTTCTTCCGAGTTCTTTCGAGTTCTTCCTATTCTTCCAAGTTCTTTCGAGTTCGAATGACAAGAAAGGCTGGCGGCAAGATTAGGTGGTAGTTTCAAATTATCAGATTAATTGTCTTGCTTTTTTTAGCTGAGTGAAATCTAATTAGTGGGATTTCACAATACGGCCCGATCGTCAGAGAGCCATTTATCGCCAAATGCGATCGCGTCCATCCATTAGGCCCAATCGTAAGATTGCTGACCGTCGATTAAAAGTCGATCCGCGAAATTTAAATAACCGCTCGCTTCTATCGGACCGTCGATTAAAAGTCGATCCGCGAAATTTAAATAACCGCTCGCTTCTATCGGACCGTCGATCAAAAGTCGATCCGAATGAAACCCGTCGATCGAAAGCCGACCTACTCGGCTTATGGAAATCTATATAAGTTTTTGAATGTCATTTCTTGCTTTTTGATTGCCGACTTGCTCCGAGACGCTCAAGAACTCCGAGGCGCTCAAGAACTCAAGAACTCCGAGGCGCTCAAGATCATCGCGACGATGCCGCCCAAAGGTCGTCTTTGCTCCAAACAGGCCGGACCCACGAGAGAAGATGCTCAAGGTCAGTATTGTCATCATTCTGTGTGTCATTCATTCATTGTTCATTGCTCTGATTAGTGTGCAGTGTTTGCTCTTTATTTACTGTCAATAAATTTTCTGCCTATACTCCTGTCTATTATTTCTGTAGCAGTGACTTAAATTTCTATAGCTGCTCACACTCCTGTCTATCATTTCTTTAGCTGTTCATTTCTGCAGTGACTTGAATTTGCATCTGCATATTAATGTCCTTCCTGTGTTAAATTGTCCTGCTCGTGATTAACTGTTCTGTCTATAATTTATCCACCTGTGTGTAAAGTAGTATGACCGTGTTGAGTGTCTGTTCGGCCTGCTGTAATTGGCACGCCTTATGAATGCATGTCTGTAATTGGCGACTGTATGTCATTCTGTACTTTAGCCTGGCCGGAATGGATGACCACTCGAAATCGCGCTAAGCGTGTATTGCACCCTCGTTTGCAGGGAAGAAGAGACAAAACCGATTGGTAGTTCCTACACCTCCTCCTAAGAAAGCAAGGGTTAAAGCACACTATAGTGTCTTATTTTAGTTGTCCCCCTGTCCCCCCTAATTAGTTTGAAAATTAGTTCGAAAGGTAGTTAGACATTTACCTATTTTCGTGTCTTGCTTCAACCACCACCCCGCCCGAGAGAATTCAAAATTTGGGGGAGAATTTTTGGTGCACGATCACTGATCACTGATCAAGAAGAATGTATGGACTTTCTCCTCAGATTTGGGCCTGACAGAAGATCAAATTCGGCCTTACAAGAATGTAGAGCCTTTTTGCATACTTTCTTTCGAAGACAAAATTTCGGGTCTTTTGCTTTGCTTTGAATCCAAGATTTCTTTCATTGTAATTTGATTTCAATAGACATGACTTTGCTTTGTTTTTTATTTGCATGTACCTTTGGTTTCCTTAAATTTTTTCGGGTCTCTTATTATTTGCAGAAGATCAAATTCGAATTTCAAGATTGTAAGGCCTCTTGAAATTTCGTTTGAAGACTAAAATTTGGGTATGTTGCCATTCAAAGTTTGCTTTTAATACAAGATTATTCTCATTCTAGCAATTAAAATTGATTGTAGTGCTCTCTTTGTTTTGTGTTTGATTTGCATGTAGATTTGGTTTCCTTCTTGTAATCATCCAGAAAAATATATCCGGCATGCATTCAAGAGCCACAATTAGTGATCATTCTGTTATATCTTGTACTGATTCAAGAATGGTATAAACTTGTTTGTTCTAGAAACATTATAAATTTTAGTATGTTATTTTGTTTATAGCAGCAATTTGGTGGCCAGGATTAGTGCAATGTTTCCCCCTGACTTTTGTAAACACAAGTTTGTTTGAAAAAAAAAAAGAAAAGGTGGTGCATGAAGCTCTTACAGGAAAACTGATGGCAGAATTTTATGCTAGCTATAGGTGTAGTGATGCATCTATAGGAAAGAATAAGGGCTGAATTTTATGCAAGCTTATGCTGCAAATGCTTTAGCATGGCTTCTAATCTGAGGTTAGCTTGGAGGAATGTGGTGCATTCTGATTTTTTTTTTGGCATATTGAAGACTTAAAGTATTACGATATGTAATTCCTTTTCTATATGATACTTTCTTACGTCTAGTTAATTTTGTAAGCAGGGACTATTATAGGTGCAAAGGTGGCGTTTGCGAGCAATCAAGATGGAAGAAGTGGAGCAAAGAAACTTTATGGGAAAGAGGAAGAGGACAAGAGAGCAGGAGACTCTAAAGAAGAGGAAACAAAGAAAGAGAAAAAAAAGAAGAGAAGAATGCTTTGATGCGGGAGTCCAAAGCTTATGCCAATCAAGTGAGTAAACAAAAGATTGTGTCTAATCTAGTGTTCTCATTCAAAAGGCAAGTTTGTCAAATGGATTTGGAAGAGAAAGGGAAGTGCTAAATGATTTCTTGAAGCACAAAGAAATGAAGGATGTCAACCGCTGATCACTTGAAGGATTGAAGTCAAAAGCCATCGATTGAGAACATTCGAGAATCTATTCAGACTATAAAAGGATCTAGTAGTTTAGATTCTATGGCTGCAAGAAGAAGTGTACTTGCCATGTCTATTGGGAAGGAGAGTTTAAATCAAGCTATTAGCAAGAGAAGTTTGGGAAAAGTTTTGGGAGTCCATCCTAGATGTATTGCAGCAGCCAAGGAAAAACGTAAAGAAGTGGAGTTTAATAAGGAAGGATGGGTATATTTTAGAAGGTCACGGAGGTTTGATTCAATTGACAAATATGTCATTGAGCTGGTTCAAAGTTTTTGGGACACAAATACAAGAGTTTTGTTAGTCCTGTGCCTCCTGGTACAGGACTATTCATGCATACGACAAACCAGGTCAAGCTCAAGGATCCTCAGTCAGCCACGGGTCAGCCATCAAAGGCTCAGAAGAAGACCAAGCAGCAGACCACGCAGTCAAAGCCTATCAAGAGAGGCATTTTGTTTTCGGACAAGTGACGGCCCGTCACGCGCGCGTCGGCGTCAAGATGATTCTAGGCACTTCAAGAGGCACCGCCCACATTCAGAATCGGGCCTCCTTCCGTGAGTCGGCACCGAGATCAGTCAGAGTGTCTATATTGGGCCCAAGGCCATTGTACTATATATATGACTAGAGCTCGCACATGAGCTCTAGATGAGTTTTGAGTCTTGTCTCATTTCAGTTCTTCTCTCTATTGCGAGAGCTCATGTATGTTCATCATTGATATCAAGGAAGCTTATCATTTTCCTCTCATTTGTTACGTTTTTTCTTCTTCTTCTTCTCTTCTTGCAAATCCCAGCGTGACATAGTCCCCGGACTCTCTGTTAGATCCATAGGTCCTCACGGAGGGGCTGTCTTCGGGAGTTCCCGAACCCGGACCCCAAACACCGCCGCGGCTGCGGGTGCGATTCCATCCTACTTTCTTATCGCCATGTGCCCGTCCGAAATTTCACGCCCGGAAGAACTCCTTTCTCAGGCGCCTCTCGCTTGGGCGCCATCAGCGTCGGGGAAGCTGTTCGCGACATGTATGGATCTCGCTTATGACATATGGGGAGGCCATCTTGGTCTAGGGCTCGGTCGGCGCCACCAACCCCTCGTGTGTCTGCCTCGCCGTCCCGGTTCCCGCCCCAAAGCGTGCAAACATTGCTCACAACCTCGGTCACCTCATCACTACTATCGAGCCCTATCGGGCTCAACCTTCTCAACCGTACTTTTTCATACACGAACATGCCTACATCCATCATTCTTTCGGGCCATACGCCTCTTCCTTCACAACCATCATCTCCCGGGTGGGCAAGGATATCCACACGTCTCTTTGGCGCCTACCGGGAATATCCTTTCCCTACATTTCCCTTCGCCCTTCCACGTTTTAACCCTTACGGATCTCAAAACCAATGCTCGGCAAAGGTTTTCTCAACCGCATGATCACCCCTTCATCGGGGTCCTTCGGGCACCATGCCACATCCAACTCAACCTCAATATCCTCACTATATTGTTCTGTCCAGCCAAGCACTTTCACATCTACCTTTCGGACTACGAACTGACTTATCCCACCTTTGGCAACACGAAGGCAAACCCTTAGACCAAAGTGCTCAGGCCCACATGGAAGAATTTGAGGCTCTAGCTGTCCTAAATGGTCATGCGCAACCTCAACTGAAATTCCACATCTTTTCCACCACCCTGCGTGGCTCTCCTCATCATTGGCTCATGTCCAACAAAAGCCATTGGAAACAAGACTGGTCAGAAATGCGAACTGCTTTTCTGTCTCATTATGGGACCACGGATGATGATCAACTTCATCTCAAGCAACTCAATGAACTTCAACAAGAGCCCACGGAGTCTGCCCGGGATTTTGCGGATCGACTTCACATTCTGCTTTGCTTGACCCTTACCTGGCTCCTTGCAATCGAATCCAACGTGTTGATCACTTTTCAGCTGCTGAACCTCCTGCAACTCCTGTTGATGTACACGCTGTCATGAA
The DNA here is from genome assembly GCA_021234155.1 of Isoetes taiwanensis. Lineage (NCBI taxonomy): Eukaryota > Viridiplantae > Streptophyta > Lycopodiopsida > Isoetales > Isoetaceae > Isoetes > Isoetes taiwanensis. The sequence goes on from JAJEKV010000455.1 coordinate 148,768, forward strand.
GCAACCTCTGCTGGATGAAACTCAGCAACCCCTCTTTTTCACCACGCAAAGTGCCACGCATCCGGTTATGCTCCAACCTCCTGCACACATTGTCCAGGATATTGAAGTAATACCCCATATTCAGACTCCAGAAGTCGAGATCGTGGACGTGGGCAACAATCAACTCGTCCAAGATTTCGCAAATCTTCCGCCCCTTATCGTAATGAAAAAGGCCGTCAAGCTGTTCAAAAAATTCAAACACATTTTCGCACGGAGTTCAGAGAGATCTTGGGGAATCAACAAAAGCTTGGGGAACTCACCATTCCTACCAAATCTGATGCACGCCCGGTTTAGCAGCGCGCATCGGCTCAACCCTAATTACCGCGGATCGCGTCAAGGCGTAAATTGACAAACTCCTTGCTTGCGAGGTTTGATCTATGAGGTCAAACATTACGAATGGGTGAGCCCCATCGTCATTGCCCTCAAACACAATGGTAAGATCCGGCGTCTGTGGTGGACTACAGGAAACTCAATCAGGCCACGGGGGCGTGATCATTTTCCACTTCCCTTCACGGACCGAGGTTCGGAAGAGGTGGTGGACATGAGATGTACTCCTTCATGGATGGTTTTTCGGCTACAATCGGATCTCAATCAAAGAATCGATCAACTCAAGACTACTTTCACCACCCCGTGGGGCACTTTTGCCTACAAGGTGGTTCCTTTTGGATTATCAAACTCTCCATCAACGTTTCAACGCATCATGCTCTCAGTTTTTCATGATTTCATGAAGGAAAATCCCTTCTTGCAAATTTTTCAAGATGACTTCTCTGCCTACAGTTCCATGGCTGACCATTTGGATAAATTGGAACTCGTCTTCCAGAAATGTGATGAGTCCGGCATTAGTCTCAATCCTGAGAAATGCACCTTTTGCGTCACCTCTGGTGTTCTGTTAGGCCATGTTGTCAGCAAAGCAGGTATCACCACAGATCCTGCCAAAATCAGTTGTGTGCTCAAGGCTCAAGCACCAGCCAATATCAAGGAGACACGCTCTTTCCTGGGTAAGGTCAATTATTACTCCACCTTCATACCGGACTAGCAGCCATTGCGAGATCCCATTCATAAACTCACGGGTGACGAATCCACGGGCTTGGAATTCCAGGCGGATCTTTGCTTTCCAACAATTTGAAGCTTTTGCTTACTCAGGCACCGGTTCTTGTTCCTCCTCAATGGGACAAGCCCGTTCATGTTCATGTAGATGTCTCGGCGTTTGCTATTGGAGCTGTTCTTTCTCAAGAATATGATGCGCAAATCGACAAACCAAATCGCTACGCCCGTGAGAAAACTCAATTCTGGCTGGCGCAACTATTCCCGCAGGCGTGAAGCTTTGGGTCTCATTTTTACGTGTCCAACGCTTCCGTCACTACCTTTGGGCAGTCAAATCAAGTTCTTTGTGGACCACCAAGCACTCCTTTATTTGATCAACAAGTCCACGCCCATGGGCGCATTGCTCGTTGGGTCCTTCTTCTCCAGAAATTTGCTCCTTTTGAAATCGTTCATAAGGCCGCCAAATCTCATGTAAATCCCGGATTATCTTTCACGCATCCCACGGATGATCCCTCAACCGGAGTCTCGGGACGCCTTTCACGATGCTCGGCTCTTTTTAGTCACGGCAACACCACATTGGTTCCATGATTTTCAGCGGTACCTCCTCACGGGTGCTCTTCCACCGAAGGCGAGGCGGCTCTCTCGCCAAGCGACAATCCCGTCGCCATCAATTTCTCCGCGAGGTCCGTGACTACACCATGGTTGGGACATCTCTACAAAAGGGTAAGGACACCATCCCCGACGACGTGTTCTACCTCATGAAGTTCCGGATATTGTTCGAGAAGCTCATCAAGGGCTAGGTGGTGGTCATTTTCATGGTGACACCACGCACATAAAATCCTTCTATTTGGGTATTATTGGCCCACGCTCTTCAAAGATGCTCGCCCACACCCAAGCCGCGTGTGGCGCTTTGTGGTGGGGGCCCCACGCCCGTGGCGCTCTTCCCTTGGACGCCGGCCGCCACGCCACTTCCCTTCAGCAAATGGGGAATGGACTTTGTGGGACCTATAGATCCTCCGCGGCGGCACCCGTGCCGTTACATTCGGTTCTCACCGACTCACGCTACCAAATGGGCGGAAGCTTGTGCACTTCGCACAACACCGCAGCAAGCACGACTAGGGTCCTCTATCAACAAATTATCACGCGATTCGCTGCCCCACCTGGGCTGGTCGGTGATCGTGGTGTCCATTTCATCAATCATACTATCAAGGAGCTGACGGATTATCTCGATACATCATCACAAGAGCACACCTTACTATCCTCAAGGTAATGGTTTGGCGAGAAAGCACCAACAAAACTCGGTCACCATTCTCAAGAAAATTTGTGGACGCTTCCCGCGTGATCGCGGAGACAAAACTTCCCTCTCGTTCTTTGGGCCTACAATACTTGTTTCAAGATTGCTACCGGTCACACTCCTTTTAAATTGGTTTATGGTCAGGAAGCTCTCATGCCGTTTGAATACATCCTTCCAACACTCCGTTTTCAACTGGCTACTGCTCATAATCCACCTGCTGCACTCAAAGAAAGGGTCTATCAATTAGAACAGTTGGATGAACTTAGAAGGGATGCTTATATTCGAGTCCTTCATGGACAACATTTGCAAAAAAATCTTTACATGACAAGCGTCGAAGACAAAAACATTCAAAGAAGACGATTTGGTTCTTCTTTATGATTCCGGTACAAAATTTTTCGGGTAAACTCAAGTTTCGTTGGCTTGGCCCTTATCAAATTGTTCAAGTGGTTAGACCAGCGTTTTCCAACCTGGCGAGTTAGATGGCACTCCATTACCTACATTGGTTAATGGTTTTCGTCTCAAAACATTTCATCACGTAAAGCGACAATCAACAAGCAGATCAGTTCAAGAAGCAAACACCACAGAAAGTGACTAGAAAGGCGGCACATTATATTATAGTGGATATTTTTACAAAATGCGGGCCTTTGCCCAGCTATTTCGCTATGGGCTTTGCCCTATATACAAAAAGCGGGCTCGAGCCCTATCTACTAAGTCCTAAGAGGAAAAACCCTCTACTCGGGTTGGAGCGTAGGTGATGCGGAGGAGATGGTAGAGGTTACGCCCAGGATCCCGGCGAAGGTGCGAGAACCACCTCCATCCCGTTGGTCTTCGGTCGGGATGTTCAGCCATCGGCACACCGGCAAATCCATTCGAATGCCACGGTTGTGGCGGCGCCGAAGGTCCAGACAATTCATCTTGCGGGTAATCCACTCGGCGGTTCGTGGGCATAGTGCGTCCTCGTTCAAACCCGGCGGCGGCCATGCCGGCGCCATCGGATGCCGCCGTTCACTCCGGTTCGTCTTATATAGCCAGCGGAGGAACTCCTTGTCGGCGTGGACCAATCAGAAATTCGCCAGCGTGTTTGCAATGCAAGGCTCTTTCTAAACCGAGAATCTTTTCTCCCGCCGCCAAATCTAGCTGTGGTACTCTCGACACATTCGTTTTCATGATATCCCCGCCGAGTTACTGCATTAAATGCCCCTTCTTTTTCATACCCGTCAACAATTAATATGTGTCCTTTGGCCACTGTCACATCGATCCTTCTCTCCGTCTCTCATCCTCACCGTTCATTGCTTCTCCCTTACGTTTTTGGGGACTTAGCCAAATTTTTGCCTCTCAATACACTCCTTGGCATCTTTCGACACTGGCACCATCAACGGCTCCGGTTTAAGCCCTCTTCATACCTCTTAAGCCTCCGGTTATTAAGCCCTAAAACCTTTTCGTTCCTCTGCGCCTTTGTCCTCCAGGTGCTTGGCTTTAGATCCCCTCAGCCCTTGAATCACTCTTCGTTTTACGCAAATCGTTACCATGGCTGCACCAAGATTTTCTACACTTCAAGCTCTTGTTCCCAAGGATCCGGCTCTTTTTGAGTCGTATCCTTCTTGGCCTCCACTTTCAGGTGAAGCCCTTGTTGGCCCAAATAAAAAGTCATTTGAGCGACACAAGCTTTACGAATTCTCTCAAATGGAACTTAGGCTCCAAATCGACCAAGCTGAAGCGGTTCATTGCCAATATCGTTAACAGACCAGCGAGTGGATACACCACTTGTGGTCGATGGCACCACCATTTCGCTGACTCAACATTTGATTTCGAGGTATTTCATATTCCCTTGCAAACCCCTTGTTTATCATGGTGCGCCATACGGGATCTAGATGTCACGAGTTTGGTGCACCTCCTTATCATGCCAATGTGCATCGTCGACCAATATCGACAAGCCTCACGAAACCTTTGTTAAGTTTACGTGGCGCAAGTTCCTTGGGTATTCTATCAAGAACACCCATATCAATAAGCCTTTCTATAACATGGCCATCATCGCTACACACTCCAAACCGCATAGATTGGCCCCAATTGATGTTCTATCGTCTTCTCCAAGAAGTGGACCGCCCGGTGCCACTTCCATTTCTGAAGTTTACGTGGGAGGCCACCTTCAAGCCCTCATCCGTCATTACTTCCCTCCCACACCACAAAATTCTCATAATTCCACTCAGCGGTCCTTCCATCGACTAACCGGCCGGGCACTTCACGCCCTTCTTCCACCGGGTCATGTCCAAAGTCCGCGACACCCATGTCTTTGTCTCCTCCTCCGCTACACCATCCAGTTCACACCATCTTTCCCAAACATCACAAACCGGGCAACCGCCCGGCTCCACCACCACAACACCCTCGTCGTGGGTTGTTGTATGTATATCGCCAGGATGCTCAAGCTGCCGCTCTCAAGTTACAAGAATCCCAAGGCGGCTCTTATGAGCGGGGTTCAGCGGGCACTAGAGGCCTCGATCGCGGACACAGGGACCTTCAAGCACGCCCTTTGCCCAAGTTGCAACTTTGGAGGCCAAACTTCAAGACAAGCACGGAGCTCTCTTACGGGCTCATACGGATCTCAAAAGTGCCGCGGGGATCAAGTCAGCCAACTTGCAGATCATCAGGCTCGGCTCAATCAGAAATTCAGAATTTATTGGAGCACAACAAGTCCAAGGGCGGCTCTCACGGGTACCAAGGGCGCAGATATTGCCAAGCTCAACGCCTTGTACTCAGAACTTTGTGAAAATTTCAGCACTCAAGTTCAAAACCTTACAGGCGGGGCGGCTCAAATTGCCTCCTTGACGGCTCGGCTTTCTACACAGACCTCTCGGCTCACCTCTCTTCAAGATCAGCTTACGAGGAGGTGCGTAAAGCGAGAAGATTCTTGATGGCGGAGATTGCGTGTGCTTCGTCTCAATACTCGGGGAAATCCTCCTCCCAGTCAACACTTCGAAGCGGGTCCGTGACCAATCACGCCTCTTTGCTAGAAAAGGACAACCGGATCCGTGATCTTGAACAACATTTGCGGCAAGCTATTGATCTGGCGATGAGGCTCAAGCAAAACTTGGCCCATACCGCCATTATTAACGAATGCCCGTTGACTTCCCAGTTCCTTCCGCTATCACGATTATGTGGTTGCTCGCCGCCACCTTTTCCTTTCGAAGTGGCATGCGGCGATGGACTGTGGATATTCCCCCCGAGCACCGCTTGATTTTCTTCGGATTTGGCAGAACTCTCCATTGAAGACAAAGGGTTATCTTTTGTGCCCTTGTGGTCTTTGATCTCATACAACCGTGCCGATCCGGACTTTATCACCTTGAGTTGTTCAGCCCATGGCTTACATATTTCATGATTTCTATCCGGGTGATACACGGGAACACTTCGAAATGGGCCACGCCCGACTCTTTCGGGGTGACCCCAGCGTGCAATGGTTGCCGGGATAACAATCCATATCTAGCGGATCATACTCGGACCCACACTCTTCATCGAGGAGTACATGCGAGCTTGCCAATCATTTATCTCTCGGGCAAGCGGAAGCCGTTGCAACAGATAAGGAAGTATCTAGGACATCCCGAGGATCTTCCCTATGCACAAATTTATATGCGGCACCTCGCGGTTATAATCAATTACGGGCTCGTTGGATAGCAAAGGCGGTCCCCACGGGATGGGATAGCCCTCTGTCAACTCTCAACTCTCTGCTTCTCTTTGGGATCGTTGGTGTCAAGCTCTTGATCCGGATCTTGTCGATCAATTCGGTGAGACCTTTCGGCAACCCACGCCCACGGGCATGGTTCCTTCTCCCTATGCTTCCACGGGCGTACCTCCGCCCGGGTTCCCGACTTCGATTGGTGCCTCCCTTTTTGGACCAAGGTCATGGATGGTCATGCGGATGGACTCCACCTCAGATCTCGGCCGGATCTCGGTGGGATCCACGTTTTGTTAGCCGCTCACATTGGGAAGAAGGTGCCACCACCGGATACCACCACCCGAATTGGATCTATATTGCTAATGGCGTGGTTGGCAAGCGGCCGGCGGATGCGCTTCATGGTCTTGACACCTTCTTGCAGAATGCCACCACCTCCCACGATCCTTGATCCATCTTCAAGCGGGGTTTTTGTGCTGCTCTTAAATGCATTTTGCTCGGCTCCTTAAATCGGCGGCGTCCCATTTTTTTTGCAATCCGAATGCGGTGTCGGTGCCTTTGGCCTCGGACTGCCTCCTCATGGAATGTCGGTACATTTCTTCCAAAGCCCATGCTGCCCTTGAAGACATGGTACGATCTCGCTTTCTTATTGATGCGAGATCCCGCTCTTGGCCAAAACACTCCTCACGCTCTTCAAACACGCCGGGATCTCATTGGCCGGTACCATAATGGTGCCGATCCTCACTCCCGTGAGGATCACTTTCGACAGATGGCTTCAGCCCTCGAAACCCTTCCTCCTTTTCTTCTCTGAGGTGTCGTTTGGTGGGGAGTGTTAGTCCCTGTGCCTCCCAGTGCACGGGACTATTGATGCATCTGACTGCACCAGGTCAAGCTCAAGGATCCTCAGTCAGCCACGGGTCAGCCATCAAAGGCTCGTGAAGACCAAGCGGCGGACCACGCGATCAAAGCCTATCAAGAGGCGCCGCTCGGACAAGTGACGGCCCGTCCACATCACCGCCAGCGTCGATGTCGGCATGATTCTAGGCACTTCAAGAGGCACCGCCCACATTCCTCAGAATCAGGCCTCCTTCGAGAGTCGGACCGAGATCAGTCGAGTGTCTATATTGGGCCCAAGGCCATTGTACTATATATATGACTAGAGCTCGCACATGAGCTCTAGATGAGTTTTGAGTCTTGTCTCATTTCAGTTCTTCTCTCTATTGCGAGAGCTCATGTATGTTCATCATTGATATCAAGGAAGCTTATCATTTTCCTCTCATTTGTTCTGTTTTCTTCTTCTTCTTCTCTTCTTGCAAATCCCGCGTGACATAGTCCCCCGGACTCTCCTGTTAGATCCACAGGTCCTCACAGAGGGCTGTCTTCCAGGAGTTCCCGAACCCAGACCCCAAACAAGTTTCCCCTAATGCAAAGGATGTGAAGTTCAGAAGACTGGAAAGAAATGTGAAGGAGGAACATGCTACACATTATCTAGAGGATACTCAGGTGCAAATTATCTTTCCTTGATTTTTTTGCTGATATGTGCATCATTTATAGATGTAGTTGTTGTTGCAGCTTATGTAGATGTAGTTGGTATTGCAGCTAAGGTTTGAAGTACAGTTCTTAATATGCAACTTAAACATTTTCGAGCTGCTACTGGTTGGTGGTGAGATTCAACTTAGGTTGTTAGTCTGCAGGTTGGTGTTGCAGTTAGTGTTTGAGCTCCATTATATAGTTTCAGTTTGTGTTGCAGAGAGCATGTTAAATAGTTAGACTACGATTAGTGTTTCAGCAAGTGTTGAAGTTATGTCGATTGGTTGCGATTTATGATTATGTTTGTTGCGATTCTGGTTGGTGTTGCGGTTATGACCATTAGTTGCGAGGTTGTATGTTTGTAGTTTGTGTTTACATTTGTCATAGTGAGTTCTGATTGGGTTGCAGTTAGAGTAGAGTTACATGTTCATGTGTACTTGTTATTTGACATGTTACTCACATATTTCTTGATTATGTTTTGCGATTCGAGATGTTCATTCAATTCAAAAGCAAAGACCCGAAATTACAATTGGCCAAAGAGCATTTGAAAAACTAAAACCATGGTATGTAATGAAATTGAAACAGTTCAATTCATGTTGTTGCATTCATCATGTGAGACTGCAGATGCTCTTGGATGGCTTAAATTCACTTAGAAATATGCACGTAGAATGTTGCACCTGTGCATGTGAGGTATGCCAATCTACAGGCCAACTATGTGCTGCCAAGACTATGAAGTATAAGTCAACCACTCAGCTCTGGCAATCCATATTGTGCCCTAAAGAAGAAAATCAAGAATTCCACAAGAAAGATTGCATTTATGGAGATTGTGAGAAGTGTGGTGTGTCTCGGCTGCCTGTGTGTCCTCTAGAGTTGTCCGAAGAAGGATTTGTGAGTTGGGAGTACTGGGATTATGAGGAAGGAGGTAAGGATAGGTGGGGGAAACCCAAAAAAGTACTCCAGCATCTGTGGAGGAAAACAAAACCAAAAGATCTTATGCACACATTGATTGACAGATTGGCAAAGTTTCCAAATTAATGCGACTTTAGGCACGTGATGGCAAAGCGCATGCGATTTTAGGGATATGTTAGACAACCTCCCTTTTGGGGTTCATTGTATCGGTAGTAGACTTTGCAGAGAACTTCACAATTCAAATGCAGGATCAAGTTCAATCTGCGTAATGGACAAGCAAACAGGTCATCATTCTTGTACAAATCACATACTATTTGGAGCCTTCATCAGGTGACGTCATCAAGGACACCCATTACTATATATCTGATGATACAAAACATGACACACTATTCGTCCAGCATGCATTTATGATGCATCACAAATTCATGAAAGAACAAGGCATACATCCAAAAAAGCATTGGGTATTTTCAGATGGAGCTGCATCCCAATTCAAAGCTACCCGGCCATTCTATTTTGTAGGAAGGTATTCGCATGAGACACTCATTGAAATGATGTGGAATTTTTTTGGCTCCAATCACGGCAAAGGGGAGCATGATGGGAAGGCTGCAGAGTTGAAACGGTGGCTAAGGGAGATGATGAAGAGATCATAGTCTATAAAAGTAGAATGTGCTGCTGATATTGTGAATATAGCCAGGAAGAATTTCACAGCTGTTGCTCCATCTTCAAGTGTGAACAAGAAACCAGTAAGAAGGTCGTTTTGGGAAGTGATAAATGTGGATAGAAAGAATGCATGGGGTGCTGAGACTGTGGAGGACACGAGGAACATTCATTCTGTGCATGCATTTAACTTAGCATCTCCTACGCAATTGCATATAAGGCGTTTATCTTGTTTCTGTGCATATTGCCTTGATGCACAATGGGACAAGTGTCGGAACAAGGAATATGTAGATGATTGGGAGCTCGTAGTTGTTGAGCCAAGCAAGGCTATAGCTGATGAATACGAGTTGCGCAGATCTGAAAGAGCTCTATTTTACGGAGATCTTTTGTGTTGAGTGATTTGGTAAGGGAAGGAGATAACCCATTTGTCATGACTCAAAGGACAATGACGAGGTCACTTTATTTTGGATGTTATTGTGTCTAAAGAGAAATATGTGGTTCGCATGATTTTTAAAGCCTATGGGAATTGGTTTTATAAAGGGGAAGAAGTTTTAGAGGGAACTTACTACAAAAAAGTCCCAAGATCGCTTACAGGTTACACTTTATGTTCTAACGAGCCAAAAGGCATTGTTTATGCAACCCAAGTTTGTGCAATAAGACTTGATATGGCACAAGCAAAACATAGGCTGAAAGGAAACCAGGTTGTTTACAAACTTTGTGAAGCTGACAGTGAAAAGATTTTAGACAATCTCCCCGATGTGCTATCGACGAAGAGGATTAAATATTGACTTGTTTACGGTTGGAATGTAGTTAGTGTTGCGTTCCTGTTGCTATACTTGAAGCTTTAAGTGAAACAAACAGATCGAAGGGTCTGATTTATATTGTGTGCAGCTATGATGTCTATGTGAAGTTGCTAAGCATATTATTTGCAGATTGATGTAACTCTGTTATTATGTTGTTGATGTTTGTCGCCGTGATCATCAACAAACGATTATTTGAAGTCAAATTTTGGACTTCTATTGTACTGTTCTTTTTTCTTGAATAAAACAAATATCCCTGCTCTGGTTTGGAAATATCAGATTGGATGTATATTTGTATTATCACTGTTTTGATTTGGAAGGGCTGATTACCTTCAGAACCAGCTTGTTATGATTTATTACCTTCATATCAATGGCAAATTGCTGTCAAGTTCTCAAAAATTATCTCTGATACAAATTCAAGTACTTTTGTTTACTCAAAAATTCCCAGCAAATCCCCATGCCTCACAAAGGTTGCTTCGACATGCATCATTGCGCGCACTATAGCTAATCTCATTGCTATCCTTTTGCAAAATTTTCGTGAAACTATAGCTAATCTCATTGCTAGTTAATACTGTGAACTTATTGACTACCTATCTGTTACATTAGCGTGAAAATCTAGCTCCATTTCTTTAGCCATAATTCCGTGATCATCACTTGAATATGGTCTACATAAGTTTCATATGGTCACATTGTTTTACATCACATAGGTTTCTACATATGGTCACATAAGTTTCTACATCACTTGCATATGGTCACATTGTTTCTTTTAACTTCATAAGTGTGTTATGGGTTTAGGGTTAATTAGAACACATTAGAACTATTTATGATTCCATAGTTTTAAATGCCTATTGGAATTTGCCTTTTGGCACTAGTTAGAGTATCTTATGACCAAATGCACTAGTTTAAGGCATCTTTAAATGCATCCATAGTTTAAGTGCCACAATGTGCCTCTTGGAATTGAAATTTGAGATGGATGGTGATATAGCTCGCCTCAAGGAGCTGAGGGTGCCGAGGGTGCCGAATATGGTCTACGTAACTTGAATATATTGAAATCATCACTTGTCTACATTGTTTCTTTTAATTTCATAAGTGGGTTATGGGTTTAGGGTTATTTAGAACACATTAGGACTATTGATGCTTCCATAGTTTTAAATGCACTAGTTTAAGGCATCTTTAAAGTTTAAATGCATCCATAGTTTCCATACGAGCACCATAAATATCGGACGCCGTCATGTTATAGCCACGGGTATATCCGTCCGGGTCTTTGACATGTTATAGCCACATCTTGACATGTTATAGCCACATCTCAAAAAAAATACATGGTGTTTTTGTGGACTTAGCCGATTTTTTGAGATTTAGCACTGGCTATAACATGGCGACGTCCGACATTTACGGGGTTGGCCATAGTTTAAGTTCTTCAAAAATACGGGGTTGGCCATAGTTTAAGTTCTACAAAAATCTATATTGGAATCTATGTAGAACATTCTCTTTAAGTTCTATAAAAATCTAGGTTAGATTCGAATGTAGGAATAAATCTATGTAGAACATTTTCTTTACTATAAAAATCTAGGTTAGATTCGAATGTATGCTTGCATGGGCTCGGGTTCTGAGGCAAGGACATTAATGGCCTTGATTGGACCTTTACAACCTTTTCTATATAGTGCCATTTTTTCGTCTTCCACTCACTTCCGACTTCCAGTTCCTTGTTCTTCCCAGTGAGATCACTCAGTCCTCCAATTTCTTCCAGAGGGACATGGCCAAGATCAAGAACACGGCCAGGAAGGCCGAGGAAGAATCCTGCCCGGAATCCTCCACTTCCAGCAATGCGGGCATGCAAATGACCTTTGTTGCTAAATTTTCATGCAAGGAAGTGAATCGAGTCATTGAGCAAGAAGCTAAAGTTTCTAAAAGAGTCCAGCAGTGGATTGACCGTGTTTGCCCTCATGAGGAGTGCCTTTTGCAGATGACCATGCAAGCTGATGGACTTTATCTTTTTGTGGAGCTGCAGATGCCCCCTCATGATCACTAGCCAATATAATGTCTTTTTTTACTTACTTATCTAGCGACTTAGAGCTTGCTTTTGGTTTACTTAAGTATCGGCAGCTTCGAGCTTGATTTTTTTGTAAAGCATCCACGATGGTTTTTCCTTCTATGTAATATATGCCGTAAACTTTGTGTAATTTCGAGCTTGCTTTTTCTCAGAAGACAACCACCGATGGTTTTTCCTTAATATATGATGTAAACTTTGTGTAATTTCTTTTGTTGTAAACGTGTAATTTCTTTTGTCGGATCTATTAATGTATTTACTTTGTGAATCATCTTTTTCTGCAAGTCCTACTTAATATTGTCAAAGGAAATACAAAAACCAAACTAGTTACAACTGATGCACTTCCAAACCAGAGCAGAGGCAATGTTGAACTGGTTCCCAAACTGAGCTGCAACCAAACTGAAGCAATATTGTAGCTGGTTCCCATTGCTACAGTAAATCGAGTCTTTCCATTGCTACAGTAATATGTTTATTGACTATTGAAACAACTATTTGCTACTTAATACTGAAACAAGTATTAAGTAGCACACTATGAATAAGTAACAAGTATTTCAGGCTTATTGCACACTATGATTGTGCTCATATCAATGGATAAACAAACACATCTAAAAAGTGGATACATTATTTCTAAATGCAGTTCAAAAAGTACATCAATTTAGATTATCAAGATGGCAACAACATGATCTTTGATCAATCACCAACCATAATCAAACTTCATTATCCAAAATGTTAAATGCAAATCTGGCATCAGGTACATCAAGAGTAAAACTTTTTCAGGATATCCATTGCTTGCTTAGATTCTTTATCCAACAGAGTGGATAGTTTCTTCTCAAGCACGTAGTCTTTCAGATTCTCAACTTCCAACAGCCCCGCAAGGAAAGGTTTCAAATGCTCGAAGAGAAAATTACCTTCACGGCGAGATGGCTGATAACTGTTTGGGGTCACTACTGTGCTCGCACTATTCTTGTAGCCGCGGTATAACATGTCATCAATCAAAACTGTGTTGTGTTCAACCCATGTTCCCTTGTATCTAGAGTCGTGGTAGACCTTGTTGAGATCTTTCAGCAGAATAGGCTTTTTGCTCACTTTAAATGATGTGTTTGTGCATATATCTGAGTACCAAGTAAATAGCAACTTGTCTCTAAGACTCTTTGGAAAGGTATGCTTCAGGATTAAATTTGCAGCCACACTCGTCAATGTTGTCCAGATAGCAACCCTGAAGTGCTCCACGCACCATTCCAAAAACTTCAATGCTCTTGGATGCAAAATCAATATCTTTGTGAGATTGAGACGCTTTGCCTCTGCACCATCTTGAAGGCTGCTGGGCAATAGTTCCTCTAACAGCTTGCACAAAACTCCTTCAAGCTTAAAAATTAAAAGCTTCATAGGCAGTTTAAGCCGCTTATTGATTCGCAACATAGAGGGACTGCTATGTATGTCACCGCCACGTTTACTATTCTTTATAGTAGCCACCTGCTCTCTTGTACTTCCTGTAGAATTTAAATGTTAAAAACACGTAGTAAGTGGAAGTTAAGAGATGGAATTGCTAAGTTACCAGGTGAATATGACTCCTCTGATCTCAAGGATTGACTTTTTTGTTTCGGGCTGCCTATACTCTGCTCCTTCAACGTACAATTCTTTTTCACAGGGTACTCAACATTCTTCTTCTCAAATTGACTGCTTAAGGCCTGGTTAGTCCCTCTTTTCTCCTTACATGGACTGTGATCAACTTTGCTTTTCATACTAGGTGATGATGCAATATCACTTCGTTCTTGTCCATGATATGGCCTCTCCGGCACATGTTCTTTATCTGCAAACACTTTAAATATTGTAAGGACTAAGAATTCACTTATTGACCTTTCCATTTTTCTATAAGCTACCTGGTGGAAGTGACATTGTGGCCAAATCTTCTGTCTCTTCAAGATAAATGTCATTCCTAGGATGGGTCCTATGACAACATATATATCGAAGTGTAGTGAAGTGGTGTTCTCATTGAGCTTTGTAAAACATTGAGTACAAATGGATCCCTCACTAGGGGTAGGTAAATTTGGAAATATGAACTTTAAATGCTCCGAAACTAGACAATCATCGAGAGCATGATGGTACTAAAGAATACAACATAAAAGATGGTTTTATCTGCCACTTGATCGATGCAAAAGTGAGAAGCCCTGGTGACTGCTTCTCATCGGGAAGAAGAACCACACCTTCTCAGGTTTTTGAGGAAAACCCAAGCAAATAGTTGAAGCACGACCCCACGCACTCTGGCAACCACAAGAGCTTAAAAAATCCTGCAGAGTCAAGGCTGAAAGAAAAATAACCCGTCAATGAGTTAGATGCCATAGGCAAAAAGACTCGGAGGCTCCAGGGCCACGCCGAGAAAGAAACAACAGCCGACCAATCGAGAACCGTCCGCGGAAAATGACCCTCGCGGGAAAAACAACCGATTAGTGCTGCCTCGGAGGCTACGTTGCCACGCCGAGAGAAAATGAAAAAGAGTTATGCCTCAGAACTACATCACCACGCCGACGAGAAAATGCATAGCAAATACTTACTCGGAGGCTACAATGCCACGCCGAGAAAAAGAAACTATGTAGACAAAGCTGACGACACCAGAGCCCACGACATAGACAGATCCACAGGCCTGTGAAAATGAATAATAAATATTGTCCAAGAGAAAATGAACAAGAAAATAAGTCACGAGGCTATAGCCATGCCGATAAAGAATGAAATAATAAGAAGTCGCGGAGGCTACAGAGCCACACCGAGAAAAAATAGAAATAAGAATATATATATCTTCAAAGAAGAAAGAAAGCACAGAGGATATGGAGGGCTGCAAGGCGACCTGAAAAGTACAGAAGATTTGACAGACTCCGAAAAGAACGAGATAATGAGTAGGCCTCAGACTCAGAGGCTAAAATGCCACATCGAGAAAACTGATGAATAATGACATAGGCACTATCAAAAACATCGAAAGGAAACCATAGAAGATCTAGAGGCTGCAAAGGGACCCGAAAAACATGGAAACATAGACAAAGATGGTCAACTGACAAAAAGGAAATGGAATGGAAAAGGGGTAATGAGAAAACAAAACGGGATAAGAACAGATGCAGACATACCATCAAGGGAGGGAGGGTGAGGGAAACTGGGAGGATAGAGAACAAGCAGAAAACTAGCTCAAGAGAACGCCGATGACGAAAAATGAAAAGATGCTGAATAAATAGGGAGTGCGAAAAAGGGGCGTCCCCATCCAAGGAATGTCGGTTCTATTGCTATCGCAATAGAACCGTGGCATTTCTAGGATGGGTCCTATGACAACATATATATCGGCCGATAGAAGAGGAACAAATCTCAACATGGATAAGGAAAGAAAGGAAGCCAAAATGAAAACTGTTCGAAAGCAAGGGAGAAATGAGACTATAAGGGTAAAGGGTCACTGAAATAAAAACAAAACAGAATGCACAAATAAGGCTGATAGAAAATATGGTAAAAGAGGAACGACCACAAAGCCTGAAGGTATAGAGAGGATGAACCCAGACAAAGGAGAAAAGAAGGAGAACACAATGGAACACTGTCGTGGAAGATGGAAGAGAAGCATAAAAATGAAGGAGAAGATGGAAAAGTGCAGTAAGAGATGAGGAAAGGAACTCATGGAACAACAGCAAACAGAGCCATGAACCTGACGACATCAATAGAGTGACGATGGCAAATGACCAATGCACCAATACATACTACACTAACAAAGATACAAAAATCCGAACTATCCTAACTAGCAAAAGACAAGGAGCAAGAAGACAAAGAAGGAACCGACGCAACTAAAGGAATAATGTGAAATAAAAGCAACAAGCCAAAGGAAATCAATGAAGGGAACATGGCATACACAATCGAATAGAGAAATGCCATCAAATGGAGCTGCTGAGATAATGAGGAGCGTATAACAAAAAGGAGCGCAACAACCCATAATGGAGCAAGTCAAATTTAATAGAACGGATTGAAAATGTGGAAAAAAGAAAGGGAGAAATGAGTCCACAAGGATCATTGAAACAAAATGAAACAGAATGCACAGAAGAAGCTAATAGGACATATGGAGCAAGCGTAACAAATCTAAAAACGAGGATAACAAAGGGTCAAAGCGAAAAACATAAAAGCATAAAAACGAGAGTAAAAAGGGCCAAAAGAATACCTAAATGACAAAAGTAAAAACGCCTAAAAACAAAAAAACCTATTGACAAACTTGAACCACCAAAAATAAAGGCATAAAGTACTTGAAAATTTGGAAATCCTAGAAAAAAGTGAGCAATCAGACTAAACTGAGCAACCAGGCCACATGGGCAATGGGTTGGAAACGTAACAAAAAACATAGGATTAGCAAATGCACGAAAAGAACTAGGCAGGAAAATGGAAAATTGAAACCCATGGTACCAAAAATCTAAAGAGAGTACATAAAACATGATAAAGAGTCAAATGAAGGCAATAGAGCTTGAAAGAGTAGCTTAAGGCAATGGTACAAAGAAGGCAAGATGAAAGTGCAAATGGAGCAAATGAAACGACAAAAAATAAAAAGAGCAAATGAAGCTAATAGGAAACAATGGAATTACTGAGACCAAAGGAACTTCCTGTGACAAAAAGGGAATGGTGGCGATGTAGTAATTCAAAAAAGGATGAAGCATATATAGGTGAAATGATCAAGGATACCAAAAAGCTAAGGAGCAAATAAACCACTCGCACCCAAAAGCATAGAATGTGGAAACCATGGAGCAACGTAGCAAAGAACAACGATTACTCAATAGAAAAAGCATCAAAACCTGATAAAAACATGACCCAAATGGTCCAGAGCCATGCAAGAAGGCAAACCAGTGTACTACGAAATCTCACCGAATATAAACAACCACTATATAACTGACCATTAAGAAAATAGACAACAAATAAAAACCATTAGCAAAGGCTAAGATATCGATTAACACCGCTTTACTGACGTTGTGAAACACAGCAGTGGATTGAAACAGCCAAACCAACTTGGTACAACGGGTTTGAACATAACAGATTGAAAGCAGAGAAACAAGTAACAAATGAGCAATAGAAGACAGAATACAGTTGGCAAAAAGGATGACTAGAATAGATCAAATGAGGGGTTACAAATCAAGAAGAAAGGGCTAAGCAAGGCTAATAGAGTAAAGACAATTCAAAAGGTTAATTGAATAAAAAACAAAAAGGAACATGAGCGAAAAAAAGAAGTGAATGAAGGATCCACACAGTCAATAAACAAACGAAAGAAAACACATATGAAACGAATGAAATGTGGATCAAAAAACAAAAAGAAACGCGAACTAAAAAAGGAACTAAAATAGCTAAAAGAAGTCAACGAGAATACATGGAGCAAATGGCTAAATACAGAATGAACCAAAAAATGAGTGAAAGACTAGTTGACAAAGGAAACATGCGTAAAACATGATGCCAAACCGGACAGACCAATATGCGAAAAATTAGTATTAACCGAACTATATATATATGGAGCAAGATCAACAGAAAAAGTTCAAAGATGTCGAAACAAGGGTAATGATGTGAACCCAGAAGGACCAGCATAACTGGAAAAGCAACTCACAGGACCCAAATTATGGGCGGACGAAAAATAAGAAAGTGAGCAAGAGTTGCACGAAGGCAAGAATAACGGAGCAACAAAAGGGGGAAAGGAACGAATGTAACTGCAAATAGGATGACTCAAGCGAAGAATGGAGAACAAGGAACAACATGATAAACAACTAGAAAATTTATACGAGACCCTATAAATGAATAGCTCAGTGAGATCCATAACTTGCAAACAACGCCCAGAGCAACTCCAATGCCAGAACACAAGATAGATAATCGAAACAACTAAGAAATCTGGAAAAACAACAATGGAGAGAACTATGTAATATATGCCATGAAAATGTGCACATCACCATAATACCGCCACAAGCAGTCTCCAATGAAAAATTGCAATAGAAGAACTACAAGCTGCCTCTAAAGGCTACCATGAGTGAAATAAGGACGCTATGCTTAATGCAGAGTCAAGAAGAAAGGGGCACAAATACGAATAGCATCCAATAGAAGAATGAGCACCTTGAGCAAAATGACATACAACCAGGGATAGGTTCATCGTCGTATCGTTTTATCACGCCAATAATTATTTTTCGTTTGATCTGGCACAAATTTGGCGTTTAATCGCGATCAAAATACGGACTAAAAAATTTCCGTCGAAAACTTTCGGCGAAGCGAAACAAAGTGTTTCGCTTTCTGGTCCGGTTCAGCGTAAAGCGAAATAGTGATTTTAAACTACCGAACGATTATAGTTTAAGCGAAATAAAGCGTTTTCGCTTACGCGAAAACATCTTCAGCGTAAGTTTAAAACAGCAAGTTCAACGCTGGAAAACTATTTCGGTCAGCGTAGCGAAACAATTGTTTTCGTTTACGCCGAAGATGTTTTCGATATGTTTAAGCGTTGTTTTTAAACTACGCCAAACTTTGCAAAGCATCTTGGGCCTTTTGCTAAGGGAAAAACTTTTTCGCCCACTTGTTGGGTCTAGTTTGTGCGGGTGAAATATTATATATAAGGAAAAATTGTTTAGCTCTAGAATTAGCCTCGAGCGTTGACTACCGGGTTGAGTCCACATACTCTTTGGGAAAGCGGTGACCTTTGAGGTGTGGGTTATTGCGTCCGGGGGCGGCCGGGAATTGTGAAGTGAGATTCCTCCTTCACGCGAGTTTTTCCGACTTTGGGTTCCTACCCGTTCCTTAGAGACCTATAGGTTCCTCGCCCTTCACTCCTTACGTTCGAACCGGACGTCGATAACTATATGCGCAGTGATGAGCTTGCTCCTTCGCTGTATATAGACGTCGGCCTTTAGTTTGGACGATTAAGGAGTCTTTACCCTTTAGCATACTAAAAGCAGGGGACGGTAATTATAGATAGCGGCGGGGATGCCGGCTGGTCATGCATCTACATCGAGGTGCCGCTCGCCATGCATCCACATCCGGCGCCGCCCGGCAGTCATGCATCATCGTCTAGGGGTGCGCAGCCATTGCGTGTCATGGCGGGGGCCCAGGAGTTGGAACAAAGACGCGGAAGAATTATATGTCGAAATCGGTGGTCGAAAGAGAGGTCTGGAGTGGGGATTTGTGAAGGAATTTGGTCGGAATGAGTGGCAATGTGTATTTTGTGGGTACGCGTCAATAAATGGATCAGCGACAAGAATACGAAGCTCATCTTTTACGGGATCCTAAAATTGGGGGTGCAAACATGTACGACATCTGCTGACATACGACAAGATGCACTTGAAGTGTTGGGTCGAAAAAAATAATAGAAGCGGAAGAACACGCCCAAGGGATAGCCAAGAACCTTCACCATGCCAAGAAGAAGAGATCAATTACACCACCCCTCCCCCGCGGTATAGCGTACCAACGGAGGGTGGACTAGGGTCGATAGGTGGGTTAAAATGCGGCGAAAAAAGAATGGCGAGACAATTCAGGTTAGTGGAAAGACGCAGACTAAGCAACAGAGGGTTGACCCGATTGCTTAACATCGAGCAAGCCGAAGAAGACGAATTGAAGGTTGTAGAGGCCTTTCTATATGCGGGTTGTCTCCACATATTTTGGAGCACAAAGCAATCAAAGAAGCCTTCGAGGGGAAGTTGCCAAAGCAGGCCCGGCTTTTAGATTGCCTTCATACAAACATGCGAATAACAAAATGGTGGATGAAATTCATGGAAGAATGGTCGAGAGGGTGGAAGTTAAGTCGAAGTTACCGGGGCCAGCCTCTCTAGTCCCGATGGTTGGAGCAATGTAAATAAGGACCATCTTATAAATTTCATGATCATTATATCCAGGGGCGAAGTATTCTTGAAAACCGTAGAAACCAAAACTGACCAAGTCACGAGGAGATTGGATTTTTCAAAAGACAAAGGCTGTGATAGAGAGTTTTGGACGAAGAAGAGAATATTTCAGGTCGTAATGGACAATGCATCTAATTGTAAGTTAGCGGGTGAAATGTTGGAGTCCGAATTTCCGGGGATTGCATGACCGGTACCTGCCAATGCCATTGCCTAAACTTATTTGCTGAAGGACTGGTTTTCACAAAGACGCTTGGTTCAAAGATCCCATTCAAAAGGCCCGTCGTCGCCCGTGAAATTCATCACAAAGAAGTTTAGGCAATTTCGCCATATACAAGTCATTCGTCGAAGGCCCTTGCACTCATGAATCTGGGCGGACCGGTTTGGTTCCAATTACATTTGTCTTGAAAGAGTGCTCAGGTGTCGCGACTCAATTATCTCGACCTTCAACCATACAGAGTTCTTTGAATGGGAGAGGAGGCAGAAGGGAAAAAATGCTTCAAAAACACCGGCAAAGAGTTGCAATCGCCGAGAAATGCTTGGAGGGAGACATTTTGAGAGAGGCGTTAAGAATGTTGTCAAGTGCATGCAACCTGTTTGTCATGCCATCAAAACCCTTGATTCTTGAAGGCAAGCACCGAAATGTGTGGAGGTGCTGGCACTCCATTCAATCCTTTCTAGAACGCGATGGCCCTAATGCACCCTTTGACAATGCTAAGCGCGCAGCACTGCTTAGAGACTTTAATGAACGATGGAAGAAGTCCTATAATGATCTTCATGGCGCCGCACATGCCTTAGACCCACACAACCATGATATGGACCAGCATACAGATAAAGAAGTGATGGGTTCATTGAAGAAGGTTGCAAAAACGTTTTACCCCAACAGCTCGGACTACAAAGTTTTCATTGCCGAGTTAACTGAATACCAGAACTTGAGTGGAAGGTGGGCAGATGAAGAGCTTCACGATGCACTGGAGAGTCACAAGAAGGAACCAAATATGGAATCTTATGCATGGTGGCAAGCCCATGGACAGGTTCTCGATCGTTATGTGCCCTCTTAATGACTATCCTCTCCTTGGTATCCTCCAATAGTGCAAGTGAGAGCGGAGTGCTTATAAATATATACATAGTGTGACACGAAATCGCCTCCTGCATAAGAAGGCTGACAAACTTGTATATAACTTCTCAAACTGGCGTCTCTTGAATCGCAACAGTGGTGCAGCCGTAGTTGATAAGCTGCAGTTCCCTTTCATGGATGCAGATTCTGAAGTGGAAGAGGACAACTTCGAAGACAGTGAGGACGAGCTGCTTGCTGTAAATGCCGCTAACCATGTTGACGAGGACATTCAACGTACCCATTTTGTCGATGCCGAAGATGATTTAGACAAGAACATGTTCTCGGACAACCTCGCATTTTCGACGGCATAAAAGATCTAAGAGGAGTCGATCTGAAAAGGCCAGGTCCAAGTAATACAAGAGATCAGCATGAGGACTTAATGGTACGCAGCGAGCCATCCGGACTCTCAATGCCAATGACCCGCACAAACAGCAACGAGTCGGAAAAAAGAACACATCTCGAGGGCGTTCCAAGAAGGGAAAAGGCCGAGGAGGTTGAGCCTAGCCGGTGGCGTAAGAAGATGCGCGGATGATGAAATTGATGAAGACGGTGATGTCTAGAGAGAGGAGGTGATGACTACCCTCACCTGTCTATTGTAATCGCGGTATGAGGATGTTCAAAACTATTGTAACCATCCCGGCACTATGAATTAAAAGTAAAGTTTTTTGTTACAAGTTTTTGTCTTCCATATATTTCGTTACCTTGTGGAATTTTCCTTTCATGTATGATGTTTGTTTCATGTATTGTATGATGGTTCATGACTAGATAGGTACACGATCCACTCTCCAACCACTTGGATACACGATCCACTCTCCAACCACTAGATAGGTGAGTGCAAGCATGGGTCCCTAGGAAATCAAAGTCAAAGCATCGAGAATTTCCCAATCTTGCTCACCCGCCTCTGTGGACAATGGAACTTAGCATTCAAGCTAAGCTACATTGCCCAAAGAGGCGGGAAAGAAAGTGGGAAGTGTCGATTGCTTGAACTTCGTCAATCAATCGAGCTATCTTATTTTATGTCGAACTTACCCCCAAAGACACGGGTTCATGTATGATAGTTCTTTCTATGTTTCTTTCATGTAACCGGGTGCCACGAAAACCTTCCGTGGATCAGACCCGTCTCGACCTCCGTTGTTGCTTGCCTCTTCGCATGCGAGAATCTTGGTCGATGAGAAGTAATCTCCACGCATGAAGGGCCAAGCGACCTCGGACCAGCCCGGACGAATCTGATCCATCGTATGGTTCACAAAGACCACCGGTACCCAAGTCGGGAATAACTTTGGTATGCCAAATCGCCATTTGAATGCTATCACGGACCTATAATCGTACTCTATTCCTGCGGGTGGCACATGCTCACGAATACCCAAATGGGTTTGCATGGCATGTGCCACCCAAAGGAATGGAGGTACAAATTATAGGTCCAGATGGCATCCAAATGGCGATTTACCATCGGCGATCAACCACAGAACCGTAAAGCAACCACTAGGCTGATATCATCCGCTGCCACAATGAAAATAGAGTACTCAAAACCTTGTTACCTACAATCCACCACCTTGCCAAAGGGGCGGCGTACTCTAATTTGAAGTCATAGTGATGCTCAAGGTTCTCCATCAATAGCGGGGAGTTAGGATGTTCCATGATTTGGTGCCTAACAACCGTATATAGATGGACAACACCCGGGCACCACTTTGGCTTGAAATTAGAGTCGCTCTCACCTCGGCGATCATAGCAAGTTCAACCTCTAGAGCTTAACGATTTTTGCTCCGACTCCCATTGTGAGCCTCTTTGTGTAATATAACCTAGCAAAGTGACTAAGCTACATTGACATGAGAGAGACTACACAAGAGAGTCGAGAACAAAGCCCGCTCTTTCTAGAGGAGGTAACAAGAATTTCGAGAAGTCTATATTGTTTGCGGCGAACAATATCAAGCCCGTGAGTTGACAACCATTCAAGAAAGTCAGCTCTAGGCGGGATGAAAGAGACTGAATACAAGCATCGAGGACTTCCCAAACTTTCACCCTCTTTGAACAATGGAACTTAGCATGTAAACTAAGCCGCATTGCCCAAAGAGGAGGGGAAAGAAAGATTGGGAAGTCTCAAAGAAGGTAATAAATAAAATAGGCTGCCCCTAAGAGGTCAAAGTCTACCTTTGCATTCAACTGTCTTCGTTCCATCTTTTTTTTGGACCCCAATACAAATCATCGCGTGCATGTAAGGATAGGCTAGCCTTTCATTCTCAATTGCCTTTTGGCAGCTGCATCCATGTTTTGTATGCCCACCGCTTCACTTCCGCAGGGCTCGCTTATTAACCGTTCTTCTCCCTACCACATATACCAATATAAACGACTACGAGGGGTCAGGTCGCGACCTCTCTCTTTCCCAAATTCAAAATGAAGCAAGACATTGCCGGGTGCAAGTCCATGTGTAAATGGTGCTCTTTATGAAGCTTAAGCAAGCCGCTTAAAAATGACATAGTTAGATCACCCACTCTTTTGAGCAACATATAACTCTTGCTTTTTTCGTTGCTCAAGCTTATGGGCGTCGACCTCGAAAGAGGTTTATACCCTAGTCTCTTAAATGCATGCCCGGCAAAGTCATTATCTCCATGATTCACAAAGAGATGCACAAGAACCCCCATTCGGTAAAGGAAATATCAACCCTGTTCTTACCAACCGTTTATGCGGCCAATGCGTATGTATGATAGACGTGTCTAACTTTGCATTTGTGATTCCCCATGTTTTTCATCATGGCCTTTACTATCACATCGGGCCTGGCCGTACCTAACCGCCCGTCATCATGCGAAATTTAACACAATAGGGTTAGGTCTTTAAGAAAACTAGAACCAGGGATATTGCATTTGAATACCGTTCCATATGTTCGAACCAATTCTCGGGTCTTGTTGATTATTTGAGTAATCCACCATTGCAAACCATATAGTCTTGGCATCACGCCCTTTTTCTTGCTTCCCACTCTTTATCGGTTTCACCGGGGCGGCTTGGCTCTAATAATGCATTGCCAACACTTTCTTAACTAGGTGGGGGTTGATGGGTTTTCCTTTCTAAGCTTTTCGATTGGTCCAAAGGCGTGTTCCATTCCATGACCTTATCTTTCAAAGACTCTCAAAGCGGACTAGTTAGATTTGCTTTTGCATGTATCATGTTTCGGTTATGCGGGATACATTGCCATCTATCAAAGCATACCTTCGAGAATCAATCTTTTCAGGTTCTAGGTCTATCATTCGAGGCCCAAAAGCTCTTTTTCGGCATCTCGCATGAGACACGAGTGGAAGTCTAGCCATCCTTCTTACATTTGTGGTAATCAACTCCTTTCGATGGATGGGGTGGCGTACCAGCCACAAAGCCAATTCATTAAAGCGGGTCTTAGGTTGGACCATGGTTGTTGGGGTCTTGATCTTTTCCTTTGCATCTTAGTAGAGGGCTCGGCCTCTACATTGATGTGGGCTACCGCTTCTACCCTAGGTCCTTCTCTAGGGCTCATGTGAGGCTCTCGCTACTTGTAGTCTAAGCGATCGCCTAACTCTTGTGGATTCATAGCAACTTTAGAAGAAAGCGTGTATAGATGGCGATATGCCAAGCTGTAAGCAAAAGCAGCATCAACACCTAAGAGTGCGAGAAAAAAAACCGACTTTAGTGAATGTTAATAAGCCTTGAAATGGTTCATTAAGATTTTAGTAAACTACTAAGTTTCAAGCTTGGCAGTTTTTAGGCACTCTACTTTCGGTTCAAGTTAAGGGTTATAGGCACTCTATAGTTTATCTAATGAGTTTGGCGATTCGGTTATATGCAATGCATTTTTCTCATTCTCTTCCACAAGTTTAACTTATGATCCGATCCATTCACCGACTCCATTGGGAAACTCCCTCGCAGAGGTTGGCGACACTCAACTCAACATATTGCATAAGACCACCTATCGAAGTCCGCGAATATTTAATGAAATATAGCCACTCCCCTATATTAGTGATGGACTTTCGTCCAACAACACCGTCAGAAAAATAGGGGTATATCTCATTAAATATTCTTCGACCGACCTTCCATAAGAGTACAACACCCACCCTTTAGCAATCCGGCGTGGCCAAAGAAACCAACAAGCGGGGAGAGGGCTATACATCTAAATGGGAGGTTGACCCTAGCAATCCTCAACATCGGCAATGACACCCACCATCGGCATGGCACAATTAAATGTGGCACGCCGGGGCAAAGGGTCACCGCCTCAGCCAGGATCACTCTCAGAACTTCTAACCCTAGCCAAAGGATCACTCTCTACCCTAACTACTACTGTTGTCGATGAAGGGTAGGCAACCAAATTTTTTCTTATTTTTTTCTATTTCATTATTTTTTTCCTTTATTTCTATTACATTTTATTTTTCTTTTCTTTTTTTTCTTAAAAATCAGTCTGAATTCAACCATAGGTCGAGGCGGCTTCATCATCGTCCGCCTGGAGTGGGGGGAACAGCAAGGGCCTCACCATGGAGGAACCCTAGACCTAAAATTAAAACAAAAAAACTACCTAGGTTTGGCTAAAAACTAAGGAAAATGAAAAAAAAAAAAAGGCAAAGAACACAGTTGTGGAAGGCGGTAGCGGTGGTTTACCTTGATGCCGAGAGAAATAGGATACTTGGCGCCTAAAAATATATATAGAAACCGGCCAAATAAAAAGCGTCTGCTTAAACTTACTGAGGCCGTAGTTTCCGTGGCGTGAAGAATTACGCTAACAAAAAGTTTCATGGCGAACGCTACTCTCAGCGTGAAATAGTTTCAGATAACATTTCGCCACGCTGGCTTCACAGGGGATTCGCCAGAAATAAAAAGACCAACTTTACGCAGAAAAGAAAGTTCGAAGTAGTTTAAGGTTCGTTTCGCGGAAAGGTTTTTCCGACGGCGAGCGTATTAAATACAAAAAATATGTATTTTCCCAAAAATGCGATTTTTTACACTTCTCGTCCGAAAAATAGTTTCATGCGTCTGGAACCTATCAACTTACAACCTAAAGCTGAAAAAGGGGATAGCAATCATCCCCAACACATGCCACCAAATGGAAAACATCAAAAGACCATAAGTTGTGGTAGTCCCAGACAAGAATGTAGTCATAAAATTGGAAAACTAAAAGACTAATCAATTGAAAGCATGGCCCGATATGCAACTATGTGAAATAAACTAAGAGCAAAGGGCAACAACATGATGAGTTATCATATTGGCAAATTACCAGATCTTATAGAAAGAATCTCAAAGAAAAATGCAATATCGGTTAAACACAATACTACCTCATGGACATCTATAAAGACAATTACACCGCATTGATGCAAACTATAAAGACAAGTACACAAGTGATGCAACCAACCACCTAACCATGGAGTGATTATACAACTACAATGTGTTAAACTAAAGACAATGAGAAAAGATAAAAGTGCAAAAAGCGATTCGACGAACAAAAGTTGCAGTCTCGGTATACAATGATTGGACACATGCAACCTATAAAACCCGGTATAAAAAATATGAAAGGTGGGACCTAAACCATATATGGGCCTTCTAGATGAAGTAAAAACATATTGAGCCCTTAGCCTGATAAATCAATGCAAGTTTAGAGCAAAATTTGAGAAGAAATGAAAATAAAAACATACCTAGGGATTTGAGAAAAATCCAAAAAGAAAGAAAAATGCTATTAATAGGAGACAAAAGTATAACCTGTCTTGAGCAATTAAATGAAACGAGAATCGAACAACACATCTAAGGTTCAGCTTGAAAAAAAATCCAGGTTCGCTTAAAAAAAACCTGTAAAAAAATGAGGAGACCAACATTAGGAAAAATGATTAAAAATACCTAGTCCAGAACTCACGCGGGCGGAGATGAATGAAATGAGAAATAAAAACCATACCTAGGTTGTGCTTTCGAAAAAAATCCACAAGAAGAAACACGACCGGCGAACATTAGAAAGACAAATATCACATATCAAGGCATTTGAATTAGAAACGCGGATACAACAAATGTTAAAACTGATGAAGGCATTTTATAAAATGGACAAAACATCTGGGAGACAATGAAAAAGGATAGGAAAATGTTCTCTTGCCATTAAATGAGGGACTAAAGCCTAGAATTTTTACAAAAGAAATGCCTTAAAATAGGACTTTACTCACATTGGGTCTCTCTAAACAATTTAAAAGAAGGATAAATAAAATATCATGTAAATGACCCATATGTGACTAGCAACTTTCTGCGCTACAATGAAAGATAAAAACATCCCCAGGATAATAGAATTCGAAAAACCTTCCAATCACAAATAAAGAATAAACCCATTGGACCGAAAAATTGTTTCATTAGGGCCGAACCTATGACCACGTAAAATAATATTGGATCCAAAAAGTGACACAAATAAAGATAAACACTGACCCCAAAAGGGTAAAAGCATGCTAGGGTGTACCATCTAAAAGTTCTTTTTAGGGAGTGCAAAACTACCGGAAAAGTACCCAAAGATCGGGTACTGGACTTGCATAAATGTCTCAATAAACAATAAGTTTGAAGTTGATTCATTTATTTTAGTCTCTAATATATCGTTATCCTCTAATCTGATAGATTGACATGTTATTGACCTTCAATTCAAAATTTTTGGATTGATTTTTTAATGGAAAGAAAAACGAAAAGTACCGGTTTAAAAGTACCCGGTGTAGGTACTTTTGAGGGTTCAAAAGTGGTACAATCAGAAAGTAGCATTCACCCCAAAACATTGGACCCGAAAAATTGTTTCATTCAAATTGAACCTATGACCATAGAAATAATATTGGATCAGAAAAAATGACACAAATAAAGATAAATCGACCCCCAAAACATTGGACCGAAAAAATTGTCTCATTTGGAACTTGAACCTATGACCACGAGTAATATTGGATCCAGAAAAAAATTGCCTCATTCAAAACTTGAACCTATGACCACGTAAACAAAAACCATCCGCTATCCAGAATGCACCTATCAAATTTAGTTAGTAATTTACTAATTACTATTATTATATATATATATTTGAAGAAGGCAAAAACGACTTTCTGGCCCGATTCATAGATAGGGAAGGTGCGGTGAAGAGCTCAAGACTCAAAGTGGACAACGAACCGACTCCATGCAAGGATTCGATCTGAGGTTATTCGAATAGATGTGGTTAGACTCGGTCCTTGCTAACACGATCCGGGTCGATTCGACTCAAACCGGGCCTTGACAAACACATCAAAGCTGGGTCTCCATAAGCGACAAACGGGGAAAGCGGACGCGGGCCTCATCGAACATCAAGCACAAAATCAATAAAACGGAACCGGGTTAGGGCTTGCAACCATCGATTTATGCTAAACCACCGGATCGCATCGCAGGAAGTGGAATACAAAAAGGTATCAATATTATCAGAGGCATGCCCCTCTGCTCGGAAAGATTCCTAAAAACCATCGATTCATGCTTTGTGCTCTAGCAAGATCGGGGAAAAAATTGATTCGCGTCCATGAATATATTGAGTGGTCTACGGGGGATCATACAAAATCATACAAACCAAAAGAAGCCCGGATTCCCCGCAAAACTCTCTAAGAACCCATTCAAAATAGAAAACCAAGAAAACCCGGATCCGGGCTGCACAAAACTTCCGGTCGAAAAAGTATTTCTTGAACCACATCTAAGAAGGCAAAGCGGGGCGATTGGCTAAAGCGGCCGGTAACCCGAAGGAAAGCCTTGCCCACCGAAGGCTTCTGGAAAAGCCAAAGAAAACTTCAGAGAAAGGAAAAAGGATGCTACATCAATCTCTCAAAACCAGAAACGAAAAAGGACATGATTACCACACGAGAAATTTTAGCGGTGTGCAATAAAAGATCAAACATAGGAATAGTCTTTGAGCGGTAGGTTATCAACCTGGTAGGAGAAGAAGCAAAAACTAGCTCAAAGAGAACAGGTAATGAAAATGAAAAGATCTTTGAATAAATGGGAGTCTTGAAAAGGGGCGCCCCATCGAGGAATGTCGGTTCTATTGCTGCTCGAAATAGAGCAGGTAACGTCTCAACTTCAAAAACATGCTTCACTCTTAATAGCTCGACTAAAACTTCTTTGCAGCGGCGATCAAGACGGGGATCACAATTTCATAACATCGCAGTATGATTGCCCGGTGTTCTTTGAGCAAAGTTAGGCTTTATGTAAATATTTTGGTAATAATGAAGCGTGTAATATAGCGATGCCTAGCGTTGTTAGGCAATTGTTCATTTTTTTGTAGATCTGGCTTCTTTGCTTTTGATTACGTGCATTCATCATTCTAAAACTGTTGGGATGGATCAGATGTGGCTAGCATTTGAAGCCTTAAGCATTTTCTTCTATAGAAGCTACAATTCTTCAATGTCTACAATATGTAAGCTATTTTAGTACATGAATGTGGTCCATGTAGAGAATGCAAAGCTAGAATTTTGTAAAACACTATAGAGTGAAACAAAGATGTAACCACTTGATTCTCATATGAGTTGGACAGTCAATTGTAACAAAGCTTCACATCATAGATTGTATAGCTAGGTGCCCAATCAATTGTAACAAAGCTTCACATCATAGATTGTATAGTTAGGTGCCCGACGTTGTTGGGATCATGTGGGGTACCTGTAAATGTTGGGATCATGTAAATGTTGATGGGCATTCCATTTTATACTATTTGTTTTTGGGTGGGAGGGGGCATCATTGTGGGTTTATGGGAGGGAGCACCATTCTTGTTCATATCAGGTTGTGGCTTGTAAATAGAATGTTGAGATTTTGTCCATTTAAGCCCATTGATTATGTCTTTGAGTTGTGTAGAATTAAGGGACCCTCCATCTTAGTTGTCCTACACTTTCTCTATGTATTTTTATTATGTTAGATCTACCTTTAATCATATATTTTGTTCCTCCATCTTAGCTGCCCTACCCTTTCTCTGTATTTTCATTATGTTAGATCTACTCTTATTTCTGAAGGGTATGTAAAAATTTTCAAATGGTTATCGCCCAGTGACTTCAAGGAGGCAATGTCAAGGAAAGAAGCAAACCTTTCTCTTTCTCATTAAGTTTTTTGGTAATTTAATTGTGCAGGAATGGTTGAGGGAAGGCCCAAGAGTAGACATGGTTGATGGAGTTCCAAGAGTAAACATTGGTTCACTTAACACCAAAATGTGAACCATTTAAAACAAATTAATCAACGGACCTCCAAACTTTCGCAGCAGCGTATTTTTAAAATGGGTGAGTCAATTAAATGGGATACTAAAGGCACAAATTATATGGTATGGACATGCAAACGTCTTTGTTAACGGATGTCATCAATCAGAAATAAACCATTGGGCTAGTTCCTTCTTTTTCTATGAACCAACTGGCCCTATCATGTTCTCCTTTGAATGCCTTTGATAACATGAAACATCGTTACTTATGCACCCAAAATAAATTGAGAAATTACCCAAATTTAAAACATACCCATTTTAAAATCTTGGACCTCCATTTCAAAGCAACGTATTCAATTCTAAATGATGGGCTTTATTGTGGTAGTTAATTATGTTGGGATACTAAAACATTGGAGAATCCTATTTGAATATTTGCCAAGATAAAATAATGCCTGGTCTCCACCATTAGACATGCAAACCCTCTTGTTCTTGCTAATTGTCTCATTGGCCGGGCCCACAAAAGATATGTTAACAAATTACTAAAAATTGGATCATATGCTCTTCAAAATAAACCATTGGGCTGAATCGCGCAGATCATGCGATTTTAATACATATGGGAGATAAATAATCAGAGTGTAAATGACACTCGATCTAGGTATGTAAAAGCTATGTCGAACAATGGTGATTCGGGATGTCATTACACATGTTCAAATTTAGCATTTTCCTATAGAAACAAGCTCGACTCTCCTTTGAATACCATAACTTCAAAACATGACCTCCATCTTGTGGCTTATATATTATACTTAAATAATGGGCTCTCTTGAAAGTAGCCCTATGATTTGAACAATGGATAATGGGCCTAGCTCATCTTCTTTATATTTCTTAGAATATACATACCGCATCTGTTGTGATAGAGCTTCGGCTTCTCCATATCAGCCATCGTGGCAAAGCGTAATCGAGTCTTAGCATGGTTTACAACTTGAAGTAAATGTCGGAATGAATTCAATCGTGGAATGTAATGTTGATGTACTCTTTGTAGCATGGAGCAAAGCTATCCTCCATAGCCAAATTCAGCATGTAGCTTAAAGGATTTAGAAGCTCCTCTAGGTATTGGCATCATCTAAGGTAAACAAAAAAGACTTACCAAGATCGCTCCATTTGAGAAAAGACCCCACTCACATGAAAGAATAGCCTACCTTGCAATGCAAATATAAATCGATTTTCATCGCCGCCATTCTTGTGTTTTCCTCGCTGTGGGAACAAATCGAGTTTTAAAAAAATCACGCCGAAAAAGATGAATTATTTCTTCTGTAATAGCCATGTCTGCAAGGGCATCCATGACAGCCACCTTTTGGAGAATCCATTCAGTCGTTTCCTTTTTATTGAAGAATTTACCAAGAGGATCTAGAACATCAGGCATAGATCCAACTAAATTTCCACTGCTATGATAGTCCTGGATGCCACATCTTTTAAACGTTTTGCCCAGTTGCAAAAGAGACCTTGCCAATACATCTTGAGTTGGCAGGGCTTATATGGCTGCAGCTTTCTTGCCAGGCTACAAATCTGACCAGAAGATGCTTACCAAATGATGCCTGTTGATCTTGGTTTACATTATCAAGTAGATAACTTGTGGTCCATATTTTTGGAAGAAAGCAATCGTTGCAAACAACATTGAACATTTCCTCAGGCCAGAAATGGCAACAAAACACAAGAAATACCTGTAGTAATAACCTGGAATCAATTTTGCTGATACTTTATTTCTTAAGTATCATTTGGTTCTGTTTACCTTCACCCCATTTGACATGACTATACAGCGCACAGTCCCCCCCTCCTTCTCTGCAAGAAGTGCGGGGAGGATATAATGTTTTCTTGCAACATTTTCTTCACAATGCAAGGATCTAATTCAGATTTTGAACATGAAATAAAGATCATTCAAGAAACATGCAAAATAGATGGAAGGGAAGTATACCTTTAGACAATGAGCAAGGTGATCATGAAGCCAATGGATATTATGTTTGTATCCCCATATATCCATTCTTGTGCCTCCATAGATACATTCACTCATGCCAAGTTGATCTAAGGAGCAACCAAAGTCATCTGCATATATAGCTGTAATGGAAGAGCATAGTTACAACGTGTTTGATACAACTACCAGTAAGGCAAATGGTGGATAATGAAACAACTGGCCATACACTATGCAAATTGGATCACAGTATTGTTGGCTCCTCTTTGTTGCAAACATTGAGGCATGGTAATATCCGCACCAAATCTTACGCAAGACGGCAAGCCAGTTCACATTATATGCTATGTCGGGATGATCATCGGCCCATTTCGAAAACACCTTATGGCTTCGCTTCAAGGTAATAGCAGTTAGATAAATTTCATTAAAGAAAAAAAGCTAGAGACACATGAAATATTACACAATCTAGAACAAATGTTGAGCCAAGAATAGGCTACCTTGCGATGCAAGCATATCTCTAAACTGCTTCGAACCCTAAGATAAATCGATTTTCCATCAAGCCATAGCCATTGTGATGCTTCGATGGGAGCAAATCGAGAAGTACGAAAACCACACTTATGAAAGAAGGTATGTCGAACTCCATCAAAAAAAGAAGAAATTTGAACCTTCACATAGAAGCAACGGTGACAGAAAAAAGATAAACGAGGAGCTCTTCGTGATGTCCAGTTCCTAAGGCAGATCCAAATGCAAAGAACCCAAACTCAAGCAGCAGGCCGCGACTCCAAATTTCAAATCCATCCAAGAGTCCGCGAACTCGTGAGGATTGTTCCGCATTTATGCGCTCGAGAGGAGCTAGCAAAATGCAAGGTGCTGCCACGCCCGCCGCTTAAATCCCTAGCAAAACCCATGTTATTTTAAAAATTTGACGTGGTATCATCTCCTCAGTTGACTTGATCAAATCTAGGCCGGCCCAAATTAGGGCTGGGCTACTAAACATCCTAGTCCTATATCCCTATCCTCCCTAGCATTGCCAGGCTATAACCCGTGGAGTGAGTCTCAGTGAGTGAGTGAGTCCTCTCCACTTCCATCGACAGAGAATGCCACGCATGACCGGGGTCACAACTGCGGGCCTTGGCCTCAAAAGCTCCCCAAGTTTGGTGGGACAAAATTTTTTTGGTTTATTCTGGACTTGAACCCGGACATTGCCCCAAACCCCACCCTTACCACTAGACCAAGGTCTTTCTTGAAAGAATAAGAAGTCCAGTGCTTAGTTAAGGCTAAGGCAATGGAAATTCCTAAATTAAAAAAGCCTTAGTGTTAAAAGTTTTTGGTTTAGAAGGATTCGAGACTGTATCGGCACCTTGAATCTTTGAATCTCAAATCCACTAGGGCAAAGTATTAGTTCCATGAAGGATATGATGATTTCAACATTGTTAAAGGTGGGCGTATGCAAGGTTTAAAACATACACAATCCTGTGAACCTTCTGGAATGTTCTAGAATAAAGCTAGAGAGAAAAGGGTGCACGAGGGGAGAGAGATGAGAGAGAGAGGAGAGAGGAGAGAGAGAGAGGAGGAGAGTAGAGAGGGGGCTTAGGAGACATGGGAGAGATAAGAGAGAGGGGAAAAAGGAGAGAGGAAAGTAGAAGAGAGAGAGTAGAGCCGAAAGAGAGAGGCAAAAGAAAAGAGAGGAGAGAGAAGAGAGAGAAGAGAGAAATGATTGATAAGATCACAAGTGCGCAGGATACCGCACTCCATTGAGAACCCCGAAGCTAAACAAATCAGAAGAAGTGCATGGTACGCCGGATCCATGGTCCACGCAAATGTACGAAATTAAAAAAATGGAATGATGGAATGTTCCAAAGGTTTTCCAAAAGCCTTTTACCCAAAACACGCTAATCAAAGAGAAATGGCATCCAGAGTACAGACGACGCCACGGCATGCAATACCAAAGAAGGGAATCGAACGATAGACAATAGCATGGTTGTCCCATACAACCCCTACCCCGCGTAAAATATGACCGCCATATAAAAATGTGGAGCAATGTTTTAGTTAAAGCATAAAATATATTTTCAAAATATATTCATAAGGGCCACGATCGAAAGCAAAGTATTAAGTTGGATCGCCATCCAGATAATAAATCCATGGTGCCCACATATAATTGGGATGAGGTACAAGAATTTTGATACCGTATACATTTCTCATATTCTAAGCAATGTGGAGAACAGATGGTTACAAAATGCAATCTCACACCTCCCCACACCGTGTATAGGTTACCCGCCACCGCTAAACATACAAAATGGTATACTATGAAGAAGGCCAAGAGCAGATTGCCTTGGAGCCGCAGTCGCAACAAAACACACGATGCTTCACCGCTGGTTCGAAGCAAATAATAGATCGAATGCCGACAATACACATAGGCCCGGATATCCCTCACCATTATACACATTATCAGGGCATTTGGAAAAAATAAGAGAGGGCAAATATAAGATTGGGAGGATGTATAATGTGAGCCCAAAGGACATGGAAAGATATTATTTCTTTTTGCCTTTTACCGCTACATAGAAAAGGGATTACTAGCTTCAAGACATGAAGAATGTCAATGGGAAACAATGCAATACATTTCAACAGACAAGCAAAGGAACTCTTGGACTATTAGCAGATGACGCGAGAATGGGAAAGAACACTTGACGATGCGCCACTTTTCAAATGCCCGCCACTTGGCACAAACATTCGCTTTTATCCGCATATATGGCCTCCTTCCGATCCATTGAACCTCGTGGGAAAAGTTCAAATACCATTTAGCGTAAGATTATGCCTCGCGACATGCCGTAGGAAGATGCATAATGCAAGATTGTTATTCATGAATGAAATCTTCCTTGCAATGGAACAAATTGTCACCAATCCAACTTCCGTGAGCCAAAATAACGCAAAGTATCTATGATGCAACTATTAATCAAACATTCATGTGACCTTTGAAAGAGCTAAAGGTGATGAGCTTATATGCAAAATTAACCCGCACCAAAAAGAAATAGCCGAGCACCGTTTCTCCCCGCAGAATTGAAGGAGTGCAACCATCACATTCGTATAAAATGTGGATGGTCCTGGGATCCTGAAAACATTTGTCGGCCTTCAATACGCTTATCAAAGATGTTAAGAGGAAGAGAACTCTGTTATTATTAAGGTTGTATGGACAAGCATAGCAAGCCTTTTGCTCAAAGGAGCCCATACAAGACACTCTACATTTAAGCTCCGCTAAACCTAACACTGGCAACATCCGAATTCAAGGCCACTAGTGCGCGGATAGAATAAGAAAAGCAACACTTTTGGTCCGGGATGAGTTAAGCATGACACATTCCGACGACTCACTAGTAGATACCGCTTTGAAGGAAATTCGATTAAGATCTGCACTATCTGCCGGAGGAATGGTTGTTTTAGCCGGCTTGCGATTTTGGGCAACAACCGCCAAAGAATCAAACGAGCCAAGAAGATGGAGATTCTTGCAAAATGTGTCAAGAGCAACCCCTATGGAAACACTTCAAGACATTTAAACTAATAACGAAATACGCGGTCGGCAACAAAGGTGAAAAGGAATGGACCGAATACTTGCTAAAGGTTGGCTTAACGGAGAACTAATGAATGACTAACCTACTTTCCCCTCAAGATGTCGCTGAGTTACCTAGAAGTGTATTGTAAAAAATAACATTATCGATGAGGTGTTTGGAACGCACCAATCCAGCAGACATGGAATACCTCTTCGAGAAATCTATACCATCTCCAAAAAATGAAGATACATTGAGTCTTGTGTAATAAGACTTTGCAAAGGTTGCATGGAGACTTACACTCATATATCTAAGTATTGATACTCTCAACATGGAGGATGAAGAGGACATTAAACTTCCCAATTGAATTTATCAATCACCTCACACCTTCCCCACAAACTCAATATCAAGGTGGGAGCAATAGTAATGTTACTTAGGAATATGTATCCTCAAGGTGGTCTATGCAACTTAACACGCCTCAGGCACACACATGCAACACGTAGAATCCTTACTGGGCGAGATAGTCACGCTAATTCAAAGGCAATCCCCCCCCCATTGCTAAAGATCAACTTGACGCCATATGATTCACACATACCTTTCACTGTGAGACAAAACCAACTGATCCGATTAGCATTCTCAATGACGCATCAATAAGTCGCATGGGACAATCCCCCGAGACCTGGCTTTACTTGCCACCGCCACATGGACAAGATTTTTATGTCGCCTCTCTCAAGGTGCACTTCATGTGACGGGAGAGCCGTACGCATATTAGGTAGACATCGCTGGGCTAGGGTGCATTGCGCAACGATCACCGCATATACACCCCAAATGTTGTATATAAAGAGGCACTCATATAAATGAAGAGTCTATTTGGATATACTCAAGATGCACTTCATAGGAAGTAATTAAGTAGTAAGTGTGAGTAAACTCCCAATGTGTCATAGTTTGAAATTGGTAGTAGATGTTGATATAGCTGATGTGTGTATAGACTTACATGGTAGTAGGTGTGAATAGGCTCCTCATGGGTGATACTTTTATAATTAGTAATAGGCATGAGTAAGCTCTTCATGTCTACTTAAGCAATGGATGCTGAGTAACATGGGAAATCCTTGAACAAATGAGGGTTGTATTGTGAATAAGAATGGGAAATGTTCTAAAGTAACCTCCTCATAAATGATGTGTATGTACACTTGCATGGTAGTAGGTGTATGGATGTAAAACTTCTCATCAATGGATGGATGATAAGTTTTGGAAAAATGGGTGCAAGAGAAAAGAACATGCCTATAGATATGCTTAGGGATTTGTTGAGCAATGGATGCTGAGATAAAATGGATAAGTTCTTTGGGAACATATAAAATGGCCCGGAAAAGATGGAATTGATGCAAAAGAAAATAACATGCCCATAGATAGTGGAAACCATGGGTAGGCAAGACATTTGTCCAAGAGGCCGAAATTTCCAGGAATAGCTAAAAGTATCCAATCGAGAGTGCAACAAGGCCGGGCTTGCCGAAGGGGATGGGTCAGTAAAAGCGCCCACCGTAGCCTGGCCCCTTTCTAGTTATAATGGTAAGATCATTGCCGTAGAGTTTGTGAAGACTTGACTTGGCAACAATTGCAGTGAGAGAGGCCGCAGCCATGGCTGGCGTGAAAGAAGCTAACGCAGATGTCGAAAGTGGGCCGTATACGAAATGGGAAGGTCACATAGGGATGTGTATAAGAGGCATAGGAATTCAATCCCTAATACTTCCAAAATTGAGGTGCCGCTGGAATATCGTGAGGACGAAGAGGTCAAGTTGCAATATCTATATCATAATATGATATTCTATGTCTCAGCGCAGACCTTGGGAAAATGAACTCAATATGCCGCCACAAATACGGGATATCAATTAGTATCCATCTTCATCCAGTCGATGCGCGCGGAAGACCATTTACGGCATTTAGCTATATCCCAGAAAAGTTGAACAACGCTTTCCCTCGCTATTTTGTGATGAGGAAAGCAAACAGCTTTTAGGATTGAACTCAAGAATGGGCTATCTCTTTGATAACCGGCCGCCATCTACCATCGCATTTTGTATGCTTCCCTCCCGGGGCCATATATGATAATGATGCATGTGGATTTGGTTAAGACTTGATTTGAGACTCATAAGAATGGAGAGAGAATCATAGAAATTTTTAGGGGACTTCAATGGATGGATCGGCTATCAACAAGCATATGATATATCCATATGAAGTGGACCGAAATTTAAAATTGAAGATGGAAGTTGGGCAATAGGATCGCTCATAAGTGAAGTAAATAAGGCAAGAATTGTTAAATGTTTGTGCTTTCCTTTAGACATGATCATTTACAATGGGTTGTTTTCCAAAGATTTTCATATCTATTCACTTACAGGATGTCAAGTAATGAGGCAAAGACATTTTTCATACTCGCAGTGGATTACATCACAGGTGCCCGCAAAATGATTAAAAATGATCAAAGGCATTTAAAGTGGGGCTTAATCGAACCCTCAATCCTACCACGCGACTACCACTCTTGAGCCTTGGAGACGTAAACAAGTAAACTCGAGACTTCAAAAATGTCGTCATTTAAATTTAGATATATATCAGCCGCCGCTGATAAGTTGTTTGAGGAGCTTTAAACGTAAAGTGCAAGATTGACAGATGGTAGCGGGAATTTCGAGGAAAAGGTCGCTATGTTCACCCAAATCATTGCGATGCCTCAACCGCTTATAGTATGAAAAGTGACAGTTGCGGCATCTATACATCCAAGAAACGCATGGTGCGATGATGAATTAAGGCAAGCACGGAAAGTCGCGAAAGATTCCCTCGCTTCTTGTAGAACTTACAAGCATTTAGTTGCACAAAAAGCGGTATTGTATGGAGAAATGCAAGAGGACTTGTTCATGAGTTATGTGCTCAACCAAAAATACTCTTTAAAAGAGACTTTCCTCATCCGTAAATAAGCTACAACTAGAAGATCCTGACGCTTGCGCTATATGCCTCTTTATCTTATCCGAAAAGAGGATCGATAAATTGAAATTGCCACAAAAGGAACTAGAGGGCCTTTTGTGGTAATCATAGAAGAGAGATGTTTGCTAGAATTCATGATCTAGCAAGAGGAAAAGCCGGGCCGACATAGATGGGTTTACATCAGAAATATTGCGGGTCGGTGGCTTATGAATTGTCAAGAGTCGTATATAAGCCAATCGCTAATCGGTGAGAAGGTTTCCAAAGGCATGGACAACTAGCCTTATCCATCCGATCCATGTCGAGATAAGCTGAACCAAGCAATTATCTACGTCAATGTAGTGTAAGTCCAATCTCCTTGCTAAGCTCTTTGGTCTGAGTATTTACAAGAGGTCGGTATCATGGGCTGAAGAAAAATGGGCAAAGAGCACAAGGACAAAGTTGGTTTTAGGGCAGGCCGACCCACTTCGATCATATTTTGACTATTAGGATCACTTCCATGGAGGAAGCTGGGTGTGCGCCAATGTGAGGAAGCCATTATATTGTCGTTTTGTTGATTTTGCCAAGGCACTGATACACCCCTGCCGTAAAATGCTTGATAGTTAACACAAATTAGAGTCCCAAAGTGATTGCATAAGTGGCCAGAAGGCCGTATGAAAATGTGGAAGGAAGGCCGCCAATCTCTAAATGGATCGCTCCTCGCATAATTGTGAGCGACATCGCGTCAAGCGCGTACGCCCATCGTCACCTACACTCTTTGGTATGTATATTGATCGCTTAGAGCAATATCCCAATATGTAACTTCTTCCGGGTTGCGTAAACACACAAATGGATAATGCTTTTACCGTAGGCGGATAAACGAAGGATCTTCGCTAACGCCTTGTTGCACTTGAATCCTTTGTTTCTGAATATGGGCTGACGGTTAATCATAGTAAGACCAAAGTTCTGACACGGGGACACGCAAACAGACATATGCATTACAATGGGGAGACGGCATATGCCGCTCCTACAAATATTTTGGGATATGGATAGGCGCGCTTGCTCATACCCTTCGCACGGTGTTAATCACCGCATTGCCGCCGCTACAAAGGCCTTGTATGCAATGAGATCGTCAAATGCGTGCACGCTAATATTCAATCCTCGACGCTGTTTAAGCTTAATTTTTGATGCTTTGTGGTGCCAGCTTGCCTTGTATGGGTCAGAGGATTTGGGGAGCTTCCCAACCTAAGGAAAAAATGGGCTGAATTAGAAGGCATACAAAGCTCTTCTTCCAAACCTTCTTAAAAAGAAAAGCACTCCCCGCGAGATAATGCTTGCGTTAAATGGCCCCAAGACCTCTAGAAATGGTGACGTTTGAAACAACAATCCATTCTATGCAATATGTTCAAGGAAAGCATAAACTTTCATTTATTGTCAGACAAGCCTCAAAACATTGGACATGCTAATAAAAACAAATTTGGTATCGCGGATGTTCGAGATGGCAAACGGGCCAACATCTCATTGATGGGGTTCATATCACGGGAGCAAATATTAATGGATACATACGTAATCACGTAGAAAAGCAAAAGTAAGCATTACTTCTGACTTCAACCCCGTGATGATACTTTTGGTCCCTTCAAAGATATCTATCAGCCTCAGATGCTAAATATCTTGTCCAAAGCGGTTGCCAAGTCTTAATGAGCTCACACAAAAGTTTATGATAGTTGGACTATGGATGAAGCCGAACGTATGATAGACTTTGCACTTGTAAATCGGGTGAGGTGTTCCAAGAACACGTGGTTTTTAGGGATGTCGTGAAGCACGACAAAGATTCGGTGCCGCCATAAATTCTCGCACTTGAGATGAGTAGCTCAAATTTAGTGGAGCTCTTCAATGACGAGACCACTTGGAAACATGTTAAAGTGTGTTTATACACATGGAGCTTACTCTAATAGCCAACTAGAATGATAAACATTGTACTTTGTCCCTACAGTCAGCTTTGGCCTCGTGGACGCTAATTATACCCATCTATCTATCTATCTATCTATCTATAACCCAAGACCTATCACATAACTGCATGTCATTTTAAACATGCATATAACCTCAACTCCAAAGAGCATTACCTTCTTTGACATTATTTTCAAGAATGACTAACGTTTCTCGCCTTTTGTGTTCTTTCTTCAACAACAAAGGGCCACAAACGCCTTGGCAAAGAAATTGTTTTCCTTGGCGAGGACATGGATATGTTGAGTAAAGGCGTACCATTGCAAATCCTCAATTCTCAGCCCACATGCAACATTCCCTCAATATAAGGTATGATCATTTCAAACTTATCATAAATGTACAATTAACCATCACAAGATTCCCATCATTGTGTTCATTTTGCACTCTTTTCTCATCCGCTCGCACTAAGTAGAGAGTATCCATACACATATCTTGTGCTCACAATGGATCTCGCAAAGATTCCTACACACCACAGCCGTGAGACATGCTGGTTAAATAGCGTTAAAAGAAAATGAGGAAAAAAGAGTGATAATGTTCAACTACCCTAAATGCACAAGACAACAAGGAGATGATACGCATGGCATGCATTCCCCGGCATCATCGGTAGGTGTAGAAGCTATGCCATCCTGCTTTCAACGATCTGCGGATAAAATGCACGCTTCGCTCCACTTTGAATACTATCCTCGTAGATATCATAATTATTGCTCCCTCAGGCAAATGAGGATCCAAATCAAATGATCGGATCATAGTTTGGTTCTAGCAAGTAAACATTCTTTTTAAGA